>AP025057.1:28618486-28781720 GCA_036186865.1 Eustoma russellianum
CATATATATATATATATATATATATATATATATATATATAAACGTGCATAAATGTGTACATGTGTGCATGATAACTTGCCATTACTTGCCTTATTTAGCTTATATATGATGTTGCCATACTAAGGAGCCATGAAGCATTAAAGCTTACATCATATGGCAAACATTTGTTGTGTTTATGCTATTTTCAGGTGCCACCATTAATGAACTAAATTGGTTCATTAAGTGAAGTACTTAGTTTAATAAACTAAGTAGTTCATTAAAGGAAGATTCATTTGGAAAAGGCACAAAGGCAACAAGGCTAAGGAAGGAAAGTTTTCTCCTCCTCTCCTCATTAATATATACACACGCCTATACATATATAAATGTATATATTTTCAGATTTTTTGAAAAAGGCACATACACATGTATACCAACGTACTACCGACACGTTATATACTCTACGTACGTACGTTAACGTCACACCACTATACTTAACTCATATTTATGAGTACATTCAGGTCTTATATCATATGATATAAGATATGGTGATGACAAATTAAATACGACACGATAAAAGGTTCTAAACCGAAATTTGTCGTATCGGGCGAATACCGAAACTTCGCCAACGTGTCACGTACTTGCCATAAATAAATGGCCAGCCCATATACATCAAAAATTGATGAAAATTTCGTGCTACACATGGTATGATCAGCCAAAATACTTTCCATGTTGGCACACACATATCATCCCACATTTAGGCCAAAATGTGAAGATTCCAATTTTAATTTTGTCACATGTTAATGGTACCACTTTAAACCAGCCAAGTGCTGAGATTTAAAGTATATATTATATATATTATGTATAACATAATATATATAACATGTGCAAAAGTTGGAATTTAAATTAGAGAAAAATCGGGTAATCGATAAATATCGAAAATTCGGTTTTCTGCGCACATAACATGGAACGTTTTTCTTGTACATCATGTGACACGTATCTAGACACTTTTTACATATAATATACATTAAAGTGTTCTAGAAAATTAAATTAAGGGCTGATTGGAATATTACATGTGTGTATTATTAAATGTGCACTATTTTACAAAGTTAACAAAAATAAATTTCAGCACATGTATATACATCTTCCAACGTTACATACAGCTGAGATGGAGCACATGTGCAGCCTTGTTGGCATATTGATTGGTCAAGGATCAATCATACAATATTGATGAATCAAAGAGAGAAGCTACAAAAGGTAAGTATTCAACATATATCTCTCTTATGTCACATGCTGAAAATTTCAGCACACTAACATTATCATGGCCGAAATTTTAAGATTAAAATACATATATTGTGTGTCTTGAATTGTGAGGATTAATTGAAGAGGTTATGGAAATGATTTGAATATTATGTAAGGTAATTAAGTGTGATATTCTACATATCACACATGCTGAAATTTTTCAGCATGTGTGAAGTGATGGTGGCCGAATGTTAACCTACTTTGTGTCCAAATTCATTTCTCAATTGTTAGCAAGACTTACCATGTATTGTTGATTCATTTTTATGGTGAAAAAAATCAAAGAATAATGGGTATTATTTTGAAGGAAATGGAAGGTTGCACATGCTGAAAAATTCAGCATGGCAAGGAGGGTCTTGGCCGATTTTTAGACATGAAAGGGGAAGAATTTTTTGGTCTTACAATTTTTGGTGTATCTCTTGACTTATGGTATGATTTTATGATTGATATAGGCACATGTTTAAAGTGTTAATCTCAGATTTTTTTCCATGTCATCATGTTGACAACATTGAGCCAATAAAGAGGTGTCAAGTAAGCAAAGACTAAATGATGATCCAATAGAATGATGCCAAGCAAGCAAGGCATTGTCACAATGATGTCTTACACTCTCTCAAGCACTTAAAAGGAAATTTTCAAGAGGGAAGAGAGGCTCAAGGGGGACGGCTGCCACAAATTAAAAAGAGAAGAGGAGAGCAAACAAAAACAAGAACAAGAATTGCATTCTAAAGTGATCAAATTGCCAAGCTCTTCTTCTCCTACATTTTCTTTCTTTCTATTTTCTTGTAAAGCCTATTGTATTCATATTCTTTCAATCTTGAATAGGCTTGAGATAAACCACCATTCATACATCTTTGTAAAAGATTGATCAAGGTGTGATCAATCTTCATTCTAGCGAGGTGGTGGTGTTCGTGTGAATTGTACTCGACATACAAGGTTTGTAAAGGGTTGGAGTTAGGTGTAACTCTATCAACCCTACGGTAAGGTGTACTGCGTGTGTGTGATTAGTGTGAACCAAGGAAAGTGTTCCTTGAAGACTTGAGTAGGTTGTTTATAACCGAACCAGTATAAAATTCTTGGTGCCATTTACTTTCTGCATTTACGTTTTAGTTACTGCACTGTTTATACTTCTTGGTCACGTTCGTAAAAATAGTAAACGATTTCCAAAAATTATAAAACAATTTTCAGAAACATACTTACACGTTCTAGGGTTAATTTGGCACAAGTTTCAACCCTTTTGGATAAGTATAAGTCAGTCAAACATCAAAAGTTCTGAGACTAGTGCAGTCTGATTTTCAGACTTGCAAAGGTTGAGACTTTGATTGTATTTGACCTACTTTCCAAAAGAATTTTCCAAAACTGTTTCAACCCATTTAAATGTAGTATATAAGGAGTAATTGGTCAAATTTTCAGATCATTTGGACGTTCACACAAATAGGAATCAATTTTTCAAAACCATCTACCGGTTCTGGCAGATTTGCACAATCTGAGTACCAACGGTTTTTGAAGGGGTTAAAGGTTGAATTTTAATTTGAAATTTTTAGGGGACCCTCATAACATCTGAGACTAAGTTCTCTCAAAATTTCATAATTTTTGGAGACCTCTAACCTAGTTTTAAAAACGTTTTAAAACATGTCCTGAAAACAGAATCTGTTTTCAGAACTTGAATTGGTTAGGTTTCAAGAAATTTTAAAAACCATATTTTCCGCACCATCTATTCAACCCCCCCTTCTAGTGGTGCCTTGCAGATCCTACAAGTGGTATCAGAGCGCAGGAATACTCACTACAAGGAATCCAACGATTCAGTGAGATGGCATCCACAAATCTCAAAACCGAACAAGAAGGTATGTCGAGCCAAAAGCCTCCACTTTTTGACGGTGAGTCCTTTATTCAATGGAAACTTAGGATGAAAATTTTTCTTATGGCTATAGATATAGATCTTTGGTCAATCATTGAAGATGGTCCTTATGTCCCATCTAATGTATCCACCGTAGACGGAGTCACTCTAGAGGTTATTAAAACTAGACAAGAATATACGAGTGATGATAAAAAGAAACTTAGTATGAATGCTAGGGCTATGCAGTTGCTTTTAAACGGATTAAGTAAGAGTGAGTCCAGTTATGTGTCAAATTGTTCGAGTGCACAAGAAATGTGGAGAATTCTAGAAATGAAACACGAAGGCACGAGTCAAGTAAAAGAGTCAAAAATTAATATGCTCATGTCTACTCTTGAGTCTTTTAAATTATTGCCTAACGAGTCGATTGTAGATATGGATCTTCGTTTAACTAACATCTATAACTCTCTTGAGTCTCTTGGTAAGGCTTTTACTACGCAGGAAAAGGTACAGAAAGTCCTACGAAGCCTTCCTTCTGAATGGGACCCTAAAGTGACTGCTATAGAAGAAAGCAAGGAAACCAAATCAATAAAGATGGAAGAACTAATTGGCTCACTCAAAGTTTATGAAAACAAACTTACTATTCGGAAATCGGAATCATCTAAACAAGGTAAAACCATTGCTTTTAAATTAAATGAACACGTCTCTCCTCCCTCCGATCACGTAGATGATAGTGATTCCGAATCGGATAATGATGATTTAATCCTATTGGCTAAAGGACTAAGAAGATTCATGAGAAAGTCATTTAGAAATAAAAACAAGGGCACTACATCTAAGAGAAATAAAAACAAGTCAAATGATAAGGACATTAAATGTTATGAATGCGGCAAACTCGGACACTTATCATATGACTGCCCAAACAAAGAAAAGCAAACTAATAAGTACCCTGACAAGGAGCGGAACAAAAATAGACCCGTCTCAGATCCTAAACAAAGGAAACGTGCACTAAAGGCCTCCACATGGAGTGATCCATCAGACTCTGAAACTGAGACCGAAGAGGAGACCGCTCAAGTATGCTTTGCCTCGAAAGCATCTAACGAGGTATCATCTGATTCTGACTCTGACTCTGAACCTTCTTATGATGATCTTTTTAGTCAGTATCTAGAACTGCATAAATTCACTAAGACTCTTGCTAAAGAAAAGAAACGTTTAATTGAAGACAAGAAACTGTTAGAATCTTCTAACGAGAATCTTGTCGCTCAATTAAGCGATTCAAAGAAAGAGTCTTCATGTGTCATCACTGCATTGAAAACCGAGATCTCATCATTAACCTCTCAAAATAATGAAATGAAATCCGAGATTTCAAACTTGAAATCAAGGAATACCGATTTAGAGAAAATGATGAAACAATTTGATACAGGGTCAAACATGCTGCATCGCATCATATTATCACAGAAGCATGACAGTGACAAAACTGGATTGAGATACGTTGATACTAACGAAGTATCAACCAAACCAACCAAGTTTGTTGTGTCTAAGAAAGTGGACACTCCTAAGCCTCAAGTGGCGTCTAAGATGACGCAAAAAGTGCCCCCTTTCTCAAGCCCCAATCCATCATATCGTGTGAAATATAACGTTGTACCATATAGATATGAAAAGAGAAGAACAATGCATACACGAAATACATATCATCCACGCACTACGCACACACACACAAGGACATATCAAAAGCATCCTTCATTCAACGAGTATAGAGGAGTCCTTGGGCAAAGACCCAAAGTGCATGCACCACATGTCTATTATATCGCACCTTCATCTACATTCTTGCCATTTGATAGACCGAGAAGGATCACCCAAGTATGGGTACCGAAAGGTACCTTTACCAAAAGGTGATTAACTAACTCGAAAGGACCCAAAATTAAAAGGGTACCTAAATCACCTTTTCACATTGCAGGGAGACCACACTTCGAAAGACACATCAATAAAGTGGTTCCTTGACAGTGGTTGCTCGAGGCACATGACGGGTGACCCGAGCTTGTTCTCCAAATTAAAGAAGGTCACAAAAGGCGGATCCGTGACCTTTGGAGACAACAATGAAGGCAAGATCATTGGAAAAGGTACGATTGGCAATCCGAATACACTCCAAATCTCCAACTTGTTTTTGGTAAGCAACTTATCTTACAATCTTCTTAGTATTTCTCAATTTGTTGACAATGGTTTCAATGTGTGTTTTACTCATCCTTATTGCAACATAATAGATAAAAATGGAGAAACCGTTTTAAAAGGAAAACGAGAAGGCAATGTTTTTACGCTATCTATGGATGATGTAGTAGATGCTAAAGTTAGGTGTTTTATGTCAAATGAACCCAATGTGAATTTATGGCATAGACGTTTAGGACACATAGGTATTTCCACACTAGAAAAATTGCACCAAAAGAACCTAGTACGGGGATTGTCTACGCTTGATTTAGACAACTTTCAGTTGTGTGAATCTTGCATAAAAGGCAAACAAACACGTGAGTCACTTAAGCCGAAAAATGAAATAAGCACGACTAGAATACTAGAACTATTGCATATCGATTTGTTTGGTCCTAGTCGTACTACAAGTCTTGGTGGGCGTCACTATGCATGCGTAATTGTTGATGACTTTTCTCGTTATACTTGGACTTTATTTCTTGCACATAAGGATGATAGCGCCGTAGAGATTGGTAAATTAATTAAACAACTTGAAAATCAATACGGTGTAAATGTGAAAAGAATAAGAAGCGATAGAGGAGGTGAGTTTAAAAATAAAGAGATGATTTCGTTTTGCGAAGAAAAAGGAATTAAACATGAGTTTTCGCCACCTAGAACTCCATAATTAAATGGAGTAGTAGAAAGAAAGAATCGCACATTACAAGAAATCGTTAGAACCATGCTTTGCGAAAATAAATTGCCTAGATTTCTGTGGGCGGAAGCCGTAAATTGTGCATGCTATATTGTAAATCGCCTATCTATAAGAAAGAAAATAAACAAGACGCCTTACGAAATCTTGAATGATCGCATGCCTAAGATTGACTATTTTCGTGTGTTTGGATGTAAATGCTTTGTCTTGAATACAAAAGATAATTTAGATAAATTTGAATCCAAATCAATTGAGTGCATTTTTGTTGGATATTCTATAAACTCAAAGGCATATAGATGTTATGATCCAATCACTAGACAAATCATAGAATCTATTCATGTTAAATTCAATGAATTTGGTGAGATTGATAAAGATAAGGAATATGATGATGATTTTGAATTGAAACCTGTTTTGAATGAAGATAATGATTCTTTTGATATGCATGAGATGAATGAGACACTGGAAATGCATGATCATATAGAGATGCATGATAACTTAGAAAATCATCAACCAAGATGGCATAGAGATCACCCACATGATCTCATCATAGGCGACATCACTCACAGTGTGCGACCACGTAGAAGAATCACTTCGGATGAAATAAATGAATTTCATGCTATGATTTCTGAAATTGAGCCCAAAAATGTGCATGATGCTTTGAGTGATTCATCTTGGATTGATGCTATGCATGACGAACTTAATCAATTCGTTAGAAATGATGTATGGGATTTAGTGCCACGACCACAAGATAAGACAATAATAGGCACAAAGTGGGTATTTAGGAACAAAATGAATGAAGAAGGAAAGGTCGTTAGAAATAAAGCAAGACTCGTAGCTCAAGGATATAATCAAGAATTAGGAATAGACTACGATGAAACATTTGCACCCGTAGCACGTTTAGAAGCTATACGACTCTTACTTGCTATTGCTTGCATGAAAGATTTTAAATTGTATCAAATGGACGTCAAAAGTGCTTTTCTAAGCGGATTCATACAAGAAGAAGTATACGTGAAGCAACCACCCGGTTTTGAAGATTTGAAACATCCAGATCACGTGTACAAACTAAAGAAGGCACTATATGGCCTAAAGCAAGCGCCAAGAGCATGGTATGATCGTTTTGCTACTATCCTTTTAGAAAATAATTTTAAACGCGGTACTATAGATAGTACACTATTTTCGAAACAAGAAAAATCAGATTTACTTATTATTCAAATCTACGTAGATGACATTATTTTCGGTTCTACCTCACATAGACTCGTTAAAGATTTTGAAAATTGTATGAAAGCTGAATTTGAAATGTCTATGGTTGGTAAACTTAATTATTTTCTTGGCTTGCAGATTAAGCAAACGAGTAAAGGAATTCATATAAGTCAAGCTAAGTATGTAAATGACATGATCAAGAAGTTCAATTTTGAAAATTTGAAACCATCCCCCACGCCTATGAGTGTCACTACTAAATTAGACAAAGACGAACATTGTAAAGACGTTGATAATGGATTATATCGATCTATGATAGGTTCTTTACTATATTTAACTGCTAGTAGGCCTGACATCATGTTTAGCGTATGCATGTGTGCTCGTTTTCAAAGTCAACCTAAGGTGTCACACTTAAATGCGGTAAAAAGAATATTCCATTATATTAAGCACACGCCCACCTTAGGTATTTGGTATGATAAGGATTCTACATTTGACTTACATGCTTACACTGATGCAGATTATGGTGGCTGCAAGATAGATAGAAAAAGCACGAGCGGAACTTGCCAATTTATAGGAAATTCTCTTATTTCATGGTTTTCCAAAAAGCAAGCAAGTGTTGCTTTGTCCACTACTGAGGCTGAGTATATGGCTCTTAGCCTTTGTTGCACACAGTTGTTGTGGATAAAACAACAACTTTCGGACTTTGGAATTACCGTAAATAAGATTCCTATATATTGTGATAGCATGAGTGCCATCAATTTGTCTAAAAACCCCGTGTTACATTCTAAGGCTAAGCATATAGAAGTTCGCTATCACTTTCTTCGTGATCACGTTAACAATGATAATATTGTCATAGATCACGTACGCACAGAATCACAAGTAGCAGATATATTTACAAAGGCCTTAAATCAAGCCACATATGAATCTCTTCGTTCTAAATTAGGCATGATTCCCGTTGATATGATTTGATGCGATATTATTTGATTTACTTTCCTTTTTGACAGGAATCTTTTGATTAACTTTCCAAAATAAAGGGGGAGAGAAAAGCATGATTTAAGATTTAAGGGGGAGAGAGAGACACTAATTGATCTTAATTGATTTTAATTGCACAAATCAAGGGGAGCCGGATTTGAAATTCGAAATTCAAATTTCAAATCTGTGCATAGTTCAAGGGGGAGAGATAGCATTTAAATCATGTATACAAGTTATTTTGAAAATCATCAAAAGGGGGAGATTGTAGAAATAAGAGGGTTTGAGTGATTTCAAAATAAGAAATTTGAATGCATATATATATATATATATATATATATATATATATATAAACGTGCATAAATGTGTACATTTGTGCATGATAACTTGCCTTATTTAGCTTATATATGATGTTGCCATACTAAGGAGCCATGAAGCATTAAAGCTTACATCATATGGCAAACATTTGTTGTGTTTATGCTATTTTCAGGTGCCACCATTAATGAACTAAATTGGTTCATTAAGTGAAGTACTTAGTTTAATAAACTAAGTAGTTCATTAAAGGAAGATTCATTTGGAAAAGGCACAAAGGCAACAAGGCTAAGGAAGGAAAGTTTTCTCCTCCTCTCCTCATTAATATATACACACGCCTATACATATATAAATGTATATATTTTCAGATTTTTTAAAAAAGGCACATACACATGTATACCAACGTACTACCGACACGTTATATATTCTACGTACGTACGTTAACGTCACACCACTATACTTAACTCATATTTATGAGTACATTCAGGTCTTATATCATATGATATAAGATATGGTGATGACAAATTAAATACGACACGATAAAAGGTTCTAAACCGAAATTTGTCGTATCGGGCGAATACCGAAACTTCGCCAACGTGTCACGTACTTGCCATAAATAAATGGCCAGCCCATATACATCAAAAATTGATGAAAATTTCGTGCTACACATGGTTTGATCAGCCAAAATACTTTCCATGTTGGCACGCACAAATCATCCTACATTTAGGCCAAAATGTGAAGATTCCAATGTTAATTTTGTCACATGTTAATGGTACCACTTCAAACCAGCCAAGTGCTGAGATTTAAAGTATATATTATATATATTATGTATAACATAATATATATAACATGTGCAAAAGTTGGAATTTAAATTAGAGAAAAATCGGGTAATCGATAAATATTGAAAATTCGGTTTTCTGCGCACATAACATGGAACGTTTTTCTTGTACATCATGTGACACGTATCTAGACACTTTTTACATATAATATACATCTTAAAGTGTTCTAGAAAATTAAATTAAGGGCTGATTGGAATATTACATGTGTGTATTATTAAATGTGCACTATTTTACAAAGTTAACAAAAATAAATTTCAGCACATGTATATACATCTTCCAACGTTACATACAGCTGAGATGGAGCACATGTGGAGCCTTGTTGGCATATTGATTGGTCAAGGATCAATCATACAATATTGATGAATCAAAGAGAGAAGCTACAAAAGGTAAGTATTCAACATATATCTCTCTTATGTCACATGCTGAAAATTTCAGCACACTAACATTATCATGGCCGAAATTTTAAGATTAAAATACATATATTGTGTGTCTTGAATTGTGAGGATTAATTGAAGATGTTATGGAAATGATTTGAATATTATGTAAGGTAATTAAGTGTGATATTCTACATATCACACATGCTGAAATTTTTCAGCATGTGTGAAGTGATGGTGGCCGAATGTTAACCTACTTTGTGTCCAAATTCATTTCTCAATTGTTAGCAAGACTTACCATGTATTGTTGATTCATTTTTATGGTGAAAAAAATCAAAGAATAATGGGTATTATTTTGAAGGAAATGGAAGGTTGCACATGCTGAAAAATTCAGAATGACAAGGAGGGTCTTGGCCGATTTTTAGGCATGAAAGAGGAAGAATTTTTTGGTCTTACAATTTATGGTGTATCTCTTGACTTTTGGTATGATTTTATGATTGATATTGGCACATGTTTAAAGTGTTAATCTTAGATTTTTTCCATGTCATCATGTTGACAACATTGAGCCAATAAAGATGTGCCAAGTAAGCAAAGACTAAATGATGATCCAATAGAATGATTCCAAGCAAGCAAGGCATTGTCACAATGATGTCTTACACTCTCTCAAGCACTTAAAAGGAAATTTTCAAGAGGGAAGAGAGGCTCAAGGGGGACGGCTGCCACCAATTAAAAAGAGAAGAGGAGAGCAAACAAAAACAAGAACAAGAATTGCATTCTAAAGTGATCAAATTGCCAAGCTCTTCTTCTCCTACATTTTCTTTCTTTCTATTTTCTTGTAAAGCCTATTGTATTCATATTCTTTCAATCTTGAATAGGCTTGAGATAAACCACCATTCATACATCTTTGTAAAAGATTGATCAAGGTGTGATCAATCTTCATTCTAGAGAGGTGGTGGTGTTCGTGTGAATTGTACTCGACATACAAGGTTTGTAAAGGGTTGGAGTTAGGTGTAACTCTATCAACCTTGCGGTAAGGTGTACTGCATGTGTGTGATTAGTGTGAACCAAGGAAGGTATTCCTTGAAGACTGGAATAGGTTGTTTATAACCGAACCAGTATAAAATTCTTGGTGCCATTTACTTTCTGCATTTACGTTTTAGTTACTGCACTGTTTATACTTCTTGGTCACGTTCGTAAAGATAGTAAACGATTTCCAAAAATTATAAAAAAATTTTCTAGAAACATACTTACACGTTCTAGGGTTAATTAGGCACAAGTTTCAACCCTTTTGGATAAGTATAAGTCAGTCAAACATCAAAAGTTCTGAGACTAGTGCAGTCTGATTTTTAGACTTGCAAAGGTTGAGACTTTGATTGTATTTGACCTACTTCCCAAAAGAATTTTCCAAAACTGTTTCAACCCATTTAAATGTAGTATATAAGGAGTAATTGGTCAAATTTTCATATCATTTGGACGTTCACACAAATAGGAATCAATTTTTCTAAACCATCTACCGGTTCTGGCAGATTTGCACAATCTGAGTACCAACGGTTTTTGAAGGGGTTAAAGGTTGAATTTTAATTTGAAATTTTTAGGGGACCCTCATAACATCTGTGGCTAAGTTCTCTTAAAATTTCATAATTTTTGGAGACCTCTAACCTAGTTTTAAAAACGTTTTAAAACAGGTCCTGAAAACAGAATGTGTTTTCAGAACTTGAATTGGTTAGGTTTCAAGAAATTTTAAAAACCATATTTTCCGCACCATCTATTCAACCCCCCCTTCTAGTGGTGCCTTGCAGATCCTACATGTATCGTTGGTTTTTTGTCGGTGAAACCCGCGTGTCGCAAATGTTTTGTTTTACTTTTCGTTCGTATTCCGTTTCGTCACTGTGTCATCGCAGATTCGTCGATGATTAAACACATGTATGAATTAAGAAAAAAGAAAGCGGTGATTGGGAAAAACATTTATTAATTTAGAAATAAAAATTTACATTATGAAGACGAAAAATTAAAAAAATAAATCTAAAAGAGAAGCAGAGATGGGCCGTTCACTCTTCGTCATCGGAAGAAAGAGTGGCCGCCACATTCTCCGCGAACTCTTTGAGGAGGCGCTTCAGATTGTAATATCTGACTTTCAACTTGCGCAGCCTTCTGTTCACGACGTGCAGTTGCCTCGACTGCTGCTGCATATTTGCTATAATTGTACTGTAGTTGATATGTTGTTCTGGCATTTCTTGGGGTTGTGGCTGAGAAGGAGGCCGTTGTGGGTGAGGAGGAGTTCGTTGTGGAGGTGCACTGTTTGCCCCTCCAGGCCTTGGGGTTCTTATATAACGACGGGGCATACTTTATATTTCGTTTATGAAATGTAAGGCTGTGGGGTCATATATATATAGGTAAACAAAGCGACGACATAGCGACGAATCCGCAACGAAATCTTTTCCCGTTACTCAACACCGGAAGACGTGCGGGCGTGACACTTGGTTTGAATTAGCGACGACTTAGCGACGTAAATTCATCGTACGTTGTAACCATCGGGCACTGTGCGGACACTGCCGTTGGGACTGAATAGCGACGCCTTAGCGACGCCGTAACGACGAAACGCGTCGTATGGTGTGAAGATACGTCTTGCATCGCTATGTCGTCGGTAAAGCGTCGCTAAATTCAACCACGATAATAAATTCGCCGGTCATTAGGTTGTCGTCGTTGTATTAAGTTTCGTCGGTATATAGTCGTTGTTTAGTCGGTGAATTAATCGGCCCAAATTTTTTTGAACCACATTTTGTTTGTATTTTAGCGTCGCCTGTATTTTAGCGTCGTCGAGATTCGTAAGGGATTTAAACACGTGTTTAAATTAAGAAAACGAAAGCGATGATTGGGGAAAAAATTCATTAATATAGAATTAAAAATTACAAAATACATAAGGAAAAAAAGTAAAAAAAATCTAAAATAAGAGCGGAGAGGAGCCGTTAACTGTTCGTCATCCGAACAGAGAGTAGCAACACTCTCCGCGCACGCCTTCAGGAGGCGTCTCGGCTACGCAGCTTTGGATTTGATCTGCATCTGCCTTCTATCCAGGTATTCGAGACGCTCATCTTGTTGCATAATCACCTCCCTCATCTGCTCCACTGTTTTCTACAGCTCCCGTATTTCTACACGAGGATCGCCAATTTGGCGATCCTCTTGGCGCCTTGGCCCCTGCACAGTGGGTTCGGAGGAGTCAGCCGGCGGGGGTGGTTGTGGTTGTGGAGAACTGGTGCAGGTGCGGGTGGTTGAAGACCCCGTCTTGGGTATGTACGACCACTACCACGTCGTGTCTGTGCCTTAGTACGAACCATATTTGTCTCTTTAATATGATTAGAAAGGAGATTTTGTTTTTTATATTATGAGAGTCACAGCAGGCTATTTATATACGGGAATTCAGCGACGAATTATCGACGTAAATGCATCGTACGTTGTAACCATTCAGGCACTGTGCGGACACTACCGTTGGGACTGAATAACGACGACTTAGCGACGCATATAGCGACGAAACGCATCGTATGGTGTGAAGATACGTGGTGCGTCACTATTTCGTCGGTAAAGCGTCGGTAAGCAATGAATGCAGACATTAATACACGCACACCATACGACGTGTTTCGTCGCAAAGCGTCGCTAAGTCGTCGGTATTTGTGTTTGTTTCCTTTTAAGCGTCGTTATTTGTGTTTCTTTGTTCGTCGCTATGGCGTCGCTATATCGTCGGTAAAGTTGCAGGCAGAGAACCATAAAACCATCTTTCCTCTTCCACTCTTCTTCCATTCTTCTCCCATTTCAAACACATAAATCATCAACTTTCAACGAAAATGTACAAGGAAGATATCTTATTGTGTGGATTTTGAGGTTTTCCACACCGAGAAAAGATAGCTGCTGTTATCTTGAAGGTATACCAAGAAAATGGATCCCAGGAGGAGCGATAGAAAGTGGATGTACGAGAGAGTAAACAACGGGGAGTGGAATCTTAGATTTGTTGAAAGTCTGGAAGAATTTGTGGATTTTGCGACGAGTAATGAAAGTGGAACGCAGATTAGATGTCCGTGTAAGAAATACAAGAACCGTAAATATATGGATCCAGGTGACGTGAGGGTTCACTTATTGAAACAAGGTTTCGTGCACAATTACCATACATGGTACTGCCATGGCGAATATGCGGGGGCGTCTACATCTGCAACTGTTCACGTCGAAAGGGGACCCGGTCAAGTTAATGTCGAAGAAATAGGCGAGGGATCTCAGAACCCGTACGTGCAGATGGTGCAAGACGCAGCCGCCGGCGCATTTACGGGAGAGCAGTACTTACAAATGCATGTCGGGTATGAACGTGCACAGGATCCGAACGAACAGCCGCGTATATTCGTGGAGGAAGATCCAAACCCTCAGGCGAGATAGTTTTTTGAGATACTGAACGCCGCCAACACGCCACTGTATCCCAGTTGCGGTAGTCACACACAGATGTCCATGATCGGTCGGATGACGAGCATGAAGACGGATCACCGCATGACAGATAGATTGTATGATGGGATGTGTCAGCTGATGAGGGAATCTCTTCCCGAAGGGAACACTATGGTCGACAGTTTTTATTAGACGAAAAAACAGCTGTAGGCGTTGGGACTGCCGGTTCATAAGATCGATTGTTGTTCGGAGGGGTGCAGCATATACTGGGGCATCAACGAGGATAAAGACAAGTGCAGGGTCTGTGGGACACGCAGGTGGAGAACGAACAAAAGAAACCGGAACGTGCCAAGAAAGCAATTTTACTATTTACCTCTCGCCCCTAGACTGCAGAGGCTCTACGCATCCGGTGCCACAGCTAGCCAGATGAGGTGGCACGCGGAGCACTACACGAAAGACGGTGAGATATGCCATTCATCTGACGGCGAAGCTTGGAGGACGTTTGATGCGACACATCCGGGTTTTTGTCAGAGACAAGGAATGTTAGGTTGGGGTTATGCATCGATAGGTTCAACCCGTTTGGACAGTCGGGAGAGCAGTATTCGTCGTGGCCTGTCATCGTGATGCCGTACAATCTACCACCTTGGATGTGCATGAAGAAGCCATACATGTTCTTGACTGTGATCGCACCGGGGCCTAGAAATCCGAAACAGAAGATCGACCTATACCTGCAGCCATTGATACAAGAGCTGAAGTGATTGTGGGAGTTTGGCGTGGAGACGTTCGATGTATCGACCAAACAAAACTTCTAGCTACGCGCTGCGCTGATGTGGACGATCAGCGACTTTCTGGCTTATTCTATGTTGTCGGGGTGGAGCACAGCTGGGAAATACGCTTGCCCTTGCTGCATGAAGCAAGCGAAGATGATGTCCTTGAAACATGGACGTAAGATTTGCTGGTTCGATAGCCATAGGAAGTTCCTGAACAGACGTCATTTGTACAGAAAGAACGTGACGGCGTTCATGCCTGGCATCGTCGAGAAGGACACGAAGCCCGAGCTTCTCACGGGTGCGGAGGTGTTGGAAGAGATAGACAGTTGTGGATTCGTAGGGGTCGCTGATGATCCGGACGGCAGCCACAACGCAGACCTGGCCCGTGACTGTATCGGGTGGAAGAAGAGAAGCATATTCTGGGAGCTTCCGTACTGGAAGAGCAATATGATCCGACACAACCTGGATGTCATGCACTTTGAGAAGAACGTGTTTGACAACATCTTCAATACAGTGTTGAATAGGCCTGGAAAAAAAATTTGAAGGCACGACTTAATATGCGCGATCTCAAAATGCGACCGGAGCTGCATCCCGTTGGCACATCCTACATGCCGAAGTCCTCGTACACACTGACTGCGGAGCAGGTCAGTGCGTTGTTAGCGTGGCTGGGGACGGCTAGATTTCCTGATGGCCATGTTTCAAACCTATCGAAGAACATCGACGTGAATAAACGCGGTTTGCACGGGATGAAGAACCACGACTGTCACGTGTTCATGCAACGGTTGATGCCCATTGCATTCCACGAGCTGCTTCCAACCAATATATGGGAAGCACTTACCGAGATGAGTCTGTTCTTCAGATGTCTTACATCCACGAGACTCAGGGCGGATGATATGTCAAGGCTGGAGGGCGAAATCCCAGTGATCATATGCAAGCTGGAAACTGTATTCCCTCCGGCTTTCTTTGATTCAATGGAACACCTGCCAGTTCATCTACCATACGAGGCACGCGTTGGTGAACCTGTTCAGTACAGGTGGATGTATCCGTTCGAGAGGTACTCTTATTTATTACGTGACGTTCTTATGTGTCTAAGCGCGAGCATGCTTACCAATTTGTTTCATCATGTGACGTTGGAGTATTCACTATATGAACAGATATCTCAGGCATTTGAAGCTGAACATCAGGAACAAGGCAAAAGTCGAGACCTCGATGTGCAATGCCTACCTGACGGAGGAAGGGTCGACCTTCGTGTCTCATTACTTCGAGCCAGATATCCCGTCGAGGTGCAGAGACGTTCCCCGGAACGACGACGACATTTTCAGATCCGGTGTCCTCCCGATATTCACACATCCGATCAGATTTCACGGACAGAGAAAGGAAATGATATTGGGGGACAGCGATCTGAAGATTGCTCATTCTTATGTTCTGCGCAACTGCTGTCAAGTTGACCGTTTCCAGAGGTATAAACGATATCCAATTTTAATTTGTAAATACCTTGCGCTACTCTATCCATTATATTACAAAGGTATACAGGGTACTCATTCGTAATTTGCTTTAGCTTGTTCGTTGATTTATTGCAAGAACGTTCACCGGGTATATCGAGCGATGCAATAAACAATGAGTTAGATGCTAAGTTTGCTGATTGGTTCAGGTGGCATGTAAGTTTACATATTTGCTGGTTACGTGTACGTCATGTGATACGCATTTATTGTCCCGCTGATGTATATTTACTTGTCGTTTTACAGGCCAGCAAAGGTCATCTGGCTGACGAAGAGTACGGTTACATTTTGAAACCAGTAGCCGAGGGTCCATTGAACAGAGTCACGTGCTACGACATGTGTTTTGTGAACGGTTATAGATTCCACACAGTCTCCCATGCCAGTCGAAAATCATCGGAGAACAGCGGAGTGTGTGTCAAGCGGCAGTTTCATCGAAATTCATCTCAACATACAACCGGCTGACAATATTGAAGATGTAGGCGAAGACGAATACGAGGATGAAGAGGACGACGAGCATGTAGATGAAGATAAAAATGAAGATGAAAATGAAGATGCGTATGACGATGCGGATGACAATGAAGATTGACGTTAGTCAAAATTTTTATGTACCTCTTTATGTGAAAGTGTGTATGTGTTGATGTACTTATACACATGTATATACATAATGTGTGTCTGTAAGTACTTTATATTTTGTATTACTTTTTTTTTCAATACTGAAGAGCGCCGACGATTTACCGACGAAACGTGTCGTCGCAAATTTGAAATAACGACGACACAAGGAATAGCGACGACACAAGAAATAGCGACGAACTCCCGTCGCTATTTTGTCGCAAAATTTCGAACTTAAACCTGAAATCTCCCTTCTTCTTCTCCATTTCCCTCCTCCGCAAATTCTCCCCCCCCACCCCGGCGAAATCTCCCTCCCTCCCCCAGCGAAATCTCCCTCCCTCCCCCGCGAAATTCTGCACAGCTGCCGTCAAGATCTCCGGTGACCTCCCTTCCCCGGTTAGTTTTTCTTCCTATTTCGTTTTTAATTAGTTATAGATTGAATTCTTTGTTGTGGGTGTTGGTGGTGGGTTGTGGGCGGGGGTGGCTGTGGGCGGGGGGGGGGGGTGGCGGCTGTGGCGGGGGTGGCTGTTGGCGGGGGGTGGCTGTGGGCGGGAGTGGTTGTTGGCGGGGGGTTGGCTATGGCGGGGTGGTTGTTGGTGGGGGGTGGCTGGTTGCCGGGTGTGGCTGTGGGCGGGGGTGTGCTGTGGGCGGGGGTGGTTGTTGGCGGGGGGTTGGATGTGGCGGGGTGGCTGTGGTGGGGGTGGCTGTTGGCGGGGGTGGCTATGGGCGGGGGTGGGCTGTGGGAGGGGGTGGTTGTTGGCGGGGGTGGCTGTGGGGGGGGTGGCTGTGGGCGGGGGTGTCTGGGTGTTGCGGGGTTGGGTTTCCATGTCCGACGACATATGAAGCAAGTATGTTGGTGATGTATACATTGAAGTGTAATTTGGTGATGAAGTTTGATTATGTAGTTTGGTTAATCATGTCATGTTGTTGGATTTGGATTTGTCTTTGGAGAGGCCATTAAGGCCGGAAAACCTCCGATAAACGAATAGGTCATGCCGAAATTTTCAAAATTATTAATATCTTGCATTAAATGTATGTAAACACTTGTCGTTTTTTGGACATCTTATTTGTCTGGCCAACTAATCCTAAACTTGTTGAATGTGCCTTTTAAATTTTTCACCCTTGCAGATCTGATGGCTAGTGAGGGTTTACCTACTCGATCCACCTACCCACCAGCTACACAGGCCCTCTTAGGAGAGTTTAATTTGTTCCTTTCTCAGCATGATCTGCTTGGTTCGGTGTCGACCGCCGCTCTGGCTGCGGACACGGACCTTTTAGGGACTGCCGATAGGTCCGCACCCCCCAGATCTACGACGCCACCCACACCCACCGGTTCAGCCTATCATCCGGCGTTTGATGCGGCATCGGATGAGGGTGTCATACCAGGGCGTCGTGCCCTCCCTTGGTCACATGATACCCATACGTAAGTAATGATTTATTTTTTTAACATGTTTTCAAATATATTTCACGCGTTATTTTTTCCTAACAACTTCACCTCTTTCAGGTTTGCACCGGACTCGGGCCAGATTTCCGGTTGCATCACTCGGTCCTTCCATCTGAGGCAGGTTCTATTGGGATGAGTTTCAGGTATTCAAATTTGATAAATTTCACTTTTTGATGCGTAATCGATCATTACTTTTCTAACCACATTTTTATTTTTCCTCCGTATAATAATTGCAGAAGGCGTACAGCTGGCCAGCCGACATCGCCCACGACGTGGAGCAGGCCTGGCGCAAGAGGGCCGCCAAACGCTACAGGAACTTCGTCAACTTGCATAAGACCAAGTGGGAGCGTGACCCCATTTCTGCGAGGACTCCCTACGTATCTGAGGCCACCTGGGCGGGGTGGACAGAAGGGTGGATGGATCCTGCTAACCAAGCCCACAGCGACCGGAACACGGCGAACCGGCATGGCGACAATCTACAGGCCCCAGCACCTGCCACACACTCAGGTGGTTCGGTTTCCCACGCCACCACGATGCGTGCTATGGTAAGTATTTTAATATTGGATTATTTAGATTCATTGATTTCATTGGATTATTTAGATTCATTGATTTCTTATGTTGCGCTGTTGTTTTTTTTTTTGATATTCGTATATGGTTAATTTAAGTAGTATATGTGTTCATTTGTCTTTTTCTTTTTATTTTTGATTTGACTTGGGAGAGGCCTTTAAGGTCGGGATACCTCCGATAAACGAATAGGTCATGCCGAAATTTTTAAAATTCTGGATTTCACTAACATATTTTATTTCATTCTTTCAGCATGCGGAGACGGGGGAGTGGTCAGCCTCCTACGATCTCTTCTACAAGACGCATCGGAAGAAAGCCTCCGACGGGACGGAGGACTGGATCACGGCGAAGGCCCGCGACATCAGTGTAAGTAGACTACGATATCATTTGTTTTTTTCCTTAGTTTGTTTTATTTCTAAACCCTAAACCCTAACAATTCTTATTCTCATTTCAGGACGAGTACAACAGATTACTCGCACATAGGGGAGAAGAGGCCAACAAGAATCGTGTTTATTGGGATGCGGTTCGGACCATCGGCCCTCAGAATAAGAAGAAGAGGGAGGTGTACGGGGTTGGATCAACAGCGTCGCGATTCTTCCCCGAAGTTCTGCATCCAGGTGCTTCCTCCGAGGCCAGCACCTCCGCGCCTTCTGCGACGCCAGAGGATATTTCGCGCCTGGACGTAGATCATGCGGCGCTGCAGCATGAGATGGAGACCATCAGGACGCAGCATGAGGAGAGTGTACAGGCACTGCGGTCGCAGCTCACTCAGACCCAGCAGGCGCTGCAGCAGTCGGTTCAGCAGGCGGTTCAGCAGGCGCAGCAAAATATGATGCAGGCGCAGCAGGAGACGAACCAGCAAATCTCACAGCTATCGCAGATCCTCATCTCTTTCATTTCCAGCTCCTCGCAGCCTCAGCCTCGCCCTCCTGATGGTCACTCTTCTCCGCATGATCCCCCTCCAACTTCCTCTGCATAGTATTTTATTTTTTGATTTTTCGTATTGACTATTTCATTTATTGTATTGACATATTCTTTGTTCTTTTATATTTTATCTGACATTTATACGGATTCCATTTCGTTTGTGTTGTTTAATTATACGAACTTCAATACACAAATACCGTATTTCTGTATAATATTCGTACAAATGATTTTATATACAAAATAAAATATATTATAAAAATTAAATAATAATAAAAACTATTTAATTAATAATATAATGATATTATTAATAAATTATAAATATTTAATATTTAATATTTAATATTAAATTAATATTTAATATTAATTTAAATAATAGCGACGAACCTGCGACGAAACAAAAATGTCGCAAACCGAAAATAAAAAATCGAAAATTTTAAAATAGCGACGACAAAAGATATACCGACGAAAACCTGCGACGAAACAAAAATGTCGCAGACCGAAAATAAAAAAAATCAAAAATTTTAAAATAGCGACGACAAAAGATATACCGACGAAACGACGACGGAAATAACAGGTCGCAGACCTGACAGATTTTCGTCGCAATTGTGCGACGAACCGCCGACGAGCCTTTTTTCGTCGCAATACAGCGACGCTTCACCGACGAAAATCACTTTGCGACAAGCCGTAAACAACCTACAGATTTCGTCGCAATTTCGTCGCTATATGACTTTAGCGACGAAATTGCGACGATTTTTGTATGTCGCTATATCTCTTTTTTTTGTGGTGTAACTTATTTAGGTTCACTCGAAATAATTTAGTGATAAATTGTCTACAAAAGAAATTTTTTGCTGACGATATTGTATTGGTTGCGAAAAGTAGACATAACCTGAGTATGAGATTAGAGGAGCGGTGAGGTGGTTTAGAGAGAAAAGGCCTAAGAATTAGTCATTTTAAGACTGAGTATCCGCACTGCGACTTCAGCGGTGCAGCCGACAATGAGAATAACCAACTCACCATCGAGGGTCAAGTGGTCCCAAAAGTAAGTAAATTCAAGTACCTAAGATCATTTGTACAGAAAGATGGGAATATAGACAGTCACGTAGCACACCAAGTTCAAGCAGGTTGGTGTAGGTGGAGGACGGCCTTAGGGTGCTGTGTGACAAGAATTTTCCAACTAAATTAAAGGAAAAATTTTATAGGATGGCAGTGTGACTGACAATGTTATATAAAACAGACGCTGGATCATCAAGAGGACACAGTCGCAGAAGATGGAAGTGACAGATGAGGATGCTGAGGTGGATATGTGGGCATACAAGGCTAGACACGATAAGAAATAAGGTATATAGAGAAAGGTTAGGGGTGACTAGTATAACAAATAAGATAAGAAAGGGAAGACTGTGACGGCTTGGGCATGTCAAGAGGAGACAGACAACGGCGTCTGTCAGAGCAATTGAAAGCCTCACTGTAGAAGATAAGAGGAGTAAAGGCAGGCTCAAACTGACGTGAGATGAGCAGATTAGGCATAACGTACTAGAGTTGCACCTCTCTGAAGGCATGGTCCAGGATAGACAGAGGATTAAAGATAAGGAGGGGTAGGCAGGATATAGGGACACTTTAGAGCATACTTAGAGGATTAGATAGTATTTACACTTTAGCTTGACTTTGCACTTTTTTGTTTCGGTCTTTGTCTTTCAACTATTTGTGCATATCCACTGCTATTACTATTTTAATAGCAGAAGATTTCTATTTATGTTTAATAAAATTCATTCACTAGTATATATTCCTATTATTGTGCTATCCATGCAGGTACATATAGAGTCGGGGGTCTCACTAGAAGCAAACTCTCTATCCCTTGGAATGAAGGTATTGTTTGTCTGCCTCTCACACTTTTGTTGTCGTTGGGATATACTGAGTATGATTTTTGTTGTTGTACTAGTTAGTTAGTCTATTTAGAAAATTATTTACGGTGATGTGACGACACACATTAAGTAGTAGTGATCAAATTGTAGATCCAACTTTATTTTATAACCCATGTGTTTTTGCTAAAATTACATTTGACTTAAATCCATTAGTAACTTGTCACGTCAAGTAATTAATATTTCAACGGAAAAGTTGGGATATAAATTTCTTAATTAAAAATGAAAAAGAGACGAATTTTCTCTTGAAACCACACTACTATCTCTCTAAGCTTTCTGTCATCCAAACTGTTGACGTATTTAATGATACATTGAAAGGTGTCAAAATTATCTTATTCAATTTTCAAATCTATGACCAATAATTGATATGCTTGCTTACTTTTTGTAAGATTAAAGTGTATGGCGTTTCACCAAGTTAATTTGGTTTTTCATTTCTACTAAAGAAATATTATTACATTTTGAAAAACCATTTTTTAATTTTTGTTTGAGCAGGAGCATGTGTTATATGGAAATGATATTTACACTTTTGTTGACTTTTATTACAAAGATTGAAAAAAAAAAAAAGGAAAACTGCCGTTGAAGGAAGAGATGAAAATATCTCCAAGTCAAAGTTGAAATGTGTACGTATTATTTCTTCCTTTTTCACGAGGGAAGGTACTGTTCAGACACCTTCCACCGTTAAAAGTTTTATCGAATATACCCTTATCCATCTTTTAACTTACTAACGAAAGTTTGTCATGTGTATTGATTTGTTAAAATGTTATTATACATTATTTAGTTATTTTTGGTTGTTATTTGAGAGGAGATTCGAAGTTGAATCGTGTGATGAAAGAAATGCTACCCAAGTTATAGCAAGTGCTTACACTAACTATGCCTAGATAGTGGCAATTACGGAATCGAATTCTTTTTTTTTTTTTTTTTGTAATTCAAAGTTTAGGTGAGGAAATATTTCTTCAGTCCAAAGTCTAACACATACCAACAGCGGAATTTACAGATAGACCACCAAGAAAAATTGTTAGAAACCGAATTTGAACATAAAACCTTACAAATCGAAGTGGAAAACCTTACCAAATGAACCAATCTTCATTGACATACATGTTCGCATTCACATGATGTTCCTGGTCCACTAAGCTTCCGCGTTTGCGCATGGTCCGGAAAAGGATTAGATCACTTCGTGATCTGATATACGCAGTCTTACCCTGCATTTTTTTATGCAAGAGGCAGGTTCTAATTCACATGAAGTCCTCATAATGGCCCTTTAATTTCTGGGACAAAGTAGTCATTTTCTGAAGAGCGTTTATTGCGTTTAGGGGTGTTAACGAACCGAGCCAAACCAAATATTAGACTTCGAATTCGGATTTGTTTAGTTAAACGAGCTGTTTGGTTCGGTTAGTTTAGCTAAACAAACTTTAAAATTGGTTCGAGTTCGGCTCGATAACCCTTTAACTATTTAAACGAGCTGAACAGTTGACGAATAGTTCGGTTTGTTTTCATAAACGAATTCAAACAGCTGTTCGAATTCAATTCGTTTACCGACCACTACCGAACAAATACGAACCGTATACGAACCAAATTCAAACAGTTTGTGAACTGTTCGGTTCATTCAACCATACTAATTGCGTTAGGTTTGTTCCATGGGGAAAAGAACTGTAATTTCGTTGTTGAAAAGGGTTAACCATCATTTTGGGAAAAGAAAAAAAAATTCCAAGGGATTTGATAAATGAAATAAGATAGATAAATTATAAACGGATAAACATGGTATATCGTATGATAATTTGTTTGAGATTAAGATATGATAGACTTTATAAGGAAACCATATTTTATATTTGTAGACATTAAATAGACCATTAACATCAGTTTCCAAAATTCAAAAAATTATATAACAATAAACTTAAAAATAAAAATATGAAAAAGCGCAGCCTTGTAGCAGGCTGCGGTTTCCAAAGCAAATGAAAAAGACGAAGGAAAGGGCCAGAAAAGACATCGGAAGAAGAAGAAAAAGGAAGAGGAAATGCAAACCAAACTCTTAACCAGCCATCGGCTGCATGATTGCAAATGAATGAAAAAGAAAAAGAAAAAAAGACAGAAAGAGATAAAGAGGAGAGGTGGCGGCTATAGTGAAGAAAATTGCTGTAGGATAAAAAAATAATAAAGAATTTTGACGTCTTTTATCAATCTAGTCTTCAATTGATGAAGTAAATCTCTCGCTTTTGGCATCTATCGTACTAGTTCAAATGAGTATTGCTGATGATACAAATTAGAACACAGCGGTTCTTTAGATTGGATGAAGACTTAAATAGGTAAGAATTTTACGTCTATCTGTTATGGTATTTTCTTCTTTCATTTGACTGTCAACATTATTTAGTTTGATATTCTATGATGATTTTGATGTAGGATTGAATTTACGTAGATTAGTATGCATGAATATAAGACGTTGGATTGTTTGTATGATTATGGGCTGATTTTTTTGGGGGGTGGGGGGTGGGGTGGGGGGATGCCATTCAGCAAATGAGTGAACCCGTTGCAACCGGTAATGTTATGAAATTGTACCTTTTTTTTTGGTGTGCAAGTGGTGTGTTTCTTTTAATATGGTATATGTTTTTAGTTTTTTTTGGGAGAAGGTAAATATCATAAACCCAAAAAAGCATACAATCAAATCGACCATGATGAATGTTAATGCATCTAGGGGATACTATTTGTACAATGATAAATCATACAATGCAATAAATGGAAACAACATATTACAATACGAGGCAAACAGTAATACATCGAGCTAGATGTTCAAAGGAGAGTCAAAAGCATAACAGGGTTGCTTCACAAAAGCAAGGACCAAAGTTGTAACATACTGAATATTTATATGTACTTAGCGCTTGTGTATATGACCAAGTGATGCAAAAAAAAAAAAAGCAATGTATCCTGAGCGTCATATGACTCTACTGGAAGAATCCGCTACGAAGCTCATCACAGAAACATCCTGCATTTAAATCTGATACCAACCATGCTATTCAAAATACTAAGAGCATAATGAAAATAGATAAGATAACTAAGCTCAAAAGTCATGCCCTCAGTGCAAGTCTAAGTAGAGAGGAAAGAAGAGATATTGTGTTTAATGTGAGCAGAAAAGGCGATTGAAAAGAGTGACTGAGTTTTGAGAGATAGTGAACTACTAAGCTGTCAAAAATAAGGCATTCATAATCACACCTTGAGATTAGAAAACAGTGATGTCTCCTATATTAATGCATCTTAATGTTATGTTAAATGCGGATAGGACCTGTACATTACTCTATACACATGCGTATAGACTCGATGTATGATGTCCCGTGGTGATAAAATAATGCCCTCAAACATTGTTTTTGTTTCTCTATTGCCAAATATGATAAACAGTACATGCAACTGTGGCTCTGATGGTTTTGATTCTTGGTGTCTTACCTCTCAACCTTGCTTTGGACCATGCAAGTACCCGAGTGATGGTGAGGAGGCTTTGTGGGTGTCCTAACCAATCACACACATGCTTCCATACTTGTTTGGTTTTTTGGTAATGAAACATCAAGTGACAGATAGTTTTCGGGTGGAGGCTGCACAAGGCACATTCCTTATCCTGAATGAATGGGAGTTTGTCTTTGGTAGCTAGTTTCCCGAGGCTCACAAGCCAAAGGACAAAGGCATGTTTCAGGGTAATAATGTTATCCCAGACAAATTTCGACCAAAGGACTGGAGGGACCTTATCCCGAAAATACTTATATGCCAAAGCTAGACACACACTATTATTTTAATATGTTTAAAATACATTTGAAAAAGAATTAAAAAAATTGATTTTTACTTAAGAAATGACAAATGTTTAAAAGATAAAGATAATAACGTCCATCTCTCTGTAGATTTCTAAAACAAAAATAAATGTTTACGCGAGATCTTACATGGATTGATCTACTTATACATCCATAAGTAGACATCAATATGCGAAGTGTACGGAAGGCTTGTGGACTTTGACTGCTTGGTCCTTCCTCTGAGGAGACAGAAGTGGGAATCAGTTGAACTTTTGCAAGAAGATATTGAAATTTCAGACCTTCTTGTGAGTTGTATGTTTTCAGTCCGAATGTGTATGTTTTCTTTTAATAGTTGTTTGTTTTGATTGTTAATATTAAATAATTAAAAGCGAATCATTGACTTCCATAGTGACATTGTATATTATTGTTTGCGAGTTCTATGTTTTTAGTCCGAAGTTGTATATATGTTCTTTTAATGTTTGTATTTTTTTTAAAATTTTTCTGTCCATAAAAGTTTAGCTTGTCAACATTAAATGCTATAATCGCAATATTGATGAATATATATATATGTGTGTAGCACCAATTCAAAAATAAGGGCGCAATATGCCTGTGTAGATCTTCTACGAGAAATCAGTAATATCTAGGAAAATATGTACAAATGTTTATTGTTATCTTCTTTGTTTTGATAAACCCGACTTTGTCTTGATAAAATGTCTACAATACACATGAGATTATAAAAAAAATGGCATACTAGAAATAATAAATAACATAAAAAAATAAGATATCGCTTTTATTGATATTGCATATTGCTTAGAATCTAATCATTTAACGATAATAAGTAGAACATACAACTATTTTAAAAAAACATACAACTAAAATTAAACGGATACCACGTAATATGAGAAATATACTGCTAATGGAAAAAATACAAGAGTTTTTTTTAAAAAAAGATACAGATTTGGACTATGAAAAACACAACCCTCAAAAAATAAGATAAAAATCGACATTCATTGCTTAGGATAGGATTATTTAATGATAACAGCTAAAACTTTTTATATTTATATCATGTGGTTATAACTAAAGTTAAATTTTCTTTAACTTTGACCGAAAACGTTTATTTTCGTTTAGTCCAAACATATAGGGAAAATTGTTAAGATATAAATTGTTTTGATGATGTAAAGATGTTTTAAATAAGTTAAATTTATACTTGAGACTTGATACAAAATGAGAAAATTACAATATGTCAAAAATGGTTGAGATTAGAACTTACTGTTCAACATCGATCTCTCAGACTGAGGACATCGACCGATCGATGTTACTTCAGTCTCTCCAAAGAGAGACTTCGATCGATCGATGTCAGGCAAAAAAGTTTCTGTCCAACATCGATCTCTCAACCTGAGGACATCGGTCGATCAATGTTACTTCAGTCTCTCCCAAGAGAGACATCGATCGATCGATGTCAGGCAGAAAATTTTCTATCCAACATCGATCTCTTAGTCCAGGGGACATCGATCGATCGAAGCGACATCAGTCTCTCCAGGGAAGACTTTGATCGATCGATGTCAAGCAGTTTTAAAATTGAAAAGTTTCTGGAGGACGTCGATCTCTCCCCCAGGCACTTCGATTGATCGATGTCCTCTAGAATTCAAATTTTTATGAACGTTGGAACAAAATCCAAGAGAGATTCATGGTGTTTTCTCTATCCAATCTTGCTCAAATTTCTTGTAGACTTTACTACGTCATAATACATGATTCCTTGACTATTGTATCCATGTCTAATCAATCCTAGGTTGGCTATTGAGGATCAAATCACTCCATAGGGTGGCTAAAGACTATTTGGACATTATCTTGACATTTGATGTAGTTGAAGACATGGTGGAGACTTCAAAAACGTGGTGAACGTTATCTATAAATGGAAGAAGCTTGGATGAGGCAAATACACACTTTCATCATCATCAAGCTTCATTATTCATTGTAGTATACTTCTCTCATATTTGTAAAAGTGCTTAAAGCTTGTTAAGCCTTTCTTTGTTCTTCATTGTTGTATATTGAGAGATAGAGAGTCTAACACAAGAGGAATCATAAATATTTGATCTTTTGATTGTGTTTAGACTAGTGAGAAAGTGTGAACCCTACTATTTCCTTCAACCCACTGTGAGAAAGTTCTTGAGAAAACTTTGTTGAAGTTGTGAGGTAGCAAGAAGTCGTTCTTGCTAGAGCTATAGTTGCTGTAGTTGCACAAGTGTATTTTGTGCAAG
Source organism: Eustoma russellianum (assembly GCA_036186865.1). Classification (NCBI taxonomy): domain Eukaryota; kingdom Viridiplantae; phylum Streptophyta; class Magnoliopsida; order Gentianales; family Gentianaceae; genus Eustoma; species Eustoma russellianum. The sequence continues at coordinate 28,646,338 of AP025057.1, forward strand.
AAGTTGCTGTTGTGGTTGCTTACACTAAGGTGTTAGTGTAAGTTTTATTGTGGTTGTTCTTATTGGCTTTAATAAGAAGATTAGTTGTTGAAACTCCACTTTGACAACAAAGTGGTAGTGGAGTATAATCATTTACGATTCGAACCACTCTATATCCGGTGTACTCACTCATTGTTTCTCAACTCCCATTTTTTGCTTTGATTTTGAATTCCATTTGAGTTGAGCCAAACAAGAAAAATTCCGCAAAATTGCCCTACACTCTATTCACCCTCTCTAGAGTGTGTTACGGACCTAACAGAAATAAATACCCCGCCATAGGCGGAAACTTCTAAGGCAATTAGGTAATTTTGTTGTTGTTGTATATAGGGAAAATAAAGATCGAATTTTAAACTTAAGAAGATCTATACATAATTATACAAGAAAAACAGAGATATAAAGGTAAGTATCGCTAAAAATAAATGACGCTTATCTTTCTAACGCTTAAAATATAAAAACGGTACAAGCAGTTGAAAATTTTGGCTAACACTGTCTGAAGGGCAACTGACTATAATATAAGAAGTAAAATTTTATAATTTTATCATTAAAAAAGGGTCATTTTCTATCTTTTTTATAACCAAAAATAATAATATCACCAAGAAATCTTGTCTAAACTTCGTTTGCTATGTAAGATGCATCTGCCTAACACCATTAGTACTTTCTCCATATTAATGCTAAAGAGTCCTGGATTGCTATGTCAATACGTTTTGTAGAGTACTCATTCTGCTTTTTTTCCCACCCCACCCACCACCTTACCCTCCCAACGACGACAACAACAATATTACCATATTCCTTTAGAACCTTACGTTTATAACGGAATATAGGGAGGTATGATATACGCAACCATACTCATGTGTTAAAAACACACAGATGTCGTTTTCCGATGACCCATAATGAAAATTGCGTCAAGCTGTGTCGATCAACTGTTACTTCACAATATAAGAAGTGCAGTCAATTTAGTAAGTCATTTTGTTTTATTTCATCATATTCTAAAATCAAGGAAAACTGTGTTATTACCGTTCCAACAAAAAAAATAGCCAACTGATGTGCTACTACAACGACATTACTAAGTTTTCCAAATGTGAACATATCAGCATACTGAAAATTAGTTTAAGAACAGGATGCTTTTGAGAATATATATCAGCATATTATTGTTCACACTTATTTTGAGATGAATACATAGACTTGCTAGGATACTCACCAAAGAGCCATGGAACAGAACAAAATGGACGTTAATACGCACATCACCGCCCGATCCCCCCCCCCCCCCAAATAATACTTCAGCCACTACAACTTAATGAAACGGCTGATTCAAAAATGAGCAATTAAAGCAGCACAATAAGTTGTAGTTACACTGATGGACTTGAATTTTGGTAGATAAGCGTCAGGGAAAAAAAACGTAATAGAAAATTCAATACTTCAGAAAGAATAAAGCTAAACAAGGAATGAATTCATATATGTCACAGAAGAACTTCACCATTTCATTGCTCGCTAGCTCCAGCTTTCAAGGAATCCACTGTTTCAGAGAGGGGAAAAGAAAAAAACAAAATGCCGACATTAGATCAGAAATGTCCATTTTGGAGAATAAACTTGCATACTTCAAGGTTGACATTATCTATATAAATACGGACGCATTCAAAGTATACCCTTAGTAAAAAAAAAAAACACGTAAAGGCGGATATATCCAGTATGTATAACAACTAGACACAATTTTCTTTATGGGTTATCGAAAAACAACTTTTATGTGTTTTTAACACATGTGTATGGTTGCATACATCCAACCTTTCATACCATACTATAGGTAGGAGCTTCTAAGGTAATGGGTAATATTGTTGTTGTTGACGTGTAACACTGTGTACCAAATTGGACGGAAAAAAAAAAAGAAGGAATGACATAGTGCATAATCAACGTCAATCAGACCCAGCAATGACGGAACTTCACAAGTTTATATTTCGTGCTATTACGGCCACCAGGCCCAAACTTAAAGGCCTTACAATTGTCACCTCTATTGTTATCACTGAGAGCCGCAAATGGATGCAACAATTATACCAGGTCATTCATTTCATTTGGTATAGGTGTATAAAGCCACAAATGCACGCAACAATTAAGGTCATTCATTTCATTTGATATAGGTGTATAACTAACTATTGTTTGCTAGAAAATATTTAGCCAAAAATTTGTCGGAAACAGGACGGAAATAAAACTTTTGACGCCACTACATGTTGTTGCAATTTGGTCGGAATATTCTGTGTAAATTATTTGTCAGAAACAAGTTGGTCGGAATTATGTCGGGACAAAATGGTACAAAAGATGTACTTTTTTCATATATCACAGTTCGTCGAAAATGTGTTTGACTTGTTCATCGGATGTCAGTCAGAATAAATTTTATAAAAAATTGAAATTATATAATTTCTAAAATAAGTTGTAACAAATAATCTACCTTCATGCTATCATGACAATCCGACGACATTCCATGAGGAATTTATAAAAAATAATTAATAGATTTAATATATAAAGTAAATGCTTATAAATAGTTGGAAGAATCTCTGAAAATAAATAAATAAATAGTTGGAAGAATCCTAATATAAAAAAACCTCTAAATATGTATTAAATTAACCTAACATACTAAACTATATATGATAGGAACTTTCTTAAAGCTTTCTTTTACAATATGTCGCAATTTAATTAAAAAACTAGAAAATTTCTCAAAGACAACATCTACCGGAATCTGATGCAATAAAAGACAGAAATAATCTATCAGAATTTAGTTGGAAAAAGCCGACAATTCTTGAAGGGAGGACCGGCGGAATTCAGCCAGAAAGAAGGGCATATCTCTATCTGCTGGAAAATTATCGGAACGCCATCGAAGCATATTTTGTTAGAATTCGGTCGGATACTATGAAAATCAATATTTTTTTAATTTCTTCTTGTGTTTGATTTGTTCATGTCTTTTATGCATCTATAGAGTTTTCTAGATCAGTCAGAAATTGGCCAGATCTTTTTCAGGTTTGTGGAAAATTGGCCAGATAATAGTCAGGCTTGTATGAAATTGACAGGAATATATAAAATAACAAATACACTATCTGTTGGAAATCCGTCAGACTTTTGCACGTGAAGGAGAGAATATCTCTATCTGCCAGAATTTTGTCGAGACGTATCTAGAGTTGTCAGAATTTAGAAAGCACCGACAATTATTGAAGGTAGAACCGTCGGAATTCTGCCAGAATGAAGGACATATTTCTATCTGCCAGATATCTGTCGTAATTCTATCAAAGAGTATCTAGGTTTGTTAGAATTTCAGCAGATATTATGAAAATAAATGCATTTTTTAAATTTCTACATGTATTTGAATTTTTTTTATGTCTTTTGTGCATCTATCGAATTTCCTAGTTCTGTCAAAAATTGGCCGGAATAGTTTCAGTTTTGTATAAAATTGGCTGAAAAAAGTCAGGTTTGTTGGAAATCGACCGGAATATATAAAATAACAAGTGAACTATATGCCAAAAATCCGACGGACTTTTACGCGTAGAGAAGGACGTATCTCTGTCTGTTAAAATTCTATCGAGAGTATCTAGGGTTGTTAGAATTCTGTCGGATATTATCAAAATAAATTATTTTTTTAATTTGTACACGTGGTTTGGTTCTTCATGACTTTTATGCATCTATTGAGTTTTTGTATCTATTGAAGTTTCATCAGAAAACAGTCATGTTTGAAGGAAATCGTACATATATTAGGTTTAGAGTTACATTATACTATCGGAATTTTAGAAAGAAGGAATTTTTGTACGTCAGATTTATATTGCAAAATAGCTAAGTTGGTAGGAACTCGGCCAAAAAATATAGCCATGTTTGTATGAATTCAGCCGAAATATTTTCAGGTCAATAGTAGCAAAAATTATGAAAATAAGTAAATTTTTAATAGATTCATGCGCCTTAATTTCTTCATGCCTTTGTACATGGGGTAATCTTTAGTATTATAGGATTATGTGGATAGTTTCTTACTTATTTCTTAATCGATATAAATTTACGTTCATTTGATAATGCTAGTAGTAATTTAGATTATAATTTTTGAATTTAGCCTGTATATTAGACAGTAACTTTGCACTACATGTTGTTCTGGAATAGGTCTATTTTGATAACAAACTACTGAAATGAGACAGGACCGGTTGTGGATGTACAATAGAATGCTTCCTGGAAAAATCCATTATAATCTTGAGTTTTAGAATGGTGTAAATGAGTTCATTGCATATGCGTCATCACGAAAACACAGTCTACAGGCTGGGAAAAAAATACATTGTCTATGTGTAGGCTGTAAAAACCTCAAATTTCAAGAGAAGAGAAAAGTCGAAGAACATTTGTATCAGAAAAGTTTTGTACCAAATTACTATACATGGACCGCACATGAAGAAATTAGAATAACTGAACAAGTTTCTTCACATACGGATGTTCCAAAGTCTAATTCATACGTAGACATTGTAATGGATGCTGCTGGACCATCTTTTGTGAACATTGATGCTCGTGCACATTCAGAAGAGCCACCAAACTCGGATGCCTGAAAGTTTTATGACATGTTAGAAGCGGTATCTAAACCTGTACTGTCTGGATGCTCAATACACTCACAGTTATCATCTTTTTCATGGATATTGACTTTAAAGCTAGAATATAAAATGCCCAATAGGTGATATGATGGATGGTGTCAGTTTCTGGATGAAATTTTACCTGAGGGACATACAATGCCTAAGGATTTTTATTCAACAAAGAAGCTTATGAGGGGGCTTGGATTGCCATATGAAAAAACAAACACGTGTATAAATGGATGCATGATATACTGGGGTTCCAATGAAATTCCGAAAAAGGAATATTGTGATTATTGTAGACATCCAAGATGGAAGCCAAAGAAAAATAATTCAAAGCAGTGGGTGCCTTATGCTAGAACGTGGTACTTACCTTTGACGCCAAGGTTACAACGCTTGTATTATTCTCCAGCCACTGCTCAACATATGAGATGGCACGCTGAGCATCAAATAGAGAATGATGTCATGGTCCACCCATCTGATGGAGATGCTTGGAAATCATTTGATAGGATTTTAGAGTGATTTTGCAGCAGAAAGTCGAAATGTTCGACTAAGATTGTGTATAGATGGTTTTACACTGTTTGGATTGTCTGGAAAACAATACTTATGCTGGCCGGTCATAGTCACACCATATAATCTTCTTCCATGGATGTGTATGGAAACTCCATATATGTTCTTGACATTAATAATTACAGGCCCAAAGAATCCCAAGGCAATGATTGATGTATACTTACAATCATTAATTCACGAGTTAAAGAACTAATAGAATGTGGTTGTCCTGACGTATGATATATCAAGGAAGCAAAATGTCCAAATGAAAGCTGTTGTTTTAATGACAATAAGCGATTTCTCAGCATATGGGCTGCTTTCTGCATGGAGTACAACACTGTACGGAGAACACAAAGACCTTTACTTTAGAATATGGTGGGAAAATAAGTTTATTTGGTTGTCATTGACAATTTCTTCCGGCTGATCATCTGTGGAGGAAGAATAAGCGTAATTTTCTAAAGGATAAGGTTGAACTATCTCAACCACCTCCACGACGCTCTGGTAAAAGCAATAGTTGTACATGAAGAATGTTCCGAAGATATCAGCAATTCAATATAAAAGTAAACATCCTGGATATGGTAAGACTCATAATTGGACAAAACGAAACATATTTTGGGATTTACCATATTCGGAATCCTTAATTTTGCCTCACAACTTAGATGTTATGCACATTACCAATAATTTTTTTGACAATATAATAAACACAGTTCTTGATGTGAAAGGAAAATAAAAGATGATGTGAAAGCTAGAATGGATATTAAAGATTACTGTTAGCGGAAAGAATTAGAAATACCTGAGGGGTCTAAAAAAACCCAAAGCTCGCTACACTTTAGGAAAAGATGAAAAACGTATTCTGCTTCATTAGATTAAGAGTTTGAAATTCCCGATGGCTATGTTTATAATTTGTATAGATGTGTGGATTATAAGGATCTCAAATTGTTTGGTATGAAAAGCATCGATTGTCATGTGTTCATGACACGATTACTTCCTATTGCATTTCAGGAGTTGTTTGATAATACTATTTGGGAAGCTTTTACAGAGATAAGCTTATTCTTAAAACATTTATTTTCTTCTACGCTCCATATTGATCGCCTTAAGGAGATGGAGAAAAACATTCCTTTGGTTCAATGCAAACTTGAGAGGATACTTCCCCCATTATTTTTTAATTCTATGGAACACCTACCGGTCCATCTACCTTATGAAGCAAGAGTTGGAGGGTCGGTTCATCGGTGGATGTATCCTTTTGAGAGATATTTTTAAGAAAAATTGAAAACTTGTATTATAATGTTGTTTCATATTTTTAAATATTTGTACCAATGTCAATTGTTAGGTTTCTTCATCATTTGAAGAAAAATGTAAAGAATAAAGCGAGAGCGGAAGATTCAATTTGCAATACGTACATTATCGAGGAAGTAGAAACATTTGCTTCACATTATTTTGAGCCGCATGTTGCCACAAGAAACACTCGACATGACGATGGTGGCATTGATCCAAGTGCTAATAAGCACAAATTTTCAATTTTTTCACATCATAGCCACCCATCAGGAAAAGAAACAAAAAGATTCTTCAATGATTATGAAGAGCATGCTGCAGCTCTTTACATTTTACCAAATTGTGAAGAAGTTCACCCATACATCAGGTATGTAACCATGCTTTATTTTAATTTTATTTTACAAAGCCTTATTATAGTGACATGTTGATGTGGTTGTAGTATTTTCACATATGAAATCCGTGCTAAGTCGCCAAATATTTTTGCGTCCGATATTGACGCGATTGCTGACAAGGAATTGGTGAAATGGTTCAGCAATCATGTACACAACCAGAAATATTATCACTACTATACATGTAATATCTTTATGCTTATTGATATGTTTTTCTCTATCAATTTTTTTCATTCTTAACCATACATGTGGCAGTGAATAATATTGAAGATAAATTAATCAGAGACCTAACATTGGGGCTAGTATAATTTGTTATCCTATGTTGTTCATAAATGGGTATAATTTTCATACTATTGCACATGGGGAAGGAAAGACCATCATGAACTCTGGTGTATGTATCAAAGGAAGTTGTTCGGATGATTCATCAAATGATTTCTATGGATTACTAGAAGAAATTGTTCTAGTTGAGTATCCGGGATTGCCAATGAAACAATGTTTTCTTTTCAAATGTAAATGTTTTGATCCACGTAAACCCTATGGAACAAGGATTCATCCTGACTATAACATTATTGAGGTAAACTATAGAAGAGAGTTTAACAAGTATGAACCATTTGTTTTGGTACAAAAAAAATTCATGGTTACCTTACCCCTTGTCCGAAGAAAAGGATAGATAACTGATGGTGTAGCGCCCCGCCTGGGATTAGGGTTTCGGTACGGTGCACCTATCGTGCTCTACTACGAGAAGTACAAGGCGTCGATAACATCTATATGAGTATCGTCATAAACATGTATCGAATAACGGAAGCATCATAAAACAGACAGAAATAATCATCAACATAAGTACGAAATAACTACATTGGAATACAGTATCCTCAGTACAACAATAAAAATACAGAGCTGATATATCGAAATACAAAAACTTAAACTGAAGCCTACTAGACTGTCACAAAACCTATTCTCTCGGCTCGTCCTTTATGTAATCCAGCTCTGGATCCTGAGGCTCTGCATGATGAAAAAGACTGATTAGCGATAACGAATCGCCCAACAAGTATCTCCGGCTAGGTTTGTCATGCGGATCATGCATTGGAGACGGGGTGATAAGAAAATACAATAAAGCAAGGAACCTAGCACATCTCCGATTCACAAATACTGTAACAGGTAGGATAAACCGCTTGAATACATATACAGATAGAGTACAAAAATAAAATCACGGAACAACTGGTACAATTTTCAATCTCTCTTTTCGTCTGACATATCCGTTTACTTATATCTTATCTTCTGTGCTAATGCTCATACTAACTACATCTATTCACGAATCACATATTCTATCCATTTATCTTAATTTTACTGATGCTCTAAACATGTATCAGGCAAAGTGGCTCGGTGATATGCATATGCGCAATGAACTGTAACATAACATACTCCTGTCTTTTATTTTCAAATTGTGTCAAATGCATGCTATAATATACTTTACATCCATAAATGATGCACTCGACATACCGATTGATTTCTATATGATCCTGTAAACATATTGTATGCCTATGACATCAACCTACCCATAGGTTTTGGCGTCATGGTGCCGTCTATAACTGTAACATACTGTGTTATACTGTATGCCTACTGACATCCCCTACCCGATGACAGTCCAACCTCCAATAATTGTATGCTGTGGAACAGTGTTGAGAAATATATTTGGATAATTTTCAAAGTCATGATTTTAAATGGTGAATACTTAAAAATGTCACACATGGTGTTATATGTGATTAAAAGTTGAAAAGGTTGACATAGATCTCTCAGGTTGTAGCACATCGATTGATCTATGTACATAGATCTCTCACATCGATCGATCCATGTAAGGCAGTGAAAGTTCAAGACCTTATAGTGAGACATCGATCTCTGAACCTGAGACATATCGATCGATCGATGTACATGGAACCCTCACTTCGATCGATTGATGTAGGTCAGAAACAAATTCTGAAACTTACTGTGAGACATCGATCTCTGAAGCTGAGGCACTTCGATCGATCGATGTCTAGGGTTTTTAAAAATATTTTTCTAAAATGTGATAAATTGGTTTTTTTTCATTTATACATGATTTATATATGTTCATTATGTGATTATTATATGTTTTTGGTGATTATAATTGTCTTGCGACTAACATGCCTTAGAAGTTTAAACCTACCAAAAAGGGCAAAATTGGTATTTTGAGTTTTATAGGAAAATCACATGGTGAAAATATTTCAAGGGTGTATTCTTATACTATTTATCATGACAAAGGTGATATCATGATTATTTTTTACCATTCGGGTCATTTCTGGAGTTTTCACATACCAGGGGCATTTTGATCATTTCACCTCCGAGGGTATTTTTGGTATTTTCACTCAAGGAATCTCTTGAGGATATTATTATCTTTATTCTGGAGTTAAAATATTATTATCTTGAAGATTATATGGTGATTCTTATATCATTTCTCTCATTTGATGGTATTTGACTATAGCTGGATATGTGACAATTTGAGATGTCGCATTCTATTTCTTTCTTGAACAACCTATTATATATGTTATGAGAACATATGTATCATCATTATACAGAGAATTTAATGGTGTCAAAGGTGTGGAAATGTTCACTACATACAAGAAGAAATAGTGGGAATTTTGGTGTTACACGTTGACATAATCTTGTCAATTATTATGTGGTGATTTCTTCTTCAAAAATCTGAGTTGATATACATCTATATGTATCACAAAACGTGTATTAACAGGTGGTATTATTGGTGTACTCATTTTATGGCTTGGTGACAAGTGGACCAACCAAAAAGGAGCTAGTTGGCAAAATTTGCCAACTAGGAAAATTCAAAGGTAACCGCCATAAGGCTGTTTTCAGCAGAATTTTTGTAGTCAAATGGAGCTCTCACATGTCCTATTCTTGTTCTTGGAGTTGAGGATATTTTGGTTGTATTATCCTTTCTTATTTTCTTCATTTTTAGAAAGGATAATCAAAAGTTATTTTTTGGAAAATCAAGAAGTAGCCAACGGCTACTTGGTGGCTCTTGGAGATAATTTTTCATTTGAAATGTTCAAAGCCTCACATACCTATGTTTATGCCAAGAAGTTGAGGTATTATCTTTTCCATATTATCTACATTTTGCAAAGGATAAATGAGACTATCCAAGGTGTAATTTTCGGCCAGCTTTATGTTGCCAAGGTGGACCAATTATGTTGTTTTATTTTGCCAAGTGTACAAGGCCAACCAATGATGTGAAGACACTTGGACTTGATGATGAAGATGGTGACACATTGGAAGTCTTATCTCCAAGGCTCAATTCACACTATAAATAGAGGCAATGGTGAAGAAGATAAAACACACTTGAAGCTCACAAGAATTTGTTGAATTGTCTATCTATCATCTTCTTCTTGTTGTTGTTCTTGTTCCATTCTTTGTAGAAAAGGTGTTTTTGTTGTTTTTGTTGAGCTACAAGCCTCTTGAGCTTTATTTGTAATATTGATTAGCCGTTTCTATAAGGCTATATCAATAGGTTGTAGAGGTGTTGCAACTAAGTGTTGCATAGAAGATGATTATCCAAGTCTTGAGTAGGGTTGGTGTATAACCCAAGGATCAATCTTGGTTATTGTTGTAAGGTGATTCATTTCATCGTAAAATCCAAGAAAAGGTGTTCTTTGAGACTGGAGTAGGTCACATTGACCGAACTAGGATAAATCCTCGGTGTTCTTGTCTTGTTTCTTTATTTCTGTTTTCTGCCCGTTTTTACTGCAGTTTTCACACGACTTCTCACAATTTGAAAAAGATATCTAAACACTTTTAAAATTTGTGATTTTTGGTAGAGTTATACTTCAGACTGTTAGCTTTCATTTGAAACAAGAATCACTTGATTTTAGCAAGGGAAAGTTAGTCTTTTAGTCTTTGCAAAATAATTGCTCCAATCTGACCTGTTTTGAAAAAACTTAAATTTTGTATTTATCAAGAATTGTTTAAGGTCAGGGTCTTTTTGTAACATTATCTAAACATCCTAAGGAGTGTTTTGATATAAAAATCAACCTTTATGGTTGAGTATTCTAAGAGAAACACGTTTTTCAAAATCAGCAACATTCTATCTAATTATGTCCAGATTGACCATCTGAATCTTTTATTTGTTTGAAGGGCCAAACGATCTTATTTTTGTCTGATTTTTGGGCAGAGCCTTGTTAAGACATTGAAGTTAAATTCTAGAAAAGTTTCATAATTTTTAGAGTTATGTATAATTATTTTAAAAACGGGTTTTGAATCTGAGGTGGTCTCAGATTCTGTTTTCAAAGGGGATTTTTTTCAAGGGGTTGTAGTGTAATTTTCGCTAACCACTATTCACCCCCCTCTAGTGGTGTTTATTGCATGTGTACGGTCCAACAATTGGTATCACAAGCAAGATTCTACACCATACAATCAATACAAGGCCAAGAAACAATTACTCTTTGAAGCCTGCTAATCTCAGATTAAAGGTACATACAATGACCATAGTTTCTCACAAAGGTGAGTTGGAAGGTATGACCACTCAATGTCCTTCTCTTTTTGATGGCAATAATTTTGTTCATTGGAAACTAAGAATGAGACTATTCTTAATGGCTATAGACATCGATTTATGGTCTATAGTTGAAGATGAGCCGTACATTCCATTGAAGATTGTACAAGTTAGTGGAGTCACTCAGGAAGTAGAAAAATATAAAAGTGAATGGTCTTCTGAAGATAAAAAGAAAATGTCTATGAATGCAAAAGCCATGCAATTGCTTTTAAATGGACTTATGAATTCTGAAGCAGGATATGTGTTGAATTGCACAAGTGCACACGATATGTGGAAATCACTTGTATTAAAGCATGAAGGAACAAGCGGTGTAAAAGAATCAAAAATAAATATGCTTATGACTGAATTAGAGTCTTTCAAAATGCTGCCGAACGAATCCATAACATCTATGGATTTGAGAATTACTAACATTTTCAATGTGATTGAAGCTTTATGCAAATCATTCACAAACAATGAAAAGGTTCAAAAGGTGCTGTGAAGCCTTCCTGCTGAATGGGATCCAAAGGTCACAACAATTGAAGAGACGAAATCGATCACAAAAATGGACGAATTAATAGGCTCACTCAGAGTATACGAGGTAAAACTAAACCAACGAAAGTCTGAATCGTCTAAGCCATCTGGTAAGTCAATAGCTTTTAAAACAACTGAGACACATGCTAGTAATGATGATAGTCAAAGTGATAATGAATTAAACAATGACTTGATATTGATAGCAAGAAAACTTAGAAAGATTTTCAAACATCCAAATAGGAATAGACAAATTTCTCCTTCTTCTTCTTCTTCTTCTTCTTCTTCTTCTTCTTCTCAATATAAGAAAAAGAACTCTAACAACAAATGGTATAATAAAGAGTTAAAGTGCTATGAATGTGGTAAAAAGGGACATATCTCATATGATTGCCCAACAAAGAAAAATAATGAAAACAACAATAATAAACAAGCCAAGGACAAAGAGGCACAAGCAACTAAGGCAAATGAGTCCAAGTCAAAGAAAGGCAAACGAGCAATGAAGGTGAGCACATGGAGCGACTCATCCGACTCAGAATCCGACACTGAGGAAGCTCAAGTATGCTTCGTATCCAACGAGGTAGGTTCTTCTTCTGATAATGATTCTGAAAATGAAATGACATTTGATGAAATGTATGAAGAGTTTTTAAGAATGCATACTCACTGTAAGAGGCTCTCTAAAGAAAAAAAGAAACTAATCGAAGAAAATGACAAGTTGAAGATGTCCAACTTGGAATTTTCCAATCAATTAGAATCTTTTAAACAAGAGTCTACTAATACTCTTGATTCTTTAGAGAATAAAATTGAATCACTTAGGAAAAATGAACAAAAGTTAAAAACGGAAAATAGTATGTTACGGTCTAAGTTAGAAAGTTGTGACAATGAGATAGTGCAACTCAAGTCTTCTAAACTTACCTTAGAAAAAATGTTGGAACAATTTAAATCGGGTGGTAATATGTTAGATACACTAATATCATCACAAAAGTATGGAAATGATAAAACTGGATTAGGATATAAAGAAGAAGATGACAAAGTTGATAAAAAGACTAAGTTTGTATCATCAACTACAAAACAACCTTATAAAGCAATAAAAACGACTTTGCCTGCTAAATCTTCTTCTACTCCTTCTCTGCTTATTCTAAGGCAAAAATACAACACGCACCCACAAAAGCACATACATATCAACGTGCAACAAGGCTAAATTTTGCATCGAGATAACCTAGAAATTATGCCTACATTTACACAAATACAACTAGACCGAATAAAATGCATACAACTTATTATGATCCTAAGTATAGACAACACTTATATAAGTCTTATAAAAATGCATATGAACATACATATAGAGCACCATATAAGAAACAAAGTCACATGACTTATACACATCATAAAACTCGGCCATCCTATAATAATTATCAACCATGGCACAACATGTATAACAATGCATCTTCACTTATGTGGAATGATCATGTATATGCTAATCCTTTTTATTTTCCAAAATATAACAATGCTAAAAGTGTACCTAGAAGGTATGTTCAAGTTTGGATACCTAAGGGATATCTAAACAATAATGGTACCCCTAAAATTCAAGGACACAAATAAAGGGTACCTAAAATTTTGTCTCCATTGTAGGAAAAACGCAAGGAATGCAAGCAGGAGGCAAAATCAAAGAATCTAAAAACCAAATGGTTTTTAGATAGTGATGTTCGAGGCATATGACGGGCAACCCCAAAATATTCACCGAGTTGGAACATATCAAGAATGGAGTTAAAGTAACATTCGGTGACAACAACAAATGACAAGTTGTTGGAAAAGGAACAATTGGGGACCCTAACACATTTCAAATACGAAATGTGTTGTTAGTAAGTAATCTCTCTTAAAATTTATTAAGTATTTCTCAACTTATAGATTGCGGATGTAATGTCTCTTTCTTTCCAATTCTTGTGATATAATAAATGAAAAAAGAGAAATAGTATTAAAAAGAAATAGAGATGGTAATATTTATACTCTTACCTTAGATAACATGTTAGATGCTAAGGTTAAGTGTCTAATATCACATGACTTAGATGTGAATTTATGGCATAGAAGATTAGGCCATATAGGAATTTCAACCATTAAGAAATTATCTAAGAAGAATTTAATTAGAGGAATGCCTAAGTTAGACTCAGATAATTTTCAAATGTGTGAAACATGTATTAAAGGAAAGCACATTAAAGAAACATTAAAACCGAAACAAGAAGTGAGTACTAGTCATGTACTAGAATTGCTTCACTTAGACTTATTTGGTCCAAGTAGGACAAGAAGTCTAGGTGGACACTACTATATGTGTGTCATAGTAGATGATTACTCACGCTACACATGGACATTGTTCTTAACACACAAATACGATGCTCCATTAACAATCGAAACTCTTATTAAGCAACTCGAAAACATCTACGAAGAAAATGTTAAGAGAATTCAAAGTGATAGAGGTGGAGAATTTAAAAACGAAGATGTAATCAAGTTTTGTGAATTACATGGAATTAAACACGAATTCTCACCACCTAGAACACCACAACTCAATAGAGTTGTTGAACGTAAAAATAGAACCATTCAAGAAGTTGCTAGAACTATGCCATGTGAAAATAAATTACCTAAATATTTATGGGCTGAAGCTGTTAGTTGTGCATGCTATATTATACATAGGCTTTCTATTAGAAAGAAATTAAATAAAACACCTTACAAGTTGTTAAACAATAGACAACCTAAAATAGATTATCTTAGAGTATTTAGATGTAAGTGTTTTGTGTTGAACACTAAGGATAATCTAGGCAAATTTGAACAAAAGTCTATTGAATGTATATTTGTTGGTTATTCGACTACTTCTAGAGCATATAGGTGTTATAATCCTGCATTTAGAAAAATAATTGAATCTATACATGTAAAATTCAATGAAAATGCATGCTTTGAAGTTAGTGATAAAACTCAACATAAACATGAGAATAATATTGAAAATATGTTTGATGATGATATATTACTTGAGCCTGTACTTGATCATCTAGAACCAACTCTCCCTGAACAAGACATGCATGGACCCTTAGATGAAATAAATGAAGAAACTTTGCAATTAGAAGATAATACAACTAATGATCAAATTACATATGATAATGTTCACACTAATGAAACATTTGAACAAGATGAGGGTGAACCTAGTCAATCTAGGAATTGGTGGCATCCTAAAGAACTAATCATTGGGGATCCAAGTGTTAGGGTTAGAACACGTAGAAATATAAGTCAACTTAAAGGACATAGCTTAATCTCACAATTAGAATCTAAGAATGTAAAGGAAGCCTTATGTGATATATCTTGGATAGATGCTATGCATGAGGAATTAAATCAATTCACATAGAACAATGTGTGGGACTTAGTACCTAAACCCGAAAACAAGTCTATAATAGGAACGAAATGGGTGTTTAGGAATAAAATGGATGAACAAGGAAAAATTACAAGAAATAAGGTTAGACTAGTCGCACAAGGTTATAATCAACAAGAAGGAATAAATTATGAAGAAATCTTTGCACCCGTTGCACGACTAGAAGCAAATAGATTGTTACTTGCAATTGCAAATCTAAGCAACATTAAACTTTCCAAATGGATGTCAAGAGTGCATTCTTGAATGGATACATCCAAGAAGAGATGTTTGTCAAACAACCCCCTGGATTCGAAGATCCAAAGAATACTAACCATGTTTACAAGCTTAAGAAAGCTTTATATGGTTTGAAGCAAGCTCCAAGAGCTTGGTATGATAGATTTGCAAATTTTCTTATTGCAAATAATTATCAAAGGGGAACCATAGACAACACATTATTCCTAATAAGAAAAGATAACGATTTATTAATAGTTCAAATATACGTAGATGATATAATCTTTGGTTCAACCAATCCTACCTTAGTAAAAGACTTCGAAGAGTGTATGAAGTCAGAATTTGAAATGTCAATGGTAGAATAATTGAACTACTTCTTAGGGCTTCAAATTAAACAAACCCCTCAAGGAATCCATATTAGCCAACTTAAGTATGTCAATGATATGATTAAGAAGTTTGGCTTTGAAGAGTTGAAACCAACAACTACCTCCATGAGTGTTAGCACCAAACTAGATAAGGATGAAAATGATAAACCTTTTGATAACACACTTTATAGGTCTATGATTGGCTCATTGTTATACTTAACTGCATCAAGACCTGACATCATGTTTAGTGTGTGTATGTGTGCTAGGTTTCAATCATGTCCTAAGGTATCACATTACAATGCGGTGAAAAAGATCTTTAGATATCTTAAACACACACCTGACTTAGGACTGTGGTATGATAGAAACGATAAGTTAGAATTACACGCATATACAGATGCTGATTATGGTGGTTGCAAATTAGATAGAAAATCCACTAGCGGTACTTGTCAATTCATAGGAACCAACTTGATCTCTTGGTTTTCTAAAAAGCAAGCTAGTGTAGCATTTTCTACCACCGAAGCCGAATATATAGCATTGAGTTTGTGTACTACCCAAATACTCTGGCTTAAACAGAACCTTAGTGATTTTGGCATTAAAATGAATAAGATTCCAATTTTCTGCGATAGCACAAGTGCAATCAATCTTTCTCGGATTCCGGTGCTTCATTCTAAGGCCAAACACATTGAGGTGCGATACCACTTCCTTCGAGATCATGTTCAAAATGAGGATATAGTTATAAACCATATGAGAACTGATCACCAAATAGCTGATATCTTTACCAAACCCCTTAATCAAACCACTTTTGAAAACTTACGAGCCAAGCTAGGTATGATGACTTACGATACCATTGCATAGTTCTATCTTTTGCATGATTTGCAAAATAAAGGGGGAGATAGAATAAGAACATGATCTTAGTTGGTAAGTCAAAATTTGTTGAATAATTTGCTAAGTTTAAATTAGTGTAAGATAAGTTTCAATTGGTATAAATTGGTGTAAGAGTTGAGCATAGGTTAAGGGGGAGAGTATAATTTGAGGGAGAGTACATGAGCATATAACAGTTGAAAATTGAAAAACCATGTGAAAACAATCGGTAATTGGTTGGAGGTCAGTTTCTAAAAAAATTAGTACAAATTTGGTGAAACAATTGTTAGATTTATGATAAACAATTGGTTATAAGTTGTGACATTAAAATCATGTTAGGTTATTTTGAAAATCATCCAAAAGGGGGAGAATGTTGAGAAATATGTTTGGATAATTTTCAAAGTCATGATTTTAAATGGTGAATACTTAAAAATGTCACACATGGTGTTACATGTGATTAAAAGTTGAAAAACTTGACATAGATCTCTCAGGTTGTAGCACATCGATCGATCTATGTACATAGATCCCTCACATCGATCGATCCATGTAAGCAGTGAAAGTTCAAGACCTTACGGTGAGACATCAATCTTTGAACCTGAGACACATCGATCGATCGATGTACATAGAACCCTCACTTCAATCGATCGATGTAGGTCAGAAACAAATTCTGAAACTTACTGTGAGACATCGATCTCTGAAACTGAGGCACTTCGATCGATCGATGTCTAAGGTTTTGAGAAATATTTTTCTAAAATGTGATAAATTGGTTTTTTTTTCATTTGTACATGATTTATATATGTTCATTATGTGATTATTATGTGTTTTTGGTGATTATAATATCTTGTGACTAACATGCCTTGGAAGTTTCTACAACTTACCAAAAAGGGCAAAATTGGTATTTTGAGTTTTGTAGGAATATCACATGGTGAAAATATTTCAAGGGTGTATTCTTATACTAATTATCATGAAAAAGGTGATATTATGATTATTTCTGACCATCCAGGTCATTTCTGGAGTTTTCACATACCAGGGGCATTTTGGTCATTTCACCCCCGAGGGTATTTTTGGTATTTTCACTCAAGAAATATCTTGAGCATATTATTATCTTCATTATGGAGTTGAGATATTATTATCTTGAAGATTATATGGTGATTCTTATATCATTTCTCTCGTTTGATGGTATTAATGACTATAGTTGGATATGTGACGATTTGAGATGTCACATTCTATTTCTTTCTTGAAGAGCCTATTATATATGTTATGAGAACATATTTACCATCATTATACAGAGAATTTAATGGTGTCAAAGTTGTGGAAGTGTTCACTACATACAAGAAGAAATAGTGGGAATTTTGGTGTTACACGTTGACATAATCTTGTCAATTATTATGTGGTGATTTCTTCTTCGAAAATCTGAGTTGATATACATCTATATGGATCAAAAAACGTGTATTAACAGGTGGTATTATTGGTGTACTCATTTTATGGCTTGGTGACAAGTGGACCAACAAAAAAGGAGCTAGTTGGCAAAATTTGCCAACTAGGAAAATTCAAATTCAAAGGTAACGGCCATAAGGCTGTTTTCAGCAGAATTTTTGTAGTCAAATGGAGCTCTCACATGTCCTATTCTTGTGCTTGGAGTTGAGGATACTTTGGTTGTATTATCCTTTCTTATTTTCTTCATTTTTAGAAAGGATAATCAAAAGTTATTTTTTGGAAAATCAAGAAGTAGCCAACGTCTACTTGGTGACTCTTGGAGATAATTTTTCATTTGAAATGTTCAAAGCCTCACATGCCTATGTTTATGCCAAGAAGTTGAGGTATTATCTTCTCCATATTATCTACATTTTGCAAAGCATAAATGAGGCTATCCAAGGTGTAATTTTCGGCCAGCTTTATGTCGCCAAGGTGAACCAATTATGTTGTTTTATTTTGCCAAGTGTACGAGGCCAACCAATGATGTGAAGACACTTGAGCTTGATGACGAAGATGGTGACACATTAGAAGTCTTATCTCCAAGGCTCAATTCACACTATAAATAGAAGCAATGGTGAAAAGATAAAACACACATGAAGCTCACAAGCATTTGTTGAATTGTCTATCTATCATCTTCTTCTTGTTGTTGTTCTTGTTCCATTCTTTGTAGAAAAGGTGTTCTTGTTGTTTTTGTTGAGCTACAAGCCTCTTGAGCTTCATTTGTAATATTGATTAGCCATTTCTATAAGGCTATATCAATAGGTTGTAGAGGTGTTGCAACTAAGTGTTGCATAGAAGGTGATTATCCAAGTCTTGAGTAGGGTTGGTGTATAACCCAAGGATCAATCTTGGTTCTTTTTGTAAGGTGATTCATTTCATCGTAAAATCCAAGAAAAGGTGTTCTTTGAGACTGGAGTAGGTCACATTGACCGAACTAGGATAAATCCTCGGTGTTCTTGTCTTGTTTCTTTATTTCTGTTTTCTGCCCGTTTTTACTGCAGTTTTCACACGACTTCTCACAATTTGAAAAAGATATCTAAACACTTTTAAAATTTGTGATTTTTGGTAGAGTTATACTTCAGACTGTTAGCTTTCATTTGAAACAAGAATCACTTGATTTTAGCAAGGGAAAGTTAGTCTTTTAGTCTTTGCAAAATAATTGCTCCAATCTGACCTGTTTTGAAAAAACTTAAATTTTGTATTTATCAAGAATTGTTTAAGGTCAGGGTCTTTTTGTAACATTATCTAAACATCCTAAGGAGTGTTTTGATATAAAAATCAACCTTTATGGTTGAGTATTCAAAGAGAAACACGTTTTTAAAAATCAGTAACATTTTGTCTAATTCTGTCCAGATTGACTATTAAAATTTTTTTATTTGTTTGAAGGGTCAAAAGATCTTATTTTTGTCTGATTTTAGGAAAAAGTCTTGTTAACACATTGAAGTTAAATTCTGGAAAGTTTCATTATTTGTGGAGTTATGTATAATTATTTTTGAATTTTTCAAAAACGGGTTTTGAATCTGAGGTGGTCTCAGATTCTTTTTTCAAAGGGGTTTTTTTTCAAGGGATTGTAGTGTAATTTCCGCTAACCACTATTCACCCCTCCCTCTAGTGGTGTTTATTGTATATGCACGGTGCAACAAACAGTGAGTCGCATAACTGTATGCTACAAACAGCGAAACATGTATAACTGTATGCTGCGAACAGTGAGACATAAAACGTATCATATGTAGCATCAATATCAACGGTCTCCTGGCATATTTCATTAAACTTCGTTTAAAACATATCATGTGATCAAACCTTTCCGTGAACATATATCATGTAGTATAAAACCTTCGAAATGTATCGCATGGTGAAAACATTTCACAAACATGTATCGTATAATTAAAACGTATCTTTTAAAAACTCGTTTTCATGTATGTATGCAAGTATGCTTTGTTGTGGGCTGACTTTAGTCTCTAATCCTTTCAGCTCTTAAGGTCAATAGTTGGCTTAGATTTCATGTCCTATCTTGTATAAAATTCCCATTATGCCCCTCACTTGAACTCACGGTTTTAACCTATAAAACAGACCCATCTTTATTCTTTTCCAATGTCGTCATACTTTTTAAATTACATATGTAACACATTCTTGATTTAGCCCTTATAAAATTATATCATACATTTAATTTACACACAGGTGTATATTGGATATAATAACAAAATTGTTAGTCCCATAATATACCCCATGAGCCGAGGTATATAAACATCCACAAAACACATATTTCATTATTTTAATTACAATTCTTATATGCCTCATAATAGTGTCCATTTTCTTATTTGTCACCTTCTTTATTTATGACATCCAATATCCTGCAATACACATATCTCCTATATACATATTCCCATATAAGTAAATAAACAAGTTGTTGCACATACACACCCACACATGGTCGAAAGTTAGGCATCATCCCAAATTGACTTATCACTTTGATACCTTTCCATATATGTATTATAATTACTATACTTAGCCTTCTTAGCATGTAATGATCATGAACATGAATTATATGGGATGATGAAACATCATTGATGTCCCTCCACCACACGTAACATGCAATCACATAAGAGACTTCATTTTATTCCTATTTTCACATGCATGCTTTCTTTCCTTTTCATGTTTATCATATACTTCCATCAACTTGAAGTGTTCATTCAAGGAACATTATATAACTTGTACAACATATATACATTCATTTTCTTGTCTTAAAAGAGACGTGCAACAATATTTAAGAGTAGCCTTCATACTCATATTCACATGCAAGACCACTTCTCACATCATCTTAAGTTTAAGCATACATATATTCAGCAAAATAGGCATGCATGCTTACTCTTCCATTAAGTATGACATCTACATACATATGAGAGCTACACATAACACAAACTTCACATGCATGCCTCTTTTAACATCTTCTTAGTCTCTAGTGTACATGCATTCAAGAAACTACATAAGTTTTCATACATTTAGAAGGCAAAATGCATTCTTTTTGTATGGTCATGATAGAAATCCAATTGAACATATGCATGCATGATCCAATTTGATTAGTGAACATAGATAATATATTTTTCAACATGCATGAAGAAACCAAGAAGAGTATTTGCCTTTTTTTTTGAATCTTACACTTAAAATGGAAAAACGATTTCTTCTTTTTCCCCTTGCTTGGTATCCACGGTCAAGATGACCATAATGAGGAAAATATCGGTCATTTTTTAGGAAGAAGATATTAAGGAGGTTCTAAAATCGATTCTTAAAAAAACTTACTTTTGAACACTCTGAAGATTTCTACTTTTCAACTTAAGAAAACTCTTCCTCCTCCTTACTTGAGCTCTTGGTATAAGTGTCTAAAATGGAGGGGATGATGAAGCTTTTGAAGGGTTGGATGATAGAAAGATGTGTAGGAAGAAAAAGTGGGTGCCTTACCTTGATATCTATAGGAGTTGAACACTTGGCCTTCACTTGAAAGTTTGAAGAAAATTCTTTCTTCTTGGCTTGGTGTCTTACGGGTGCAGGGTGAGGAAATGGAAAAATGAAGACTTTGTTGAGAAATATGTTTGGATAATTTTCAAAGTCATGATTTTAAGTGGTGAATACTTAAAAAGGTCACACATGGTGTTATATGTTGTTAAAAGTTGAAAAAGTTGACATCGATCTCTTAGGTTGTTGCACATCGATCGATCTATGTACATAGATCTCTCACATCCATCGATCCATGTAAGGCAGTGAAAGTTCAAGACCTTACTGTGAGACATCGATCTCTAAACCTGAGACAAATCGATCGATCGATGTACATCGAACCCTCACTTTGATCGATCGATGTAGGTCAGAGACAAAACTTGAACCTTTCTGTGAGACATCAATCTCTGAAGCTGAGGCACTTCGATCGATCGATGTCTAGGGTTTTTAGAAATATTTTTCTAAAAAGTGTTTAAATGATTTTTTTCATTTGTATATGATTTATACATGTTTATTATATGCTTATCATGTGTTTGGTGATTATAATTGTCTTGTGACTAACGTGCCTTGGAAGTTTCTACAACTTACAAATAAGGGCAAAATTGGAATTTTGATTTTTGTAGGAACATGTTATGGTGAATATATGTCAAAGACTTATTCTTATACCATTTATCAAGGCTAAGGTGTTATAATATTCATTTATAACCATCGGGGTCATTTCTGAAGTTTTCATATACCAGGGGTATTTTGGTCATTTTACCCCCGAGGGTATTTCTGGTATTTTCACTCAAGGAATCTCTTGAGCATATTATTATCTTCATTCTAGAGCTGATTTATTATTAACTTGAAGATTATATGGTGATTTTATCTTATTTATCTCAAATGATGATATTGTTGACTATGGCTGGATATGTGACGATTTGAGATGTCACATTCTATTTTTTCTTGAAGACACTCTTATATATGTTATAAGAGCATATTTATCATCATTATTCAGAGTTGTTCAAGGTGCTAAAGGTGTGGAAACGATCATGACATATAAGAAGAAATATTGGAAATTTCGGTGTTACACGTTGACATAATCTTGTCAACTATTATATATTTATTTATTCTTCAAAAATTTGAGATGCTACACATATTTTTATGTCCAAAAACGTTGTTAATAATGGAGACATGATGTGGTATTCATTTTATGAGTTGCTGACAAGTGGACCAACCAAAAAGGAGCTAGTTGGCAAAATTGCCAACTTGGATTTTTTCAAATATAGCCAACGGCTATGGCTGGTCATGGAAGATTTTTTGAAGTCAAATGAAGAAATCACATGTCCTATTATTGTTCTTGAAGTTGGGAATAATTTGATGGTATTATCCTTTCTTATTTTATTAAGGAAAATCAAAAATCATTTTTGGAAAATATGAGAGTAGCCAACGGCTACTTGCACATCTTGGAGCTGAATTTTGAGTTTTAAATATTCAATTCTCACATGCCTTTTTTCTTGTGTCAAAAAGTTGAGAAGATGATGGAGTTGTTATGGTCTTATTATCTTCACATTTTCAAGATAATTCCAAGTCATTTTTGGGGTCAAAAATTCGGCCATGCTGAAATGCCAAGGTGGACCAATCATTTTGTTTTATTTTGACAAGTGTACAAAGGCCAACCAATGATGAGAAGACATTTGGACTTGATGATGAAGATGGTGACACATTGGAAGTCTTATCTCCAAGGCTCAATTCACACTATAAATAGAGGCAATGGTGAAGAAGATGAAACACACTTGAAGCTCACAAGCATTTGTTGAATTGTCTAGCTATCATCTTCTTGTTGTTGTTGTTCTTGTTCCATCCTTTGTAGCTAAGGTGTTCTTGTAATTTTTGTTGAGCTACATGAAGGACCTGCAAGGCATCACTAGAAGGGGGGGGGAGGGATTGAATAGTGGGTGCAGAAAAATTTGGTTTTTAAAATGTTTTTGAACCAAAAACCGAACTTCTGAAAACAGTTTCTGTTTTCAGGATCTGTTTTGCAACGTTTGAAAACCTAGGTTACAGGCCTTCAAAAATTCTAAAATTTGGAGATATTTTAGTCTCAAATGTTCTGAGTATCTCCTAAAAATTTCAGATCAAAATTACACCTTTAACCCTTTGAAAAATCGTTTGTGGTCAGATTGCGCAAATCTGCCAGAAACGGTAGTCTGACTTGGAAAATTTATTCCTATTAAACCGTGGCTCCAAATGGTCTGAAAATTTAATGAAAAACCCCTTAATATGTTTATTTAATTGGGTTGAAACAGTTTTGAAAAATCCCTTTTGGAAGTATATCAAATACGCTCAAAGTCTCAACCTTTGCAAGTCTGAAAATCAGACTGCACTAGTCTCAGAACTATTGACGTTTGAATGACTTATACTTCTCCAAAAGGGTTGAAACTTGCGCCAAATGAAACTTAAGAGGTTTGGATATGTTTCTGCAAATTTGGGTAATTTTTGAAAGTCTTTTGTATTTTTACTAATACAATAAAAACGATGCAAAGTGCTGAAAACTGAAAGTAAAGTGCTGAAAGTAATAACACCAAGAATTTTATACTGGTTCGGTTAACACAACCTACTCCAGTCTTCGAGGACACATTCCTCAGTTATCACTAAAGAAAATAACACCTTACCACAAAAGGTTGCTGGAGTTACACACCAACTCCAACCTTTTACAAACGATACAAGCAATCACACCTTTCACGAACACCACCACCGAACGGATGAATGTTTGATCACACCTTGATCAACCTTTTTACAATTGAAACGTGTATGGTGGTCTATACAAAGCCTATTCAATATATTTGAATATTAGAACAATAGGCTTGAAAGAGAAGAAGAAGAAAGAAATGTGAAAGAAGAAAGTGGAAGACTTCTTTTGCACTTTGAAATTATGAGACTTGTCTTGCTTTTGTTTGCTACATCTCTTCTCCTTTTAATCAGCCTTGGCCACCCCCTTAGGGCTTTTTTCCATCTTGAGAATTCTATTTTAAGTCCTTGGAAGAATGCCTTGTGTAAATGTGACATCAACTTGCTTACTTGGCACAACATGATTGGATGGATAACTTGGCTTTGCTTAGTTGGCACTTTATGATTGGTCCAACCTTGTCACCATTTAGTGTGCTGTAAAAATCTGAGATTAACTTGAAAAACATGTGCCAAAAAGAATTTAAAACACTACCAAATAATCACCATTCAATCTCTTCAATTTTGGGATGCAAATTAAGGACAAATGAATAGTAAATTCGGCCACTATTCACATGTGCTGAAAATTTTCAGCATGTGTTGCATTTTTGAAATCTTTCCTTATATGTTGCCCTCTTCAAAGTCATCCATCATGCGTGGCTTATTTTCCACCAATTAAAGTGCCAAATAAGCTCCATCTAGGCTCCAAAAAAGCTGAAAATGGTGTGTGAAATTCCTGCACATATGCTGAATTTTCTTTTGGTAAACTTTGTAAAATAGTGCACAATAATTATACACACATGGTATATTCTAATCAGCGCTTAATTGATTTTTCTAGAACACTTTAGAATGTATAGTGTATGTAAAAAGTGTCTAGATACATGTTATATGTCATGCCAAAAACGTTTCATGTGTCGTGTTTGTAGAAAACCGAATTTTCGACGTTTGTCGATTACCTGATTTTTCTCTGATTAAATTCCAACTTTTTGCACATGATATATATTATGTTATACATAATATACATAAATTAAACTTTAATATTCGGCTCTCATGGCTGATTAAAGTGGCGCCTACATGTGACAAAAATGTTGAATTTGAAATCTCCACAATTTGGCCTTAATTGGGGGTGATTTGTGTGTGCCAACATGGAATGATTTCATGGATGAACATAACACATGGACCACAAAATTTCTGGCCATTTTTGAAGTATAGGGGCTGGCCATCTATATGAGACAAGTACGTGACACATTTGTAAAGTTTCGGTATTCACCCGATACGACAACTTTTGGTTTAGAACCTTGTAACGTGTCGTAATAATTTTGTCATCACCATGACTTATATCATATGATATAAGACCTGAATATACTCATAAATATGAGGTAATATAATGGTGTGACGTTAACGTACGTTTGTAAAATATATAACGTGTCGGTAGTACGTTGGAATACATGTGTATGTGTTTTTTTATAAAAAATCTGAATATATATATAAAAATATATGCATAAGGCGTGTATAAAGGAGAGGAGAAACTTTCCATTCTTCAATTTGTTGCCTTTTTGCCTTTTCCAAATATAGCTTCCTTTAATGAACTACTTAGTTTATTAGCTAAGTACTTCACTTAATGAACTAGTTTAGTTCATTAATGGTGTCACCTGAAAATAGTTCAAACACAACAAATGTTCGCCATTTGATGTAAGCTTTAAATCTTCATGGCTCGTTAGTACGGCAACATTATATATGAACTATATAAGGCAGGTTTCATGCAAAAACGTGTCAAGTCATAAAACGTGTCATGCATTTCTTTAGTACACGTTTTTTAAATCATACATTTTGTAATCACTCAAACCCCTTTTTCTCAACACTACAAGCCTCTTGAGCTTCATTTGTAAGATTGATTAGCTATTCTTATAAGGCTACATCAATAGGTGATAGACGTGTTACAACTAGGTGTTGCTTGGAAGATGATTATCCAAGTCTTAAATAGGGTTGGTGTATAACCCAAGGATCAAGCTTGTTTCTTGTTGTAAGGTGATTCATTTGATAGTGAAATCCAAGGAATGGTGTTCCTTGGGAATAGAGTAGGTCACATTGACCGAACCAGGATAAATCCTCGGCGTTCTTATCTTGTTTCTTCATTTCTGTTTTCTGCCCGTTTTTTACTGCAGATTTCACACAACTTCTCACGTTTTGAAAAAATAGTTCATGAGAGAGAGAGAAGGAGGGAAGAATCTTAAGGGAGAAAATGTAGGATGAAAGTGAAGTATGGGAATTTTATGCCATATACCAAGCCTTGGCCGAAATGCTAGTGGAGGAATGAATGATGAACAATTCTTGAGTTAATAAGTTAGTGGCAAAGAAAAGTGGTTGCATGAAATCCTAGTGGTGGGTATTGTTATATTGTGTAATAAATGGAATGATGGAGGGGAGAATGAATAAAAAGGAAGAATGGAAAAATTTTTGGGAAAGAAAGGAAGAGGGGGCAGGATGGGTGGTGAGTTCCAATCGGGTGGTGGAATTACTTCTTTATCCTTCCTCATGTGATATTTTCTTTTTCTTTTATTTAATTCCTAAATAAATTTTGTACCATTTATTTATATGCATTTTAGTTAGTCTTACACTTCTTAGTAATTCTTAAGTTTTTTTTTAGTGTAACTTATACTTATTATACCAAGTGCGGTACAATGATCGCACTTGATTTCTATTGTAATTCCCTTTGTTCTCTTTATCTCCTAGCCGGGGGTGCGGGTTGTAACATTCCTTCCACCTTATAAAAAGTTTCGTCCTCGAAACTTGTGAGTTTCGTCATATCCGCTGCTTAACGTTTCGCTATGGATTTCACCCTTATCACATGTCTCGATTATTATCCCTAGTACTGATCCTGCTTCCGGATATGCTTTTTAGAACCATAACTTACATGGCTCTATTTGGAACTCTGATTGTTGGTTTGTCAGATATTTATCAATTTTGAGAGTAATCCCTAGGTTTTACCTCGGCATTCTAATTACTGCACTGCCATTGCGCTATCTTGATCAATCATCTATCTTTATCTGCGTTAATATTCCTGTCTTGCTATTTCACGAACTATGTTGTCCTATTGGTGATAAATCATGCTTTAGGAATTCCCGTCTCACCACCAGATCGTATCTTAGCAATTAAAATGTATAATAAGTAGACAAAATTCAGATACTGATAATATTAATTGTGATCAAAATTTTGTATATAAGCGTATCTGTCATCATATCTGGAGCATCCTCAGAACCTGCGTCTGTCATAACCTGTACCCGAGCGTTAGCTCGTGGGTGTCCTCCTTATAGCTGTGCACCTTCCTGTGGTTCAGTTCTTTTCTTCGAAGAATCACTCGTCATGTGTCCCATCTTACCACAGCAAAAACATGCACCAGTCTTCATTCGACACTCACCCGTGTGCTGTTGCTGGCAAGTGCAACATACCGGAATAGCACCCTGTGGTAAGTGCAGCTGTTGGAACTGGTGTTGTCCACCTGGCCTCCCTTGAAATTTGGCCCGTTGACCGAACTTATTATTAGCATTATCTCGAGGCCTCTTGTCTCTGGCCTCCTCATCTCTCCGAGCAATGTCCTTCTCTACTCGGAAACATGCATCTAGCAACTGTGCGAAATTATCTTGATTTGCATTGACAATCCAAGTCCTGATTCTCAAATTGAGGCCGCACTTGAACTTGATCATTTTGAGCCTCTCATCTGCCATGACGGATGAAACATAGCGGCCCAATGTAGTAAATCGATTAGCATACTCTGAAACAGTAATGCCGGCCTCCTGTCTCTGAGGCTCGAACTCTCCAATCTTCCGAATAGTCACCGACGGAAGGATATAGAACTTTTAAAACTCGTCTAAAAATCTAGTCTATGCAACTTGTTAGACCGTGCACCTGCAATAAACACCACTAGAGGAGGGTGAATAGTGGTTAGCGGAAATTACACTACAACCATTTTTTAAAATTCCCTTTGAAAACAGAATCTGAGACCACTTCAGATTCAGAACCCGTTTTTAAAAAATTCAAAAATAATTGTACACCATTTCAAAAATTATGAAACTTTCCAAAACTGAACTTCAATGTGTTAACAAGACTCTGTCCAAAAATCAGACAAAAATAAGATCGTTTGGCCCTTCAAACAAATAAAAATATTCAGATGGTCAATCTGGACAGAATTGGACAGAATGTTGCTGATTTTGAAAAACGTGTTTCTCTTTGAATACTCAACAAAAAAGGCTGATCTTTATATCAAAACACTCCTTATGATGTGTAGATGATGTTTTCAAAAGGTACTGACCTTAAACAATTCTTGATAAATACATAATTTAAGTTTTCTCAAAATTGGTCAGATTGCAGCCAGATTGGAGCAGTTATCTTGCAAAGACTGAAAGACTAACTTTCCCTTGCTAAAATCAAGTGATTCTTGTTGCAAATGAAAGCTAACATTCTGAAATATAACTCCACTAAAAATCACGAATTTTGAAAATGTGTAGCTATTTTTTCAAATTGTGAGAATTTGTGTGAAAACTGCCGTAAAAACAGGCAGAAAATAGAAATAAAGAAACAAGACTAGAACACCGAGGATTTATCCCGGTTCGGTCAATATGACCTACTCCAGTCCCAAGGAACACCTTTCCTTGGATTTCACTATCAAATGAATCACCTTACAACAAGAACCAAGCTTGATCCTTGGGTTATACACCAACCCTATTCAAGACTTGGATAATCACCTTCTAAGCAACACTTAGTTGCAACTCCTCTAACACCTATTGATATAGCCTTATAAGAATGGCTAATAAATCTTACAAATGAAGCTCAAGAGGCTTGTAGCTCACAACAATACAACAAGAACAACTTTGCTACAATGAATAAAACAATAACAACAAGAAGATGAAGATGAAAGCTAGACAATTCAACAAATGCTTGTGAGCTTCAAATGTGTTTCATCTTCTTCACCATTGCCTCTATTTATAGTGTGGACTGAGCCTTGGAGATAATACTTCCAATGTGTCACCATCTTCATCATCAAGTCAAAATGTCTTGTCATCATTGGTTGGCCTTGTACACTTGGCAAAATAAAACACAATGATTGGTCCACCTTGGCAATGTCATGTTGCCGAAATTTTGCTCCAAAAGATGACTTAGAATTATCTTGAAAATGTGATGATAATATCACCATAATAACTCCATCATCTTCTCAACTCTTTGGCACAAGAATAGGCATGTGGAATTTACCATTTTAAATTCAAAATGTCAGCTCCAAAATGGAATGTAGTAGCCGTTGGCTACTTTTGTTTTTCAAAAATAAATTGTGATTTTTCTTAATAAAATAAGAAAAGATAATACCACCAAATTATCCTCAACTCTAAGCACAAGAATAGGACATGTGAAGTCTTCATTTGACTTCAAAAAATCTGCTGAAAAACCTCAAGAAAACCAAGTAGCCGTTTGGCTACATTTGAATTTTTACAAGTTGGCAATTTTGCCAACTAGCTCCTTTTTGATTGGTCCACTTGTCTCCACCATACAAAATTAATTACACATCATATTCAACTGTTTATACACGTTTGGAGGCTGAAAAATATGTATATCAACTCAAATTTTTGAAGAAGAAATCACCAAACAATAATTGACAAGATTATGTTAATATATATACCACCAAAATTCCAACTATTGCTTCTTGCATGTAGGGAACACTTCCACATCTTTAACACGTTTATAACCTCTGAAAAATGATGATAGATATGTTCTTATAACATATATAAGAAAGTCTTTAAGATAGAAAAAGAATGTGACATCTTAAATCGTCACATATCCAGCTATAGTCATTGATATCATCATGTGAGAGAATAGAATAATGAATCACCATATAATCTTCAAATTAATAATAAATCAGCTCCAAAATGAAGATAATAATATGCTCAAGAGATTCCTTGAGTGAAAATACCATAAATACCCTCAGGGGTGAAATGACCAGTATACCCCTGGTACATTTCAGTATACCCCTGGTATATGAAAACTCCAGAAATGACCCCAATGGTCATAAATATTCATGATATCACCTTTGTCATGATAAATGTAAAGAGAATACATCCTTGAAATATTTTCACCATGTGATGTTCCTACAAAACTCAAAATACCAATTTTGCCCTTTTTGGTAAGTTGTAGAAACTTCTAAGGCATGTTAGTCACAAGACAACTATAATCACCAATATCTCATAAGAATCACATAATAAACATATATGAAACATATATAAATGAAAAACAATCATTTCATCAATTTTTAGAAACATTTCTAAAAACCCTAAACATTCTGTGAGACGTGGACCTATCCATGTGAGGGGCTGACGTACGTCGATCAATCCACGTGAGGGGCTGGCGTACGTCGATCGATCCACGTGAGAGATCGACGTCTTACTGTGAGTTTGGTTCTTCTCTGTTCAACATGGATTGAATTCACATGAGGGGCTGATGTACATGGATCGATCCATGTGTCTCTGCCTGAGAGATCCACGTCATTTCTATTCACTTTTTCAACCTTTAATCCCTTATAACACCATATGTGACATTTCTAAGTATTCACCACTTAAAATCATAACTTTGAAAATTATCCAAACATATTTCTCAACATTCTCCCCCTTTTGGATGATTTTCAAAATAACTCAACATGATTTTAATGTCACAACTCATAACCAATTATTTAACATCATAAATCTTACCAATTATTTTCAAACTTTGTTTTCAACAAAATTTTAAATAGTTATGCTCCCCCTCAACTTATACTATCCCCCTTAACCTATACTCAACTCATAACCAATTGAAACTTACTTAACTCATAACCAATTGAACTAAAATCATGTTCTTATTCTATCTCCCCCTTTATTTTGCAAATCATGCAAAATAGAGAACTATACAATGGTGTCATAAGGCATCATACCTAACTTGGCTCGTAAGTTTTCAAACGTGGCTTGATTAAGGGGTTTGGTAAAGATATCAGCGATTTGGTGATCAGTTCTTATGTTGTTTATGACTATATCCTCATTTTGAACATGATCGTGAAAAAAGTGGTATCACACCTCAATGTATTTGGCGTTAGAATGCAGTGCAGGATTCCGAGAAAGATTGATCGCACTTGTGCTATCGCAAAAAATTGGAATCCTTTTCATTTTAATGCCAAAATCACTAAGTTGCTGTTTAAGCCAAAGTATTTGGGTAGTACATAAACTTAAAGCAATATACTTGGCTTCAGTGGTAGAAAGAGCTACACTAGCTTGCATTTTAGAAAACCAAGAGATCAAGTTGGTTCCTATGAATTGACATGTACCGCTAGTGGATTTTCTATCTAATTTGCAACCACTATAATCAGCATCACTATATGCGTGTAATTCCAACTTAGCGTTTCTATCATACCACAGTCCTAAGTGAGGTGTATGCTTAAGAAATCTAAAGATCTTTTTCACTGCATTGTAATGTGATACCTTAGGACAAGATTGAAACCTAGCACACATACAAACACTAAACATGATGTCAGGTCTTGATGCAGTTAAGTATAACAGTGATCCAATCATAGACCTATAGAGTGTATCATCAAAAGGCTTACCATTTTCACCCTTATCAAGTTTGGTGCTAACACTCATGTGGGTAGTTGTAGGTTTCAATTCTTCAAAGCCAAACTTCTTAATCATATCATTGACAGACTTAAGTTGGCTAATGTGATTTTCCTGAGGGGTTTGTTTGATTTGAAGGACTAAGAAGTAGTTCAATTCTCCTACCATTGACATTTCAAATTCTGACTTCATACACTCTTCGAAGTCTTTGAATAAAGTAGGGTTAGTCGAACCAAAGATAATATCGTCTACATATATTTGAACTATTAACAAGTCATTATCTTTTTTTCTTAGAAATAATGTGTTGTCGATGGTCCCCCTTTGATAATTATTTGCAATAAGAAAGTTTGCAAATCTATCATACCAAGCTCTTGGAGCTTGTTGCAAACCATTCTTAAGCTTGTAAACATGGTTA
Organism: Eustoma russellianum; assembly: GCA_036186865.1. Lineage (NCBI taxonomy): Eukaryota > Viridiplantae > Streptophyta > Magnoliopsida > Gentianales > Gentianaceae > Eustoma > Eustoma russellianum. Next base: position 28,678,788 of record AP025057.1, read on the forward strand.
GAATTCTTTGGATCTTCGAATCCAGGGGGTTGTTTGACAAACACCTCTTATTGGATGTATCCATTCAAGAATGCAATCTTGACATCCATTTGGAAGAGTTTAATATTACATAGACTTGCAATCACAAGTAATAATCTAATTGCTTCTAGTCGTGCAACGGGTGCAAAGGTTTCTTCATAATCTATACCTTCTTGTTGATTATAACCTTGTGCGACTAGCCTAGCCTTATTCCTTGTAATATTTCCTTGTTCATCCATTTTATTCCTAAAGACCCATTTAGTTCCTATGATAGACTTATCTTCAGGTTTAGGTACTAAGTCCCACACGTTGTTCCTTGTGAATTGATTTAATTCCTCATGCATAACATCTATCCGTGATATGTCACCTAAGGCGTCCTTAACATTCTTAGGTTCTATGTGTGAGACTAAGCTATGTCCTTCAAGTTGACTTATGTTTCTACGTGTTCTAACCCCAACACTTGGATCCCCAATGATTAATTCTCTAGGGTGCCACCAATTCCTAGATTGACTAGGTTCACCCTCATCTTGTTCAAATGTTTCATTAGTGTGAACGTTATCATATGTAAGTGGATCATTAGTTGTATCTTCCAATTGCAAAGTCTCTTCATTTATTTCATCTAAGGGTTCATGCATGTCTTGTTCAGGGGGAATTGGTTCTAGATGATCAAATACATGATCAAGTAATACATCATCATCAAACATATTTTCAACGTTAGTTTCTTGTTTATGTTGATGTTTATCACTAACTTCAAAGCATGCATTCTCATTGAATTTTACATGTATAGATTCAATTATCTTTCTAGATGCAAGATTATAACACCTATATGCTCTTGAGTTAGTTGTATACCCAACAAATATGCATTCAATAGACTTTTGTTCAAATTTATCTAGATTATCCTTAGTGTTCAGCACAAAACATTTACATCCAAATACTTTAAGATAATCTATCTTAGGTTGTTTGTCGTTTAGCAATTCATAAGGCATTTTATTTAATTTCTTTCTAATAGTAAGCCTATTTATAATATAGCATGCACAACTAACAGCTTCAGCCCATAAATATTTAGGTAATTTATTTTCACAAAGCATTGTCCTAGCAACTTCTTGAATTGTTCTATTTTTGCGTTCAACAACTCCATTGAGTTGTGGTGTTCTAGGTGGTGAAAATTCATGTTTAATTCCATATAGTTCGCAAAATTTGATTACGTCTTTGTTTTTAAATTCTCCACCTCTATCACTTCTAATCCTTTTAACATTTTCTTCATAAATGTTTTCAAGTTGCTTGATAAGGGTTTCGATTGCTAATGGAGCATCGTCTTTGTGTGTTAATAACAATGTCCATGTGTAGCGTGAGTAATCATCTACTATGACACACGCATAGTAGTGTCCACCTAGACTTCTTGTCCTACTTGGACCAAATAAGTCTAAGTGAAGCAATTCTAGTACATGACTAGTACTCACTTCATGTTTCGGTTTTAAGGTTTCTTTAATGTGTTTTCCCTTAATACATGTTTCAAACATTTGAAAATTATCTAAGTCTAACTTAGGCATTCCTCTAATTAAATTCTTTTTAGATAATTTCCTAATGGTTGAAATTCCTATATGGCCTAATCTTCTATGCCATAAATTTACATCTAAGTCATATGATATTAGACACTTAACCTTAGCATCTAACATATTATCTAAGGTAAGAGTATAAATATTACCATCTCTATTTCCTTTTAAAACTATTTCTCCTTTTTCATTTATTATATCACATGAATTGGGAAGAAAAGAGACATTATAACCACAATCTATAAGTTGTGAAATACTAAGTAAATTATAAGAGAGATTGCTTACTAACAACACATTTCGTATTTGAAATGTGTTAGGTCCCCCAATTGTTCCTTTTCCAACAACTTGTCCTTTGTTGTTGTCACCGAATGTTACTTTTCCACCATTCTTGATATGTTCCAATTCGATGAATAGTTTGGGGTTCCCCGTCATATGCCTCGAGCATCCACTATCTAAAAACCATTTGGTTTTCAGATTCTTTGACTTTGCCTCCTTCTTGCATTCTTTGCGTTTTTCCTACAATGGAGACAAAGTTTTAGGTACCCTTTATTTGGGTCCTTGAATGTAAGGGGCACTATTCTTGTTTAGATATCCCTTAGGTATCCAAACTTGAACATACCTTTTAGGTCATTTTTAGCATAATTATAATTTGGAAAATAAGAAGAATTATCATATAGATGATTATTCCACATAAGTGAAGATGCATTGTTATACATGTTGCGCCATGGTTGATAATCATTATATGCAGGCCGATTTTTATAATGTGTATAAGGCATGCGATTTTGTTTCTTGAATGGCGCTATATAAGTGTGTTCATAGGCATTTCTATAAGACTTATAAGAGTATTGCATATACTTAGGTTCATGATAAGTTGGATGCATTTTATTATGTCTAGTTGCATTTGTATACGTATAGGCATAATTTCTAGGTTGTCTAGATGCAAAGTTTGGCCTAGATGTATATTTATGCGTGTGTGGTTTTACGGGTGTATGTTGCATTTTGCCTTAGAATAAACAGAAGAAGGAGAAGAAGATTTAGCAGGCAAAGTTGTTTTTATATCTTTATAAGGTTGTTTAGTAGTTGAAGATACAAACTTAGTCTTTCTACCTACTTTGTCATCTTCTTCTTTATAGCCTAAGCTGGTTTTATCATTTCCATATTTTTGCGATGAGATTAGTGTATCTAACATATTAGCACCCAACTTAAATTGTTCTAAGGTTTTCTCTAAGTCTAGTTTGCATGATTTAAGTGTAGACACTTCATTTTCATAATCATGCATCTTGGTTTTCAACACACTATTTTTGGTTCTTAAGTTTTGTTCATTATTTCTAGATGACTCAATTTTAGTCTTTGATGAATCAAGAGCATTTGATGACTCTTGTTTGAAAGACTCTAATTGATTAGAAAGTTCCAAGTTGGTTGTCTTCAACTTGTCATTTTCTTCAATTAGTTTCTTTTTCTCTTTTGACAACTTTTTACAATGAGCATGCATTTTCATGAATTTATCATACATTTCATCGAAAGTCATCTCATTATCAGAATCAAAATCAGGAGTATATGTTACCTCTTTCGTAGACTTTGAGAATGCTCTTTTATGAAAGATTGATGACATGATGTATGATTTTAGATGAATACCTTGAATCTTTAATCAAGTGAATACAAATGCTCCAAACCTTCTTGAAGTGTTCAAATGCTCCAAACCTTCTTGATTTGGGATTAGCAGGCTACTATGAGTTCTTGCTTCTTAGCCTTGTCTTGTTTGTACGGTGTTGAATCTTGCTTCTTTGAGTGGTGTAAACCTCGCTCTGATACCAATTGTTAGACCGTTCACCTTCAATAAACACCACTAGAGGGCGGGTGAATAGTGGTTATCAGAAGGTCGTACACTACAACCCTTTGTTAAAATCCCCTTTGAAAACAGAATCTGAGACCACTTTAGATTTAGAACCCGTTTTTGAAAAATTCAAAAATAATTGTACACAACTCCAAAAATTATGAAACTTTTCAGAACTGAACTTCAATGTGTTAATAAGACTCTGTCCAAAACAGATAAAAGTAAGATTGTTTGGCCCTTCAAAAAAATAAAAAGATTCAAATGGTCAATCTGGACAGAATTGGACAAAATGTTGCTAATTTTGAAAAACGGGTTTCTCTTTGAATACTCAACCAAAAAGGTTAATCTTTATATCAAAACACTCCTTAGGATGTGTAGATTATGTTTTCAAAAGGCTCTGACCTTAAACAATTCTTGATAAATACAGAATTTAAGTTTTCTCAAAACTGGTCAGATTGCAGCCAGATTGGAGCAGTTATCTTGCAAAGACTGAAAGTCTAACTTTCCCGTGCTCAAATCAAGTGATTCTTGTTGCAAATTAAAGCTAACAGTCTGAAGTATAACTCCACTAAAAATCACGAATTCGGAAAATGTTTAGCTATTTTTTCAAATTGTGAGAACTTGTGTGAAAACTGCAGTAAAAAACGGGCAGAAAACAGAAATAAAGAAACAAGACAATAACACCAAGGATTTATACTGGTTCGGTCAATGTGACCTAATCCAGTCCCAAGGAACACCTTTCCTTGGATTTCAATATCAAATGAATCACCTTACAACAAGAACCAAGCTTGATCCTTGGGTTATACACCAACCCTATTCAAGACTTGGATAATCACCTTCTAAGCAACACTTAGTTGCAACTCCTCTAACACCTATTGATATAGCCTTATAAGAATGGCTAATAAATCTTACAAATGAAGCTCAAGAGGCTTGTAGCTCACCACAATACAACAAGAACAACTTTGCTACAATGAATAAAACAATAACAACAAGAAGATGAAGATGAAAGCTAGACAATTCAACAAATGCTTGTGAGCTTCAAGTGTGTTTCATCTTCTTCACCATTGCCTCTATTTATAGTGTGGACTGAGCCTTGGAGATAAGACTTCCAATGTGTCACCATCTTCATCATCAAGTCCAAATGTCTTGTCATCATTGGTTGGCCTTGTACACTTGGCAAAATAAAACACAATGATTGGTCCACCTTGGCAATGTCATGTTGCCGAAATTTTGCTCCAAAAGATGACTTAGAATTATCTTGAAAATGTGATGATAATATCACCATAATAACTCCATCATCTTCTCAACTCTTTGGCACAAGAATAGGCATGTGGAATTTACCATTTTAAATTCAAAATGTCAGCTCCAAAATGGAATGTAGTAGCCGTTGGCTACTTTTGTTTTTCAAAAATAAATTGTGATTTTTCTTAATAAAATAAGAAAAGATAATACCACCAAATTATCCTCAACTCCAAGTACAAGAATAGGACATGTGAAGTCTTCATTTGACTTCAAAAAATCTGCTGAAAAACCTCAAGAAAACCAAGTAGCCGTTTGGCTACATTTGAATTTTTACAAGTTGGCAATTTTGCCAACTAGCTCCTTTTTGATTGGTCCACTTGTCTTCACCTCACAAAATTAATTACACATCACATTCAACTGTTTATACACGTTTGGAGGCTGGAAAATATGTATATCAACTCAAATTTTTGAAGAAGAAATCACCAAACAATAATTGACAAGATTATGTCAATATATACAACCAAAATTCCAACTATTTCTTCTTGCATGTAGGGAACACTTCCACATCTTTAACACGTTTATAACCTCTGAAAAATGATGATAGATATGTTCTTATAACACATATAAGAAAGTCTTCAGGATAGAAAAAGAATGTGACATCTCAAATCGTCACATATCCAGCTATAGTCATTGATATCATCATGTGAGAGAATAGAATAATGAATCACCATATAATCTTCAAATTAATAATAAATCAGCTCCAGAATGAGGATAATAATATGTTCAAGAGATTCCTTGAGTGAAAATACCATAAATACTCTTGGGGGTAAAATGACCAGTATACCCCAGATATATGAAAACTCCAGAAATGACCCCGATGGTTATAAATACTCATGATATCACCTTTGTCATGATAAATGTAAAGAGAATACATCCTTGAAATATTTTCACCATGTGATGTTCCTCCAAAACTCAAAATACCAATTTTGCCCTTTTTAGTGAGTTGTAGAAACTTCCAAGGCACGTTAGTCATAAGACAACTATAATCACCAATATCTCATAAGAATCACATAATAAACATATATGAAACATATATAAATGAAAAACAATCATTTCATCACTTTTTAGAAAAATTTCTAAAAACCCTAAACATTCTGTGAGACGTGGATCTATCCATGTGAGGGGCTGACGTGAGGGGCTGACGTACGTCGATCGATCCACGTGAGGGGCTGACGTACGTCGATCGATCCACGTGAGAGATCGACGTCTTATTGTGAGTTTGGTTCTTCTCAGTTCAACATGGATCGATCCACATGAGGGGCTGATATACATGGATCGATCCATGTGTCTCTGCCTGAGACATCCACGTTATTTTTCTTCACTTTTTCAACCTTTAATCCCTTATAACACCATATGTGACATTTCTAAGTATTCACCACTTAAAATCATAACTTTGAAAATTATCCAAACATATTTCTCAACATAACTTGCATGGTCAGAGGCTGTATAATGGTCTTCCACCAATTCACCAATCAGAAATGGCTGGATAACCTGTGCCTTAAACTCATCTGGCACCTGTAACAACTCCAAGCAATTCTCCACTTGATCAAGCCGTTCTCAGCTTCGTCTGGATCGGACACCCTGAAGTTGGGTACTCGAGACTTCTACAGCTGTCCAAAGTAAAATTGCGTGCCCATCTACTGTGGCGGTTGTAGGGGTGGTGGTGCAGGTACAGCCTGAGCATTCCTGGCTGCCTGACCCAGCTGAATCATGGCATCGAAGAATGCCCGTGGAATACCTCTGGGGTCCTGTGCCTGCGGAGGTGGAATCTACTCTGATAGTGGTGGTACCGGATCCTCAACTGGTGGTGCCGGTAGTGGTGGAGGTAACTGCGATGGTCTATCTGCACGGGGTCTACCTCGTGGTCTTGAAGTCATCCTATCGCCATAGTCATTTCCCACAATCAGTCCTCATAAATCTCATATAAAATTAAGTTCAAATTTTTTCTTATGTGTAAGGATTATACCCTAATAAACCGTTCTGAGGGACTTATACTAAAGCTGGTTCACTCGGTCTAAAGTCAAACTTAAACTCTAAGATCATAGCCTACGTACATGTCGTCGTTTATCTTATGTTGCCTGCTGTGGATCTGGAGCCTTGGCTCTGATACCAACTGTAGTGCCCCGCCCAAGATTAGGGTCTCGGCATGGTGCACCTGCCATACTCTGCTACGGGAAGTACAAGGCGTCGATAACATCTATATGTGTATCGTCATAAACATGTATCGAATAGCGAAAGTATAATAAAACAGATTGAAATAAACTTCGACATAAGTACGAAATAACTACATCCGAATGCAGTATCCTTAGTACAACGATAAAAATACAGAGCTGAGATATCGAAATACAAAAGCTTAAACTGAGGCCCATTAGATTGTTCACAGAACTACTCTCTCGGCTCGTCCTCTATGTAATCCTGCTCTGGATCATGAGGCTCTGCATGATGAAAAAGAAGGGATGAGTGACAATGAATCACCCAGCAAGTATCTCCTCCTGGGTTCGTCATGTGGATCATGCATCGGACGGGGCGATAGGTAAATACAATAAAGTAAGGAACGTAACACGTCTCTGATTCACAAATACTGTAACAGGTAGGATAAACCGCTTGAATACATATACAGATAGAGTATAGAGATAAAATCACAGAACAACTGGTATAATTTTCAATCTCTTTTTTCGTCTGACTTATCCGTTTACTTATATCTTATCATCTGTGCTGATGCCCATACTAATTACATCTACGTCACAAATCACATATTCTATCCATTCATCTTAAGTGGCTCGGTGATATGCATATGCTCAATGAACTGTAATATAACATACTCCTGTCTTTTATTTTCAAACTGTGTCAAATGCACGCTATATTACTTTACATGCATAAATGATGCACCTGACATACCAGTTGATTCCCATATGATCATGTAAACATACTGTATGCCCATGACACCAACCTACCTATAGGTTTCAGTGTCATGGAGTCATCTATAACTATAATATACTGTGTTATACTGTATGCCTACTGACATCCCCTATCCGATGTCACTCCAGCCTCCAATAACTGTATGCCGTGGGAACAGCGAGTCCTATAATTGTATGAAGCGAACAACGAAACATGTATAACTGTATGTTGCAAACAGCGAAACATAAAATGCATCATAAACTGTGGCATCGGAATCAATGGTTTCGTGGCATATTTCATTAAACTTCGTTTAAAGCATATCATGTGATCAAACCCTTCCGTAAACGTATATCATGTAGTATAAAACCTTTGAAATGTATTGCGTGATGAAAACATTTCGCAAACATGTATCGTATAATTAAACATATCTTTTAAAAATTCGTTTTCATGTATGCATGTAAGTATTTTCGGTTGTGGGTTGACTTTAGTCTCTAATCCTTTCAGCTCTTAAGGTCAATAATTGTCTTAGATTTCATGTCATACCTTGTATAAAATTCCCATTTTGCCCGTCGTTTGAACTCACGGTTTTAACCCATAAAACAGCCTCATCTTTATTCTTTCCCAATGTCGTCATACTTTTTAAATTACATATGTAACATGCTCTTGATTTAGCCCTTATAACATTATATCATGCATTTAATTTACACACGGTGTATAATTGGATATAATAACAAATTTATTAGTCCCATAATATACCCCATGAGCGGTATATAAACATCCACAAAACACATATTTCATTATTTTAATTACAATTCTTATATGCCTCATAATGGTGTCACATTTACTTATTTGTCACCTTCTTTATTTATGACATCCAATATCCTGCAACACACATATTTCCTATGTTGAGAAATATGTTTGGATAATTTTCAAAGTCATGATTTTAAGTGTTACATGTCACATATGGTGTTTATAATGAAAAAGATGAATAAGTGAAGAAAAATGATATTGATGTTTAGTTTTTTTTTAAATAATTTTCTAAAATGTGATGAATTGGTTGTTTTCATTTGTATATGATTTATACATGTTCATTATGTGAATATTATGTGTTTTTGGTGATTTTAAATGTCTTGTGACTAACGTGCCTTGGAAGTTTCTACAACTTACCAAAAAGGGCAAAATTGGTATTTTGAGTTTTGTAGGAACATGATATGGTGGAAATATTTCAAGAGCATATTATTATACTATTTATCATGACAAAGTTGATATCATGATTATTTATGACCATCCGGGACATTTCTGGAGTTTTCTCACACCAGGGGTATTTTGGTCATTTTACCCCCAAGGGTATTTTTGGTATTTTTCACTCAAGGAATCTCTTGATCATATTATTATCTTCATTCTGGAGCTATGTTATTATTATTTTGAAGATAATATGGTGATCTTATATCTTATTCTCTCAAACCGATGATATTATTGACTATAGCTGGATATGTGACGATTTGAGATGTCACATTCTATTTTTTCTTGAAGACCCTCTTATATATGTTATAAGAGAATATTTATCATCATTATTCAGAGATATTAAAGGTGTCAAAGGTGTGGAAATGTTCTTGACATATAAGAAGAAATATTAGGGAATTTCAGTGTTACACGTTGACATAATCTTGTCAACTATTATCTATTTATTTCTTCTTCAAAAATTTGAGTTGCTACACATATTTGTATGTCCAAAAACTTGATTAATCAGTTTGAACATGAGGTGGTATTCATTTATGAGTTGGTGACAAGTGGACCCAACCAAAAAGGAGCTAGTTGGCAAAATTGCCAACTTGGAGTTTACTAAAAATAGCCAACGGCTATATTATTTTTCTTGGGTATTTTCAGCAGATTTTTAAAGTCAAATGGAGCTCTCACATGTCCTATTATGATGCTTGAAGTTGGGGATAATTTGGTGGTATTATCCTTTTCTTATTTTATTAAGAAAAAAATCAAAGTTTTTTTTTGAAAATACAAAGTAGCCAACGGCTACTACTTGTAAATGGAGCTGAATTTTGACTTTGAAATGGTAATTGGTCACATGCCTATTCTTGTGCCAAGAAGTTGAGGGAATTATCTCTATTTTGCTAAGGATAAATCAAACAAATTCCAAGTCATTTTTGAAGCTTATCATTTCGGCCAAAGTGGCATCCAAGGTGGACCAATCATGTTGTTTTATTTTGCCAAGTGTACAAAGCCAACCATGATGAGAAGACATTTGGAGTTGATGATGAAGATGGTGACACATTGGCATTCTTATCTTCAAGGCTCAAATCACACTATAAATAGAGGCAATGGTGAAGAAGATGAAACACATTTGAAGCTCACAAGCATTTGTTGAATTGTCTAGCTTTCATCTTCATCTTCTTGTTGTTGTTGTTTTGTTCATTGTAGCAAAGTTGATCTTGTTGTATTGTGGTGAGCTACAAGCCTCTTGAGCTTCATTTGTAAGATTGATTAGCCATCTTTTATAAGGCTACATCAATAGGAGTTAGAGGAGTTGCAACTAAGTGTTGCTTAGAAGGTGATTATCCAAGTCTTGAGTAGGGTTGGTGTATAACCCAAGGATCAAGCTTGGCTCTGGTTGTAAGGTGGCTCATTTCATAGTGAAATCCAAGGAAAGGTGTTCCTTGGGACTGGAGTAGGTCACATTGACCGAACCAGGATAAATCCTCGGTGTTCTTCTCTTGTTCTTTATTTCTGTTTTCTGCCCGTTTTTACTGTAGTTTTCACCCAACTTCACACAATTTGAAAAAATAGCTAAACATTTTCAAAATTCGTGATTTTTGGTGGAGTTATACTTCAGAATGTTAGATTTCATTTGCAACAAGAATCACTTGATTTGAGCAAGGGAAAGTTAGACTTTCAGTCTTTGTAAGATAACTGCTACAATCTGGCTGCAATCTGACCAGTTTTGAGAAAACTTAAATTCTGTATTTTTCAAGAATTTTTTGAGGTCAGGACCTTTTGGAAACTTCATCTACACATCCTAAGGAGTGTTTTTGATATAAAGATCAACCTTTTTGGTTGAGTATACAAAGAGAAACACGTTTTGCAAAATCAGCAACATTCTGTCCAATTCTGTCCAGATTGACCATCTGAATCTTTTTATTTGTTTGAAGGATCAAACGATCTTATTTTGTCTGATTTCTGGACAGAGTCTTGTTAACTCATTGAAGTTCAAGTCTGGAAAGTTTTCATAATTTGTGGAGTTGTGTACAATTATTTGTGAATTTTTGAAAAACGGGTTCTGAATCTGAGGTGGTCTCAGATTCTGTTTTCAAAGGGGATTTTAACAAAGGGTTGTAGTGTAATTTCCGCTAACCACTATTCACCCCCCCTCTAGTGGTTGTTTATTGCAGGTGCACGGTCCAACATTTGGTATCAGAGCCAGACCAAACACCACTCAAAAGAAGCAAGATTCAACACCGTACGTACAATACAAGGCCAAAAAACAACAATTCTTTATATAATTGCTTGTCTCAAATCCAAGGTACATACTATGGCTATTGTTTCTCACAAAGGTGAGTTGGAAGGTATGTCTACACAACGCTCTCTTCTTTTTGATGGCAATAATTTTGTTCATTGGAAACTAAGAATGAGGCTATTCTTAATGGCTATAGACATCGATTTATGGTCTATAGTTGAAGATGGGCCGTACATTCCAACGAAAGTTATACAAGTTAGTGGAGTAACTCAAGAGGTTGAAAAATATAAAAGTGAATGGTCATCGGATGATAAAAAGAAAATTCCATGAATGCTAAAGCTATGCAATTACTTTTAAATGGACTTACAAACTTTCTGAAGCAGGATATGTGTCAAATTGCACAAGCGCACACGACATGTGGAAATCACTTGTATTAAAGCATGAAGGTACTAGTGGTGTTAAAGTGTCAAAAATAAACATGCTTATGACTGAATTAGAGACTTTCAATATGTTGCCAAACGAATCCATAACATCTATGGATTTGAGGATTACTAATATTTTCAATGCCCTTGAAGCTTTAGGGAAGTCATTTTCGAACAGTGAAAAGGTTCAAAAGGTGCTACGAAGTCTCCCTGCTGAATGGGATCCAAAGGTGACGGCAATCGAGGAGACAAAGTCAATCACAAAGATGGATGAATTGATCGGGGTCTCTTAAAGTCTATGAGGTAAAGCTGAAACCAAACGAAAGTCTGAATCTTCTAAGAAAGGTCATCTGGTAAGTCAATAGCTTTCAAAACAACCGAAAACACATGCTAGTAACGATGATAGCAATAGTGATGAATGAATTAGACGATGACTTGATATTGATCGCTAGAAAACTTAGAAAGTTTTTCAAACGTCCAAACAGGAATAGACAACGTAATTCTTCTTCTTCTTCTCAACCTAGGAAGAATAACACAAACAAATGGTATAATAAAGACTTAAAGTGTTATGAATGCGGTCAAAAAGGACATATTTCATACGACTGTCCCACGAAGAAAAATAATAATAACCACAAACAATAAAACAAGCCAAGGACAAGGAGGCTCAACGACAAAGACAAAGGAGTCTAAGGAAAAGAAAAGGGAAACGAGCAATGAAGGTGAGCACATGGAGCGACTCATCCGACTCAGAATCCGAAACTGAGGAAGCTCAAGTCTGCTTCGTATCCAACGAGGTATTTTCTTCTTCTGATAGTGATTCTGATAGTGACATGACATTTGATGAAATGTATGAAGAATTCCTAAGAATGCAATGCTCACTGTAAAAGGCTCTCTAAAGAAAGAAGAAACTAGTTGAAGAAAATGACAAGTTGAAGATGTCCAACTTGGAATTTTCCGATCAACTAGAATCTCTTAAACAAGAGTCTACTAATACTCTTGATTCTTTAGAGAATAAAATTGAATCATATAGGAAAGATGAACAAAAGTTACAAATGGAAAATAAAATGTTAAAATCCAAGTTAGAAAGTTGTGAAAATGAAATAGTGCAACTTAAGTCTTCTAAATTTACCTTAGAAAAAATGATAGAACAATTTAAATCTGGTGCAAACATGTTAGACACACTCATCTCTTCACAAAAGTATGAAATGATAAAACCGGCTTAGGCTATAAAGAAGAAAATGAAAAAGTGAATAAAAAGACTAAGTTTGTTTCATCTAGTACAAAGTTGCCATATAATACAATAAAATCAACTTTGCCTGCTACATCTTCTTCTACACCTTCTTCTACTAATATCAAGGCAAAAATGCAACATACACCCATAATGCACACACGCATAAACATACATCTAGGCCAAACTTTGCATCTAGACAACCTAGAAACTATGCCTACATGTATACAAATGCAACTAGACCTAATAAAAGGCATCCAATTTATTATGAACCTAAGTATAGGCAACACTCGTATAAGTCTTATAGAAATGCCTATGAACTACACTTATACTGACGCCATTCAAGAAACAAAATCGCATGCCTTATGCACATTATAAAATCTCGGCCATCCTATAATGATTATCAACCACGGCCGCAAACATGTATAACAATGCATCTTCACTTATGAGGATAATCATCTATATGCTTATCCTTCTTATTTTAGCCATGCTAAAAATGTGCCTAAAAGGTAGTTTCAAGTTTGGATTACCTAAGGGTTATCTAAACAAGAACAATGCCCCTAACATTCAAGGACCCAAATAAGGGTACCTAAAACTTTGGTCTCCATGTAGGATAAACGCAAGGAATGCAAGAAGGAGGCAAGTCAAAGAATCTGAAAACCAATGGTTTTTAGATAGGGATGTTCGAGGCATATGAACGGGGAACCCCAAGCTATTCATCGAATTGGAACATAGCAAGAATGGAGGAAAAGTAACATTCGGTGACAACAACAAAGGACAAGTTTGGAAAAGGAACAATTGGGACCCTAACACATTGAAATACGAAATGTGTTAGTAGTAAGGCAATCTATCCTATAATTTACTTAGTATTTCTCAACTTATAGATTTGTGGTTATAATGTCTCCTTTCTTCTTCCCAATTCTTGTGATATAATAAATGAAAAAGGAGAAACGGTTTTAAAAAGGAAATAGAGATGGAAATATTTATACCCTTACCTTAGATAACATGTTAGATGCTAAGGTTAAGTGTCTATATCACATGACTTAGATGTAAATTTATGGCATAGAGATTAGGCCATATAGGAATTTCAACTATTAAGAAATTGTCTAAGAAGAATTTAATTAGAGGAATGCCTAAGTTAAACTTAGATAATTTTCAAATGTGCGAAACATGTATTAAGGAAAACACATTAAAGAAACCTTAAAACCGAAACATGAAGTGAGTATTAGTCATGTACTAGAAATTGCTTCACTTAGACTTATTTGGTCCAAGTAGGACAAGAAGTCTAGGTTGGACACTACTATGTGTGTGTCATAGTAGATGATTACTCACGCTACACATGGACATTGTTCTTAACAACAAAAGACGATGCTCCATTAGCAATCGAAACCCTTATCAAGCAACTGAAAACATTTATGAAGAAAATGTCAAAAGAATTAGAAGTGATAGAGGTGGAGAATTTAAAAACAAAGATGTAATCAAAATTTTGTGAATTATATGGAATTAAACATGAATTCTCACCAACCTAGAACAACCACAACTCAATGGAGTTGTTGAAACGTAAAATAGAACGATTCAAGAAGTTACTATGACAATGCTTTGTGAAAACAAACTACCTAAATAATTTATGGGCTGAAGCTGTTAGTTGTGCATGCTATATTATAAATAGGCTTACTATTAGAAAGAAATTAAATAAAACCCTTATGAATTGCTAAACAATAGACAACCTAAGATAGATTATCTTAAAGTTTGGATGTAAATGTTTTGTGCTAAAACACTAAGGATAATCTAGATAAATTTGAACAAAAGTCTATTGAATGCATATTTGTTGGGTATTCAACTAACTCAAGAGCATATAGGTGTTATAATCCTGCATCTAGAAAAATAATTGAATCCATACATGTGAAATTCAATGAAAATGCATGCTTCGAAGTTAGTGATAAATATCAACATAAACAAGAAACAAATGTTGAAAATATGTTTGATGATGATGTAATACTTGAGCCTGTACTTGATCATCTAGAACCAACTCCCCCTGAACAAGACATGCATGAACCCTTAGGTGATATAAATGAAGAACTTTGCAATTGGAAGATAATGTAACTAATGATCCAGTTACATATGATAATGTTCACACTAATGAAACATTTGAACAAGATGAGGGGTGAACCTAGTCGATCTAGGAATTGGTGGCACCCTAGAGAATTAATCATTGGGGATCCAAGTGTTGGGGTTAGAACACGTAGAAATATAAGTCAACTTGAAGGACATAGCTTAATCTCACAATTAGAACCTAAGAATGTAAAGGAAGCCTTAGGTGACATAACATGGATAGAAAGCTATGCATGAGGAATTGAACCAATTCACAAGGAACAATGTGTGGGACTTAGTACCATAAACCTGAAGATAAGTCTATCATAGGAACTAATGGGTGTTTAGGAATAAGATGGACGAACAAGGAAACATTACAAGAAATAAGGCTAGACTAGTCGCACAAGGTTATAATCAACAAGAAGGTATAGATTATGAAGAAACCTTTGCACCTGTTGCACGACTAGAAGCAATTAGATTATTACTTGCGATTGCAAGTCTAAGTAACATTAAACTCTTCCAAATGGATGTCAAGAGTTCTTTCTTGAATGGATACATCCAAGAAGAGGTGTTTGTCAAACAACCCCCTGGATTCGAAGATCAAAAGAATCCTAACCATGTTTACAAAGCTTAAGAAAGCTTTATATGGTTTGAAACAAAGCTCCAGAGCTTGGTATGATAGATTTGCAAACTTTCTTATTGCAAATAATTATCAAAGGGGAACTATAGACAACACATTATTCCTAAAAAGAAAAGGTAATGATTTGTTAATAGTTCAAATATACGTTGACGATATCATCTTTGGTTCAACCAACCCTACCTTAGTAAAAGACTTTGAAGAGTGTATGAAGTCGGAGTTTGAAATGTCAATGGTAGGAGAGTTGAATTATTTCTTAGGACTTCAAATTAAACAAAACCCCTCAAGGAATTCATATTAGCCAACTTAAGTATGTCAATGATATGATTAAGAGTTTGGGTTTGAAGAGTTGAAACCTATAACTACCCCCATGAGTGTTAGTACCAAACTTGATAAGGATGAAAATGGTAACCTTTTGATGACACACTCTATAGGTCCTATGAGTGGATCACTGTTATACTTAACTGCATCAAGACCTGACATCATGTTTAGTGTATGTATGTGTGCTAGGTTTCAATCTTGTCCTAAGGTATCACATTACAATGCCGTGAAAAAGATCTTTAGATTCTTAAACATACACTTCACTTAGGACTATGGTATGATAGAAACGCTAAGTTGGAATTACATGCATATAGTGATGCTGATTATGGTGGTTGTAAGTTAGATAGAAAATCCACTAGAGGTACTGGTCAATTCATAGGAACCAACTTGATTTCTTGGTTTTCTAAAAAGCAAGCTAGTGTAGCTCTTTCTACTACAACTGAAGCCGAGTACACTCGCTTTGGGTTTATGTACTACCCAAATACTTTGGCTTAAGCAGCAACTTAGTAATTTTGGCATTAAAATGAAAAAGATTCCAATTTTCCTCCGCGATAGCACAAGTGCAATCAATCTTTCCCGGAATCCGGTGCTTCATTCTAAGGCCAAACACATTGAGGTGCGATACCACTTTCTTCGCGATCATGTTCAAAATGAGGACATAGTGATAAACCATATAAGAACTGATCACCAAATCGCTGATATCTTTACTATTACCAAACCCCTTAATCAAGCCACTTTGAAAACTTGCGTGCCAAGTTAGGTATGATGACTTACGATACCATTGTATAGGTTCTATCTTTTGCATGATTTGCAAAATAAAGGGGGAGATAGAATAAGCACATGATTTAGATTTTAGTTGGTAAGTCATCATTGGTATGAAATCAAATTGGTTATGAGTTGAGTATAGGTTTAAGGGGGAGAGTATGAGTTGAGGGGGAGCAACATACTATTTAAAAGTTGAAGACATTTGGTTAAATTTTTAATTATAAGTTGTGACATTAAAATCATGTTAGGTCATTTTGAAAATCATCCAAAAGGGGGAGAATGTTGAGAAATATGTTTGGATAATTTTCAAAGTCATGATTTTAAGTGTTACATGTCACATATGGTGTTATAATGAAAAAGATGAATAAGTGAAGAAAAATGATATTGATGTTTAGTTTTTTTTTTGAAATAATTTTCTAAAATGTGATGAATTGGTTGTTTTCATTTGTATATGATTTATACATGTTCATTATGTGAATATTATGTGTTTTTGGTGATTTTAAATGTCTTGTGACTAACGTGCCTTGTAAGTTTCTACAACTTACCAAAAAGGACAAAATTGGTATTTTGAGTTTTGTAGGAACATGATATGGTGGAAATATTTCAAGAGCATATTCTTATACTATTTATCATGACAAAGTTGATATCATGATTATTTATGACCATCCGGGACATTTCTGGAGTTTTCTCACACCAGGGGTATTTTGGTCATTTTACCCCCAAGGGTATTTTTGGTATTTTCACTCAAGGAATCTCTTGAGCATATTATTATCTTCATTCTGGAGCGTGTTATTATTATTTTGAAGATAATATGGTGATCTTATATCTTATTCTCTCAACCGATGATATTATTGACTATAGCTGGATATGTGACGATTTGAGATGTCACATTCTATTTTTTCTTGAAGACCCTCTTATATATGTTATAAGAGAATATTTATCATCATTATTCAGAGATATTAAAGGTGTCAAAGGTGTGGAAATGTTCTTGACATATAAGAAGAAATATTAGGGAATTTCAGTGTTACACGTTGACATAATCTTGTCAACTATTATCTATTTATTTCTTCTTCAAAAATTTGAGTTGCTACACATATTTGTATGTCCAAAAACTTGATTAATCAGGTGGACATGAGGTGGTATTCATTTTATGAGTTGGTGACAAGTGGACCAACCAAAAAGGAGCTAGTTGGCAAAATTGCCAACTTGGAGTTTACTAAAAATAGCCAACGGCTATATTATTTTTCTTGGGTATTTTCAGCAGATTTTTAAAGTCAAATGGAGCTCTCACATGTCCTATTATGATGCTTGAAGTTGGGGATAATTTGGTGGTATTATCCTTTCTTATTTTATTAAGAAAAAAATCAAAGTTTTTTTGAAAATACAAAGTAGCCAACGGCTACTACTTGTAAATGGAGCTGAATTTTGACTTTGAAATGGTAATTGGTCACATGCCTATTCTTGTGCCAAGAAGTTGAGGGAATTATCTCTATTTTGCTAAGGATAAATCAAACAAATTCCAAGTCATTTTTGAAGCTTATCATTTCGGCCAAAGTGGCATCCAAGGTGGACCAATCATGTTGTTTTATTTGCCAAGTGTACAAAGCCAACCAATGATGAGAAGACATTTGGAGTTGATGATGAAGATGGTGACACATTGGCATTCTTATCTTCAAGGCTCAAATCACACTATAAATAGAGGCAATGGTGAAGAAGATGAAACACATTTGAAGCTCACAAGCATTTGTTGAATTGTCTAGCTTTCATCTTCATCTTCTTGTTGTTGTTGTTTTGTTCATTGTAGCAAAGTTGATCTTGTTGTATTGTGGTGAGCTACAAGCCTCTTGAGCTTCATTTGTAAGATTGATTAGCCATCTTTATAAGGCTACATCAATAGGAGTTAGAGGAGTTGCAACTAAGTGTTGCTTAGAAGGTGATTATCCAAGTCTTGAGTAGGGTTGGTGTATAACCCAAGGATCAAGCTTGGCTCTTGTTGTAAGGTGCTCATTTCATAGTGAAATCCAAGGAAAGGTGTTCCTTGGGACTGGAGTAGGTCACATTGACCGAACCAGGATAAATCCTTGGTGTTCTTCTCTTGTTTCTTTATTTCTGTTTTCTGCCCGTTTTTAACTGTAGTTTTCACCCAACTTCACACAATTTGAAAAAATAGCTAAACATTTTCAAAATTCGTGATTTTTGGTGGAGTTATACTTCAGAATGTTAGATTTCATTTGCAACAAGAATCACTTGATTTGAGCAAGGGAAAGTTAGACTTTCAGTCTTGTAAGATAACTGCTACAATCTGGCTGCAATCTGACCAGTTTTGAGAAAACTTAAATTCTGTATTTTTCAAGAATTGTTTGAGGTCAGGACCTTTTGGAAACTTCATCTACACATCCTAAGGAGTGTTTTGATATAAAGATCAACCTTTTGGTTGAGTATACAAAGAGAAACACGTTTTGCAAAATCAGCAACATTCTGTCCAATTCTGTCCAGATTGACCATCTGAATCTTTTTATTTGTTTGAAGGGTCAAACGATCTTATTTTTGTCTGATTTCTGGACAGAGTCTTGTTAACTCATTGAAGTTCAAGTCTGGAAAGTTTCATAATTTGTGGAGTTGTGTACAATTATTTGTGAATTTTTGAAAAAACGGGTTCTGAATCTGAGGTGGTCTCAGATTCTGTTTTCAAAGGGGATTTTAACAAAGGGTTGTAGTGTAATTTCCGCTAACCACTATTCACCCCCCTCTAGTGGTGTTTATTGCAGGTGCACGGTCCAACATTTGGTATCAGAGCCAGACCAACACCACTCAAAAGAAGCAAGATTCAACACCGTACGTACAATACAAGGCCAAAAAACAACAATTCTTTATATAATGCTTGTCTCAAATCCAAGGTACATACTATGGCTATTGTTTCTCACAAAGGTGAGTTGGAAGGTATGTCTACACAACGCTCTCTTCTTTTTGATGGCAATAATTTTGTTCATTGGAAACTAAGAATGAGGCTATTCTTAATGGCTATAGACATCGATTTATGGTCTATAGTTGAAGATGGGCCGTACATTCCAACGAAAGTTATACAAGTTAGTGGAGTAACTCAAGAGGTTGAAAAATATAAAAGTGAATGGTCATCGGATGATAAAAAGAAAATGTCCATGAATGCTAAAGCTATGCAATTACTTTTAAATGGACTTACAACTTCTGAAGCAGGATATGTGTCAAATTGCACAAGCGCACACGACATGTGGAAATCACTTGTATTAAAGCATGAAGGTACTAGTGGTGTTAAAGTGTCAAAAATAAACATGCTTATGACTGAATTAGAGACTTCAATATGTTGCCAAACGAATCCATAACATCTATGGATTTGAGGATTACTAATATTTTCAATGCCCTTGAAGCTTTAGGGAAGTCATTTTCGAACAGTGAAAAGGTTCAAAAGGTGCTACGAAGTCTCCCTGCTGAATGGGATCCAAAGGTGACGGCAATCGAGGAGACAAAGTCAATCACAAAGATGGATGAATTGATCGGGTCTCTTAAAGTCTATGAGGTAAAGCTGAACCAACGAAAGTCTGAATCTTCTAAGTCATCTGGTAAGTCAATAGCTTTCAAAACAACCAAAACACATGCTAGTAACGATGATAGCAATAGTGATAATGAATTAGACGATGACTTGATATTGATCGCTAGAAAACTTAGAAAGTTTTTCAAACGTCCAAACAGGAATAGACAACGTAATTCTTCTTCTTCTTCTCAACCTAGGAAGAATAACACAAACAAATGGTATAATAAAGACTTAAAGTGTTATGAATGCGGTCAAAAAGGACATATTTCATACGACTGTCCCACGAAGAAAAATAATAATAACCACAACAATAATAAACAAGCCAAGGACAAGGAGGCTCAAACGACAAAGACAAAGGAGTCTAAAGAAAGAAAAGGGAAACGAGCAATGAAGGTGAGCACATGGAGCGACTCATCCGACTCAGAATCCGAAACTGAGGAAGCTCAAGTCTGCTTCGTATCCAACGAGGTATGTTCTTCTTCTGATAGTGATTCTGATAGTGACATGACATTTGATGAAATGTATGAAGAATTCCTAAGAATGCATGCTCACTGTAAAAGGCTCTCTAAAGAAAAGAAGAAACTAGTTGAAGAAAATGACAAGTTGAAGATGTCCAACTTGGAATTTTCCGATCAACTAGAATCTCTTAAACAAGAGTCTACTAATACTCTTGATTCTTTAGAGAATAAAATTGAATCATATAGGAAAGATGAACAAAAGTTACAAATGGAAAATAAAATGTTAAAATCCAAGTTAGAAAGTTGTGAAAATGAAATAGTGCAACTTAAGTCTTCTAAATTTACCTTAGAAAAAATGATAGAACAATTTAAATCTGGTGCAAACATGTTAGACACACTCATCTCTTCACAAAAGTATGAAAATGATAAAACCGGCTTAGGCTATAAAGAAGAAAATGAAAAAGTGAATAAAAAGACTAAGTTTGTTTCATCTAGTACAAAGTTGCCATATAATACAATAAAATCAACTTTGCCTGCTACATCTTCTTCTACACCTTCTTCTACTAATATCAAGGCAAAAATGCAACATACACCTATAATAGCACACATGTTAGACACACTCATCATGTTGTTTTATTTTGCCAAGTGTACAAAGCCAACCAATGATGAGAAGACATTTGGAGTTGATGATGAAGATGGTGACACATTGGCATTCTTATCTTCAAGGCTCAAATCACACTATAAATAGAGGCAATGGTGAAGAAGATGAAACACATTTGAAGCTCACAAGCATTTGTTGAATTGTCTAGCTTTCATCTTCATCTTCTTGTTGTTGTTGTTTTGTTCATTGTAGCAAAGTTGATCTTGTTGTATTGTGGTGAGCTACAAGCCTCTTGAGCTTCATTTGTAAGATTGATTAGCCATCTTTATAAGGCTACATCAATAGGAGTTAGAGGAGTTGCAACTAAGTGTTGCTTAGAAGGTGATTATCCAAGTCTTGAGTAGGGTTGGTGTATAACCCAAGGATCAAGCTTGGCTCTTGTTGTAAGGTGCTCATTTCATAGTGAAATCCAAGGAAAGGTGTTCCTTGGGACTGGAGTAGGTCACATTGACCGAACCAGGATAAATCCTTGGTGTTCTTCTCTTGTTTCTTTATTTCTGTTTCTGCCCGTTTTTAACTGTAGTTTTCACCCAACTTCACACAATTTGAAAAAATAGCTAAACATTTTCAAAATTCGTGATTTTTGGTGGAGTTATACTTCAGAATGTTAGATTTCATTTGCAACAAGAATCACTTGATTTGAGCAAGGGAAAGTTAGACTTTCAGTCTTTGTAAGATAACTGCTACAATCTGGCTGCAATCTGACCAGTTTTGAGAAAACTTAAATTCTGTATTTTTCAAGAATTTTTTGAGGTCAGGACCTTTTGGAAACTTCATCTACACATCCTAAGGAGTGTTTTGATATAAAGATCACCTTTTTGGTTGAGTATACAAAGAGAAACACGTTTTGCAAAATCAGCAACATTCTGTCCAATTCTGTCCAGATTGACCATCTGAATCTTTTATTTGTTTGAAGGGTCAAACGATCTTATTTTTGTCTGATTTCTGGACAGAGTCTTGTTAACTCATTGAAGTTCAAGTCTGGAAAGTTTCATAATTTGTGGAGTTGTGTACAATTATTTGTGAATTTTTGAAAAAACGGGTTCTGAATCTGAGGTGGTCTCAGATTCTGTTTTCAAAGGGGATTTTAACAAAGGGTTGTAGTGTAATTTCCGCTAACCACTATTCACCCCCCCTCTAGTGGTGTTTATTGCAGGTGCACGGTCCAACATTTGGTATCAGAGCCAGACCAACACCACTCAAAAGAAGCAAGATTCAACACCGTACGTACAATACAAGGCCAAAAAACAACAATTCTTTATATAATGCTTGTCTCAAATCCAAGGTACATACTATGGCTATTGTTTCTCACAAAGGTGAGTTGGAAGGTATGTCTACACAACGCTCTCTTCTTTTTGATGGCAATAATTTTGTTCATTGGAAACTAAGAATGAGGCTATTCTTAATGGCTATAGACATCGATTTATGGTCTATAGTTGAAGATGGGCCGTACATTCCAACGAAAGTTATACAAGTTAGTGGAGTAAACTCAAGAGGTTGAAAAATATAAAAGTGAATGGTCATCGGATGATAAAAAGAAAATGTCCATGAATGCTAAAGCTATGCAATTACTTTTAAACGGACTTACAACTTCTGAAGCAGGATATGTGTCAAATTGCACAAGCGCACACGACATGTGGAAATCACTTGTATTAAAGCATGAAGGTACTAGTGGTGTTAAAAGTGTCAAAAATAAACATGCTTATGACAGAATTAGAGACTTTCAATATGTTGCCAAACGAATCCATAACATCTATGGATTTGAGGATTACTAATATTTTCAATGCCCTTGAAGCTTTAGGGAAGTCATTTTCGAACAGTGAAAAGGTTCAAAAGGTGCTACGAAGTCTCCCTGCTGAATGGGATCCAAAGGTGACGGCAATCGAGGAGACAAAGTCAATCACAAAGATGGATGAATTGATCGGTCTCTTAAAGTCTATGAGGTAAAGCTGAACCAACGAAAGTCTGAATCTTCTAAGTCATCTGGTAAGTCAATAGCTTTCAAAAACAACCAAACACATGCTAGTAACGATGATAGCAATAGTGATAATGAATTAGACGATGACT
The DNA here is from genome assembly GCA_036186865.1 of Eustoma russellianum. Lineage (NCBI taxonomy): Eukaryota > Viridiplantae > Streptophyta > Magnoliopsida > Gentianales > Gentianaceae > Eustoma > Eustoma russellianum. The sequence continues at coordinate 28,702,077 of AP025057.1, forward strand.
TGATATTGATCGCTAGAAAACTTAGAAAGTTTTTCAAACGTCCAAACATGAATAGACAACGTAATTCTTCTTCTTCTTCTCAACCTAGGAAGAATAACACAACAAATGGTATAATAAAGACTTAAAGTGTTATGAATGCGGTCAAAAAGGACATATTTCATACGACTGTCCCACGAAGAAAAATAATAATAACCACAACAATAATAAACAAGCCAAGGACAAGGAGGCTCAAACGACAAAGACAAAGGAGTCTAAAGAAAGAAAAGGGAAACGAGCAATGAAGGTGAGCACATGGAGCGACTCATCCGACTCAGAATCCGAAACTGAGGAAGCTCAAGTCTGCTTCGTATCCAACGAGGTATGTTCTTCTTCTGATAGTGATTCTGATAGTGACATGACATTTGATGAAATGTATGAAGAATTCCTAAGAATGCATGCTCACTGTAAAAGGCTCTCTAAAGAAAAGAAGAAACTAGTTGAAGAAAATGACAAGTTGAAGATGTCCAACTTGGAATTTTCCGATCAACTAGAATCTCTTAAACAAGAGTCTACTAATACTCTTGATTCTTTAGAGAATAAAATTGAATCATATAGGAAAGATGAACAAAAGTTACAAATGGAAAATAAAATGTTAAAATCCAAGTTAGAAAGTTGTGAAAATGAAATAGTGCAACTTAAGTCTTCTAAATTTACCTTAGAAAAAATGATAGAACAATTTAAATCTGGTGCAAACATGTTAGACACACTCATCTCTTCACAAAAGTATGAAAATGATAAAACCGGCTTAGGCTATAAAGAAGAAAATGAAAAAGTGAATAAAAAGACTAAGTTTGTTTCATCTAGTACAAAGTTGCCATATAATACAATAAAATCAACTTTGCCTGCTACATCTTCTTCTACACCTTCTTCTACTAATATCAAGGCAAAAATGCAACATACACCCATAATAGCACACAAGTTAGACACACTCATCATGTTGTTTTATTTTGCCAAGTGTACAAAGCCAACCAATGATGAGAAGACATATGGAGTTGATGATGAAGATGGTGACACATTGGCATTCTTATCTTCAAGGCTCAAATCACACTATAAATAGAGGCAATGGTGAAGAAGATGAAACACATTTGAAGCTCACAAGCATTTGTTGAATTGTCTAGCTTTCATCTTCATCTTCTTCTTGTTGTTGTTGTTTTGTTCATTGTAGCAAAGTTGATCTTGTTGTATTGTGGTGAGCTACAAGCCTCTTGAGCTTCATTTGTAAGATTGATTAGCCATCTTTATAAGGCTACATCAATAGGAGTTAGAGGAGTTGCAACTAAGTGTTGCTTAGAAGGTGATTATCCAAGTCTTGAGTAGGGTTGGTGTATAACCCAAGGATCAAGCTTGGCTCTTGTTGTAAGGTGCTCATTTCATAGTGAAATCCAAGGAAAGGTGTTCCTTGGGACTGGAGTAGGTCACATTGACCGAACCAGGATAAATCCTTGGTGTTCTTCTCTTGTTTCTTTATTTCTGTTTTCTGCCCGTTTTTGACTGCAGTTTTCACCCAACTTCACACAATTTGAAAAAATAGCTAAACATTTTCAAAATTCGTGATTTTTGATGGAGTTATACTTCAGACTGTTAGCTTTCATTTGCAACAAGAATCACTTGATTTGAGCAAGGGAAAGTTAGTCTTTCAGTCTTTGTAAGATAACTGCTACAATCTGGCTGCAATCTGACCAGTTTTGAGAAAACTTAAATTCTTTTTCAAGAATTTTTTGAGGTCAGGAACTTTTGGAAACTTCATCTACACATCCTAAGGAGTGTTTTGATATAAAGATCAACCTTTTTGGTTGAGTATACAAAGAGAAACACGTTTTGCAAAATCAGCAACATTCTGTCCAATTCTGTCCAGATTGACCATCTGAATCTTTTTATTTGTTTGAAGGATCAAACGATCTTATTTTTGTCTGATTTTTGGACAGAGCCTTGTTAACGCATTGAAGTTCAAGTCTGGAAAGTTTCATAATTTTTGGAGTTGTGTACAATTATTTGTGAATTTTTGAAAAACGGGTTCTGAATCTGAGGTGGTCTCAGATTCTGTTTTCAAAGGGGATTTTAACAAAGGGTTGTAGTGTAATTTCCGCTAACCACTATTCACCCCCCTCTAGTGGTGTTTATTGCAGGTGCACGGTCCAACATCCTATATACATATTCTCATATATGTAAATGAACAAGTTTTTGGACATACACACCCACACATGGCCAAAAGTTAGGCATCATCCCAAATTGACTTATCACTTTGATACCTTTCCATATATGTATTATAATTACACTACTTAGCCTTCTTAGCATGTAACGATCATGAACATGAATTCTATGGGATGATGAAACAACATTGATGTCCCTCCACCACATGTAACATGCAATCACATAAGAGACTTCATCTTATTCCTATTTTCACATGCATGCTTTCTTTCCTTTTCATCTTTATCATATACTTCCATCAACTTGAAGTGTTCATTCAAGGAACATTATATAACTTGTACAACATATATACATTCATTTTCTTGTCTTAAAAGAGACGTGCAACTATATTTAAGAGTATCCTTCATACTCATATTCACATGCAAGACCACTTCTCACATCATCTTAAGTTTAAGCATACATATATTCAACAAAATAGGCATGCATGCTTACTCTTCCATTAAGTATGACATCTACATACATATGAGAGCTACACATAACGCAAACTTCACATCCATGCCTCTTTTAACATCTTCTTAGTCTCAAGTGTACATACATTCAAGAAACTACATAAGTTTTCATACATTTAGAAGGCAAAATGCATTCTTTTTTTATGGTCATGATAGAAATCCAATTGAACATATGCATGCATGATCCAATTTCATTAGTGAACATAGATGATATATTTTTCAACATGCATGAAGAAACCAAGAAGAGTACTTGTCTTTTTCTTTGAACCTTACACTTAAAATGGAAAAAAGATTTCTTCTTTTTCCCCCTTGATGGTATCCACGGTCAAGATGACTATAATGAGGAAAATATAGGTCATTTTTGAGGAAGAAGACATTAAGGAGGTTCTAAAATCAGTTCTTAAAAAAACCTTACTTTTGAACACCTTGAAGATTCCTACTTTTCAACTTAAGAAAACTCTTCCTCCTCATTGCTTGAGCTCTCGGTACAAGTGTCTAAAATTGAGGGGAAGATGAAGATTTTAAAAGGATGGAGGATAGAAAAATGTGTAGGAAGAAAAAGAAGGTGCCTCACCTTGATATCTAGGAGTTGAACGCTTGGTCTTCACTTGAAGGTTTGAAGAAAATTCTTTTTTCTTGGCTTAGGGTCTTATGGATGGAGGATGAGGAAATGGTAGAATGAAGACTTGGTTTATGAGAGAGAGAGAGGGAGGGAAGAATCTTAAGGGAGAAAATATAGGATTAAAGTGAAGTATGCTTTTAAGAAATTGGGAATTTTATGCCATATACCAAGCCTTGACCGAAATGCTAGTGGAGGACGGAATGATGAACAATTTTTGAGCTAATAAGTTAGTTGGAAAGAATAGTGGTTCATGAAATCCTAGTGGTGGGTATTCTTACATTGTGTAAGAAATGGAATGATAGAGGGGAGAAGGAATAAAAAGGAAGAATGGAAAAAGTTTTGGGAAAGAAAAGAAGAGGGGGACGAATGGGTGGGGAGTTCCAAGTGGGTGGTGGAATTACTTCTTTATCTTTCCTCATGTGATATTTTCTTTTTTCCTTTATTTAATTCCTAAATAAATTTTGTACCATTTATTTATATGCATTTTAGTTAGTCTTACACTTATTAAGTTAACTTTTTAGTAATTCTTAAAATTTATTTAGGGTAACTTACACTTATTATACCAAGTGTGGTACAATGATCGCATTTGATATTTGTCGTAATTCCCTTCGTCCTCTTTATCTCCCAGCCCGAGGGTGTGGGTCATAACAGGTGGATTGTATTTTCTGTAAAATCCCGAGGGACTATAAACTTGTCATCACTTTTGGAAGACCTTCAAGAAAAAGACGTGGAAGAAAGTATTCGAGCCGTAACACATGAAGATGAGGGACCGCTTGTTGACTCTGTTGGAGCATACGTTGACGTTGATCCAAGTGAGCTAGTCGTGGAAGAACAAGGGGATTGAGGATATAGTAGATTTAGAAGATATAGAAACGAATGATAATATTGAGGAGGAAGAGAATATTGCAAATGAAACATTCAGCACGTCTGAAAATGTAGACATGTCTTCATATGAAGGTTCATAGTTTCATGTTAGGTAATTTGAATAGCTTAGATTGTTTTTTTATAATTATAATTGTCATTAATTTTTTTTATACTTTTCTGTAAACTAATATAAATTATTTATTTTTTCAGGACCACTTTGAATAGGAGAATTCACAATTCCAGGATGTAACTTTCTATGAGATTGTTTCTATATAATTGTTGTGTCTTAGTATTTAGCGTTTGAATCAAGCCTATGTTGAGAAATATGTTTGAATAATTTTCAAAGTCATGCTTTTAAGTGTTACATGTCATTAAAATGTCACACATGATGTTACAAATGATTAAGAGTTGAAATATATCAATTAAATGAAGAAAAATGACATCGATCTCTCAGGTTATTGCACTTCGATCGATCGATGTACATCTAACCCTCACATCGATCGATCCATGTAAGGCAGAGAAAAACCAAGAGATTACTGTTAGACATCGATCTCTAAACCTGAGACACATCGATCGTTCGATTTACACATCGAACCCTCACTTCGATCGATCGATATAAGCCAGAGACAAACTCTAAAACTCACTGTGAGACATCACCTCTCAAGTAGAGGCACTTCGATCGATCGATGTCTAGGGTTTTTTAGAAACATTTTTCTAAAATGTGATAAAATAGTTGTTTTCTTTTTTACATGATTTATATATGTTTATCATGTTGTTATTATGTGATTTTGATAAATATTATGCATTGTGACTAACATGCCTTGGAAGTTTCTACAACTTACCAAAAAGGGCAAATTGGTATTTTGAGTTTGTGTAGGTACTTGACATGGTGAAAATATTTCAAGGACATATTGATCTGTTATTTATCATCACAAAGGTGTTATTATATCTATTTCTGACCATCGGAGTCATTTCTGGAGTTTTTCTCACCAGGGGTATTTTGGTCATTTTACCCCCGAGGACAGTTTTGATATTTTACTCAAGGAATATCTTGAGTATCTTATTATATTCATTCGGGAGTTGATTTATGATTATCTTGAAGATTATTTGGTAGTTTTCTATTATTTCTTTCATTTGATGATTTTATCGATGGTAGCGGGATATATGACGGTACTCGAGTCACATTCTATTTTTTCTTGAAGACGATCTTATATATGTTATTGGAGAGTCTTATTCATCATCTTGAAAAGATTTTAAAGGTGTTAATGGTGCAAAATTTATTGCAACATACAAAGGAGAAAAGTGGGAATTGTAGATTATATGTTGACATAATCTTGTCAACTATCATTTATTGATTTATCTTCCACAAATCTGAGTTGATATACATATATACAGCCTCAAAACGTGTATATACAGGTGGAAATGATGGTGTATTCATTTTATGATTTTATGCCAAGTGGATCAACCAAAAACAAGCTAGTTGGCAAAGTTGCCAACTTGGAAATTGCATTTGAATACCCAAAGGTTTGATCATACTTTTTGGTCAAAAGGCAGCCTCACATGTCCTATTATCTTGCCAAGGAGTTGAGGTAATGTTGGAAGGAATATGCCATCTTAATCCTTCTTATTATCTTGAACATTTTTAAGACAAAATGATGTGAAAATCGGTCATAAGGTGTGCCAAGGTGGACCAATCATGTTTCTGTATGTTGCCATGTGTACAAGGTGTTTATGTGGCCATCCAATGGAGTGAAGAAACTTAAGAATTGATGATGAAGACATGGACGCATTGAAGTTCTTATCTTCAAGGGTCATTTCACACTATAAATAGGAAACAAATGTGAAGAAAAAGAACACACACTTGAAAGCAAAAAGTAAATGCTCATTGTCTTGCTATCTTCTTCTCTTTATTCTTGTTTCATTCTTTGTGTAGCCAAGGTGTTCTTGTGATATTAGTTGAGTAGCTATACGCCTCTTGTGCTCATTTGTAAGATTGGTTAGCCAAATTTATCAGGCTACACCAATAGGTAAGAAAAGGTGTTGCAACCAAGAGTTGCATAGAGATGATCGTCCAAGTCTTGAATAGGGTTGGTGTTTAACCCAATCAAGCTTGATTCTTGTTGTCTTTGTGTTTATTTCATAGTGAAATCCAAGAAAAGGTGTTTCTTGGGACTGGATTAGGTCACATTGACCGAACCAGAATAAATCTTTGGTGTTCTTGTCTTCTTTCTACTTTTCTGTTTTTCTGTCCGTTTTCATCGCAGATTTCACACAACTTCTCACGTCTTTAAAAATAGCGAAACACTTTCAAAATTCATGATTTTTGGTCGAGTTATACTTTAGACTGTTATCTTTCATTTTCAATAAGAATCACTTGGTTTTGAACAACGAAAAGTTACTCTTTCAGTCGTTGCAAGATAACTGCTCCAATCTGGCTGCAACCTGACCAGTTTTGAGAAAACTTGGATTCTGTGTTAATCAAGAATTGTTTAAGGTCAGAACCATTTAGAAACATACACTAGACATCCTAAGGAGTGTTTTGATGTAAATGTCATCCTTTTTGATTGAGTATTCAAAGAAAAACACGTTTTCAACTTTTAGCAACATTCTGTCTAATTCTCTCCAGATTGACCATTTAAATCTTTTTATTTATTTGAGGGGCCAAACGATCTTATTTTTGTCTAATTTTTGGACATAGACATTGAAGTTAATTTTTGAAAATTTTCATAATTCCTGGAGTTCTGTACACTGAGTTTTGAATTTTTCGAAAATGAATACTGAATGTGAGGAGGTCTCAGATTCTGTTTTCGAAGAGGATTTTGTTAAAGGGTAGCAGTGTAATTTCCGCTAACCACTATTCACCCCCTCCTCTAGTGGTGTTTACTGCAGGTGCACGGTCCAACAGCCTAGACATTGTACAATACTGATTTATTTATTTTTTCTAACAGTTATAATTTTTATTTGTCTTATAAATTGAAGTAAAAGAGCAATCACTTTTTTTAATAACATGTACTATGATATATCTTTTTTAAAGTTGCTTGACCAGCAAATACTCAAGAAAATAAAAATAAAAAAAGGGAAACAAATCAGAGGCGCCAAAATGAAATAGAGGCGCCAAAATGAAAATGTTATACCATTTTCCCTCACCATTCCCAACATGCTGTAATCAGCCACCACAAATCGCTCTGTTAATACATTTCTCCACCTTCTCCACATTCTGTACTAAGATCCTCAAAGGTAGCTTCTTCGGTTTTCATTTTTCTTTGTTTTCATTTTGTCCTTAATTTTATTCCTGTCCTGACTGGCTTTATTGTGTGTTCATAAGGCTGATGCCTAGAAGCAAAAGCAGCAGCAAGGGAAAGAGGATTTCTATTATCACTTGTACTCTCACTCTCTTCAGTTCCACAATTCCTTCAGGCTACTATGATTTTGTGCTCTTTACAGAAATTTCTATGTATTTTTTCCTGATTTCAAGTTGGACTTTCAATTTTCTTTTGAATGATTCTTTGTTTCATTTTGAGTATCGAAACTTTCATTCCTTATTTTTTATTTTGCCTTTTGTTTAATCAGTTTTTACAACACCTTCCTCTCCTTAAATCCTTGAGGTTTTTGTGCTTTAGCATCAGCTTTTCTTTTTAGGGGTTTTGGTATTCCTTAATTAAGCTCTGTTTACACCTGTTGGCAACATTAAAGCAGAAGCGTGATAGTTGTGCTAGGCTTTTTGCCGACTCATTATAATTCATTTGTGTAAATGGGAATAGATTATTATTTGCACGTGTTAAGCTTTTTATTCATGTTATGTAGGATAGGGATTATTTAAACTGTGAAGTCACATATTTGTATTTATAGCTTTTTAATTTGCTGAGTAGAATGATCAAATAAATGTGTACCAAGACTGAGTAGGAGCTGCTTCCAACTTTAACCCCATGAAATCAGGTGTATAGATATGAGTAGAACATGTTTAAAAATTAAATGTGGTTCATGTTGCCGTGGCTTGTAGCCTATTTGTCCAGGGTGTGACACCAAAGTTTTTATTCTTTTTCTTGTCCTTTCATATGACCTGAATAGTCTTTATGACATTGATTTTGAATAAATAAATCGTGTTGTGCATGATCACTATCAGCATTCTTTGTGAATTTTGAATAAATAAATCGTCTTGTGCATGATCTAAAGAATAAATAGTGAAAATGAGAGAATCTTGAAAAAGGTCTAAAGAAAAAGAAAAGATAATAGAAAATGAGACGACTATAGATTCGAATGCTCAAAGTTCTCCTATTTCGCCACCAATTACCCATGATGAACATCCAAAAACCGCTACAAATTCTTCTCAACGAAATGCAATGGGTTTGTCATCACAAGAGACATCATCTACCTCACATCAAGTACTTCCGGACAGCTCTTCGATGCCATTAAACTCTAAAAGTTGGCGGGCTGCTGGTCCTATATCGACATATATTGATGAGAATGGAAAGTAAGTGCAATATGAACATTTAATAAGTTTTTCATATAATTCCTTTCTGTTATTAATCTTATTTGTCTTTTGCCATATTTTTTAGCATGATAACGAGCCATTTAGCAAATTGTGACGATATCAAAAGTATGTTTGGATCAGCTGCTGGAACATGGTGTAGTACTCCTCAGGATGTTCGAAATATTTGGTTTTAAGAGCTTCGGGTAAATACATGTTCTTATTAGCACAACTTCTTGTATTGCATTCCCTAACAAGCAGAGAGTAATAGCAAATTCTTTTTGTATTAATCTTTTTCTCTATCATTTTTCGATATAAATAGTCTGGTATTTTTCTTATTATGTTTCACATGTTTTCTAAATATAGAAGGAATGTAAGTGGCCGGAAGAATGAGAACAATTCGTTCGCAGAGCCTTTCACAAGAACGGGTGTAAATGTTTTAAAGACATGTCAACTGAGGTGAAAAGTAGTCAAATACAACCAAAATAGATATCTGATGATGCCTATAAAAGGATACAAGAACATTGGAACTCTGAGAAACACAAGAGATATTCAAATACAAATAAAAAGAATAGACTAGGTAGAGATGGTTTCGGACCAAGATTACGTACAGCTGGGGCAAAGCCATTTTATGTGATAGAATAAGAGATGGTACGTTTATGATTTAGTCATTGCTAGTTCAAAGGTACTGATTCTAATAAATAATTACGTTACTTACAATGTCGGTTTACTATACCGTAGTTGCAATTGGGGTTGGGTTGAAGCAAAATGACCTTCTTCTTCCTTCCTAAAGCCGCCGGCTGAATGGGGTTTTGTGGGTGGGGTGGCTGCCGATTTCGCTATCTCTTGGGTGTAGGGTTTGTTTTAATTAAGGTTGTATGTATACACAGACATATATAGATAGGTTTTTGTTAGTTAATTTCCTAAGGTAAATAGGAATCATGCTTTAGATTGATCATCTAACATTAATCCTATCACTTATTTCCTATTCCAACTCAAAGTTTAGGATAAATATTTCATTTCCTTTGTTTTATTTACTTATATTTATTATATATTTATTTTTTCTTCTGCCGTTTATTCACATACGTAAATATGATATATACTTTATACTAACAAGCATTGCGGTGTATAATATTCCTCTCTCTCACAAAAAGCTTCATCCTCAAAACTTACTTATCTTAGTCAAGTAGGTGTGGGTACTTTCTCCACACCTCTTCCTCGAGCTTCTAGGTCGCCTCTCGCTCGGTGTGGTTCAACCACTGGTCTTTGACATACGGAATGACTCGCCTCCTCAAGACTTGGTCCTTGCGGTCTACGATGTGTGTAGGCGTCTCCTCGTAAGTCGCATCACTCCTCACCTTCCATGGTCGAGCTTTTAATACATGACTTGGGTCGGATACGTAACGCCTCAACTGTGATACATGGAAAACATTGTGCACTTGCGACAACGCTGGAGGTAGCGCTAGTCGATAGGCCAATGTCTCAATTTTCTCAAGCAACTCATATGGACCAATGTCTCTTGGGCTTAACTTGCTCTTCTCGCCAAATCTCATCACTCCCTTAGTTGGGGAAACCTTGAAGTACACTTTTTCGCCCACGGCAAACTCTAATGGTCTCCTCTTGGAATCCGTCCAACTTTTGCTGCGACCGCGAGCCACCTTGAGCCTCTTTCGAATAATCTTCACCTTCTCCAATGTTTGCTTAACCAACTCAGGTCCAGTAATAGCCTTCTCCCCAAATTCATCTCAATACAATAGTGATCTACATATCCTTCCATAAAGAGCTTCAAATGGCGCAATGACAATCGCGCTATAGTGACTGTTGCTGTATGAGAACTTCATTAACTTCACCATACTGTCCGAATTTCCCTTGAAGTCCAATGCAAAAGCTCTTAGCATATCCTCGAGAGTCTGAATCGTTCTTTCTGATTGTCCATCGTGATGTGCTCCCATTTCGATTTCAGAATCTTCAACGGCTGTAGGTATCCTCCAGGACGTTGATTCTCAGCATTTACTTATTGGCAAACTAAACACCGGGCAACACACTCTGCAATCTCGCGCTTCATTCACTTTGATAATTGCAGTACATAAAATTTGCTAAATTTTAGAGAGTGTTGCCTGTAGCTGATCAAACAGATCATCGATCCTCGGTAGCAGACATTTATTCTTTATTGTGATCTTGTTGATTTCACGATAATTGATGCATAGTCTCATGCTACCATCCTTATTTTTCACAAATAAGACTAGCGCTTCCCAAGGCGATACACTAGGTCTTATGAACTTCTTGTCCAGCAGATCTTGTAACTACTTCTTGAGCTCCTTCAGTCCTGCTGGTGCCATTCTGTATGGCACTTTCGAAATCGGTTCTGTTCCTGGTATCAAATTGATTTTGAACTCTACCTCCCTCCTTTGTGACAATCCTGGTAATTCCTTAGGGAAGGTTCTCTCACCACTGGAATGTCATTGATAGATTGTGTCTCTTGATCAACATTCAGGAAGTATACTAGGAACCGTCGTCTCCTTTTCTCAGCGCCTTATAAGCTCGTGCTACGATCAGATTGATATTGCAAGGCAACTTCTTCAACTTCATGTTCCCCTTAAAGGAGAATTCCTCCTTAGTGGGGTCCTTGAACACCAGTTGCTTCTGTCGGCAATCAATATAATCGTGATATCTGGCCAACCGATCCATTTCCAAGATAACATCGAAGTCGCTCATCTGGATTGGTATCAATGCAGCATCAAATTCATGATCCTCAAGCTCTAGTTTGCAATCCTTGTACAAGTGATGGGAGATGATCACCTGATCTCCAGCAGCTAGCACACGGTAAGGGGTGTCTAGCCATTCAGGACAGCTTTGGAGGTTCTTGACAAACCTCTTGGCGATGAAAGAGTGGCTCGCACCACTATCAAAAAAGACATTTGCTGGGACTTTATTTAATAAAATAGCACCTAAAATTTTTCGGGGTTCAAATATCGAGTTACACAGATACAAATATAATCAAGTAAAAAATCAAAATAAAGGTACCTGTTACCACATCATTAGACCCCTGGGCATCGGTGTCCGCCATCACATGAACCTGTGCATTAAGCTGTGGTCGACCTCTCTGACTTTGCTACGGGGCTTCCTTCAAAGGAACTCTTCTCTGCTCGGAGCAGTCCTTCACCGAATGGCCAACTTTCCCAATTAAAGCAGGCCTCCACCTTCCTCTAGAAATCCCCGGTGTGTCGACGCTCACACGTCAGGCAAATAGGAATCCTCGTCTACGGAATACTCCCAGGCTGCTGTTGCTATGGTCGTTGTTGCTGGGGTCTAAATGGAAGACCTACTGATTGACGTCGCGGCACCTTGATCCACCTTCTAAATCTACCACCGCTGCTCTCTTCCCGGGGCCTCTTGATCTTCTCCTCTGCTGCCACACGTTGCAGGTCAGCCTCAACTCAGTGATAGATCTCTAGTAATTCCCTAAAGATTTTAGCGTTGGCATTCACAATTCCGGAGCAAATGCGAGAATTCAGCCTAGTCTAGAACTTCAACATGTTCAACCTGGTATCCAACATAGTGGAAGGGATAAATCTCCCCAAAGCATGAAATTTAACAGCATATTCTGACACAGATAGACTCCCCTGGGTCAGTGCCTGGAATGCCACCATTTTTGTAGCACTGCGGTAGCCAGGATGTAGTACTTCTGAAATTCTTCTCTAAAGTGATTCTAGGTAACCGGCTGGGGTGGGTTCAGCACACAGCTGTTCCACATACTCCTTGGCTTCTCCCATCAGGAATGGCGTCGCTACATTGACCTTGATCTCATCAGATACCTGTAACAGTCGTAGATTATTCTCTATCTCCTTCAGCCACAACTCTGCCTCATCTGCATACAGACTCCCCTTGAAAATCGGAACATGCGCCCTTGTAATCTCCTGGTAAAAGAAACGAATGCCCAGTTGTGCTGGTGAAAGAGACGGTGGCGACTGGTTTTGTTGTTGTTGTTGTTGTTGAATGTCGGTACTTGAGCTATCATCGTCAGCGCATCTTTCAATGCCTGGGGTAGAGCATTCTGATTATTGCGATTGCTGTTTCTGTTATTGTCTCTCCTTGATAGAGAATCGGGTCTGAGGGTATGCAAATGGCGAAAATCAAACTTACATAAGGCAACTGAATAAAACGGCCTAATATGTTCTAATTATATGTGCCCCACCTGATCATCACTTAGGTCATTTGTCATAACTTATTTCTAAGGTCGATATGTAGTATCATCATTCCTAACTCTAGGATTGTGACTTATGGACAAAATCATAATTAGTTTCTAAAGTCATGACCTAAATCTATGTTTCCGTCGTGGATCTAGAGCCATGCTCTGATGCCACCTGTAACGATCCGTCCCGAACCTTAGTATTCGAAACGACTCACCCGCCGTATTTCGCTAAGAAAAATACAAGGCGTTGGTACGATTCAATTACACGTCAGCAAAATGACATAAATCGATATCACCGGAAATCATAAAATTACAATCCTCCAACAATCTTCAATCAATAATATGAATCAAGTCTAGGCAAAACCCAACGTAATACAATGACATAATGTAAGAAGGAAATACTAAATCTTAAAGGCACGGAACGTCAAATCCATAATACTCGTCTCAACTAAACCAGCAGAGAATCTCCTTAGAAGTATCCTCAGGCAATCAGAATCTCCACTCCAAGTCCTCCTCAACATACACTATATCATAATCTTGGATGTCTACAAAAACATAATACGAGCTAAACTTCGCCTAGCAAGTAAGCTCACTATATATACCATGGGATCATATATGGGGAAACAACGATTATAAAATAAATAGCAGTATATAAACATATCATTTTTCCATTCGCAAATAAAATTACTAATTGCCCTTAACACCCAAAGACAAAGTCAAACAGGTCATAACTCAATCAAAAGTTAGTCCACGTCAAATCATGATGCAATTTTCAAAAATCGATGCAATGCCAAATCAAATTCAATTTTTCTAACGTTCAAAACCAAATTCAATTACGAATCTGGTTCAAACGGTCCAAAGCCAAATAACCAAATCTGAGTCCAACTAGGTACCCAATCCAATAACCAAATATCCAAATTTCAATGCGATGCCTATAGCACTTTCCCTACAAGTGACTTATGCCATAAGTCCTATGAATTGATCCCCTAATAGTCAATATGCCCAGTCGCTCTATATCCAAATAGCAAATATGCCTGGGCGCCCTAATGGCGACTAATATGTCCGAGCGCTTTATACCAAATAGCCAATATACTCGGACGCTCCGTTTGTGTGGAATCAATCCAGCTTAACGATATATTTCACCTTGTAAGAGTGAATTTCAAATTCCGCAAATCCAATGTTCTCCAAAATTCCAATATTTTCAAATATTTCAAAAGTCTGAATACCAAATACACCCAAATACAAATATGCCAAATAATCAAATAGGTTCAATATACCAGAATATCCCACTCCAACCGTGTACATATATACACATATATGTCCACGCCCATACTTGTGCATATACATGTATATACCTATATGTACCTCCCTCGACCCACTTTTCTGCCAACCCATAATCCAACGCATATCACCTCACCCTCAGCACCCTCGGCCCGCTATTCATGTCGCCAACAGACTCACCCTCACCCCCATCTCTCTCGACCCAGCCCCTTTCCCTTCCCTAACCCTAATTCCCCTCAACCCCCTCCCCTAACCCTCGGCCTCCCTCAAAAATACACCACTCACATTTTCACACATCTAACACCTCAGACAGCAACACAGTTCACGCCTAACACTTAGCACGTGCGGCCATGCGCTGCCACGCGCTGTCAGTTGGCCGGCACCTAAGCTCCACGCGCCGCCACTGCCCCACGCCTCCGACCACCAGAATTCATTTTTTCTTATTTCCCATCTTATGCCACCCTCAAACTATGCAAAATCCCAATTTTCTAACAATTCTATTTTTTTGTCCAAGCCCCAACAAAACCCTAAATTTAATTCACATAAGAACAAACATAACCAAAGGTTGTGATTCATAAATCTTTCAAGCTTTCATCTCTATCATGCCAAGGACAGTCCTGGCCGAGATATCAATTCCTCCAATCCCAAATTTCATTCGGCCATAACATACATATATACAAATCATATATATACATATATAGTATATCCACGGCATACATATATACACAGATATAATCATAACCATACAAAAGTCGCACCCCTTTGTTCATGTTGAAAACACTCGGTCACTGCCTTTAGAACTTTCGGTGAAAGTAATAATTTTCCCAAGTCTACACATATGCATATATACGCAGCCACACAGTTATATACATAAATATAGATACAACCGACTATGGAGTCAAAAATATAAATGCATGATCGGACATCATTACGGAAAATAAAATCATATGTTCTGAAAAATCATGACAAATACAATTAGGTTACTTACGTTGTCGGTTTATACTATATTGTAATTGCAATTGGGGTTGGGTGGAAGCAAAATGGTCTTCTTCTTCCTTCCTAAAGCTGCCGGAAGAATGGGTTTTGTGGGCGGGGTGGCTGCCGATTTTGCTATCTCTTGGGTGTAGGGAATCATGCTTTAGATTGGGGGGATTCGCACCGAGCACCCAAACGTTGGTCAAATAATCCACTTAACACTGAAACGTTTCGAAACCTCATTTGGCACCTAAACGTTGTCAAAATTCACTCAATTAACACCAGAAACCGGCTGCTAACCTGCTGCAGCCGGTTTCCATACATTTTACCGCCAAAATGTTCCTCCCTCCAAGAAAAACGTCTTCTGCTTCCCTCCTTACTGCACCTACCGTTTCCCTATGTTTTCTTTACATAAATTAAAGCCCAACTGCACAAAATGAAACAACATCCAAGAATAATTCAATATCCTCATTCTTCCCCCTCTCTATTATGATTCAAATAACAAAGCACTAAACTTGAAAGATTTCAAATGCTTCTTGGAATGCTTCCACTCAATTGATTTTCAGAGAAATCAAGATAAGTTAATCGCTTAAGATTGACGATACTTTCTGGGATTTTACCAGAGAATTTGTTTGCATGAAAATCCGATTTGATTAATGAGATTAAATTCCCAATTGAACCCGAAATTAAACCAGAAATTTGATTTTCTGAAATTCCAATTTCTGAAAGAGAAGTTAAAGATTCAAATATTGAAGAAGATATAGTACCAGATAAGCTATTATCACTTAGATACAACTTCTTCAACGTTTTAAGCCCGCGGAAACTCGCCGGAATTGCCCCGTCGGCTTGTTTATGTCGAGAAAAAGATAAATCAGCTGAGATAATCCCCCACAGTCGGCTGGAATTTGACCTTTGAGATCTTTTAAATTACTTAGATCAAGGAGCTGAAGATATGAAAGTTAGCTAACGAAGAAGAAAGAGTTACGGTGTCGGAAATATCGAGAATGATGTCGTCGCCGGAGACAAGGCCGGAGCGGGAGAGATTGACCACCTTGCCGGAGATGGGGTCGCAAGAAATGCCCTTCTAACTGGTGCAGCTGTCGTGGGAATCCATGATTGGAAAAGGTTTGAAGGATCTGATGTGATGTTGGACTTGAATTCAAGAAGTGCTGCTTTATCAATTTCATTGCATGCATCAGATTTTGTTGATAGAAAAATGGATATGAAGATGAAGATGAAGATTGGAGGAGGTGCAAATTTTCGGGTTTTCCAAATTCTTGTATTTTTCAAATTCTTGGAGAAAGGTGGTTCCCAACTTTCTTGATGACTAATTTATGGAGAAATCTTGGTTCAAAATATTAAATTATTGGTTGATTTTGTGAAATGAGGTGCTAATTTATGGAGAAAAACCAGAGGATAACTAGTTGTAGCATGAGGGAGGGAAGGAGAAGATGCTATTTTGGAGGAAGAATTAATTTTGGCGGTAAAATTCATGGAAACCGGCTGCAGCAGGTTAGCAGCCGGTTTCTGGTGTTAATTGAGTCAATTTTGACAACGTTTAGGTGCCAAATGAGGTTTCGGAACGTTTCAGTGTTAAGTGGATTATTTGACCAACGTTTGGGTGCTCGGTGCGAATCCCTCCTTTAGATTGATCATCTAACTTTAATCCTATCAACTATTTCCTATTTCCAGCCAATTAGTTTAGGATAAATATTTCCTTTCCTTTGTTTTATTTACTTATATTTGTTATATTTTTTTTTTCTTCTGCCATCTATTCACATACATAAATATTATATATATTTTATACTAACGAGCGATGCGGGGTATAACAGATGGCGTCTTGGATGTATAAGTTTAAGGAAGTCCTCTGCATGCCCCTTTTTCTGCTTGAATTGGCAAATCAAAGAGTTTCGGTGAGATATTATGTGGAACTTTGCACTGCAATTTGCTGAGCCGCCTTCGTGAACATGAAATTTTTCCTTTGATTTTCTGAGTTATTTTTTATCGCAAAATCTAGATCTGTTGTAAAAATGAGCTTTAAACGAACTTAATACCGAACTCGAGCCTGAAATGACCATTCACAAATTCAAATATAACCTCTCGTTTGAGGATCTATACGATCACAAAATTTGAATTTGAGCTTTTAAAAAATATTGTGACCCGAGCTCAAGCCTAGGTGGTCGCTCAAGCTCGGCTGAAATACGCCCTACTTATAAGAATGGATAGTGTTTCTCAATTTTTGTTTATTAAACCGGTGGATTCAATTTTGATGTGACTTATAGTTTTTATTCATGCATCCATAGTCTTACTGTTTCCCTCTTCTTTTTTAATTTTGTCTCTTGTGTTAGAATATGTTAAGTTTAGATGATTTGCACAATTGATACTTGGAACGCCTGATTAGGCGCCTCATGTGAAGTGTTTGAAGGTCAGTATACTTCGAACGCCTACATAAGGCGCCTCATGTAAAGGCTCTGGAAACCAGTACACTTCGAATGCCTACATAAGGCGCTTCATGTGTTGTGGTTGAATTTCAGTACACTTCGAACGTCTACATTAGGCGCTTCATGTGTTGTGGCTGAATTCTAGTACACTTCGAAAGCCTACATTAGGCGTTTCATGTGTATCACAGAGTCAAAAGTACTTTTCCCCCAAAATAGGCATGTACATCAAGCAACTTTCTGATAAAAGTCAGAACTACTTCGAACAAGCATGAAAGTTGAGATTAGGCGCTTCATGTGACTTCGAATGCTTTCAGCTGCCCACATAAGGCGCTTTATGTGACATCGAACGCCTGTTCAATTTCATATAAAGCACTCCATGTCACATTGAACGCCTGTTCATTAAACAGATTAGGCGCTTCATGTGTGCAACGTCACAAATGTCTTATGTCTTGTTTTCTAATGCTTGCTTGACATTTGTACCCTCTCCTTTAGTGCTATTTTCACAGGTTCTCTCTCATTCTTGAAGGAGTCATATTTTCTCTTCTAGCTTTCAAAAAGAAGCTTCTCCAAGAAGGTTGCTACCAGCCAAGAGAAGATCTTCAATAAAGAGGACATGCCATCACAAGAAGACAAAGCCCATTATTGGCTCTGCAGAAAATTCAAACGGGAAGAAATTTCAAAGGAAATAAAAGAAGGGTTTCATCTTTTTCTTCTTCAACTTTCTACCATTCAAGCTCTCAAGTTTCTCTCAAAGATCAAGCTCTCAAAATAGTTGTATTGTGATTTTACTTTATTTGTGAGAGTTATATTGTAAAGAAGAAGAGTGTTCTTCTTGTTGAGTGAAGATTGTGAGAGGCAAGTGTAGATTGTTGGTCAAGAAGCAAGGATGCTTCTTGTTTGAGAAATCTAGACCTTGGAGGGTTAGTTGATAGTATTGTGGTGCACTATACTCCCTACAAGAATTCTTTGAGGGCAAAGAAGTTCTTTGGAGGCTGGACTTCAAGGGGTTAAGTTTATTGGTTGTGGTCTAGGCGTGCGGCCTAGTTTTTCATTATTGTGGATTTTGTTTTGATTGTTGTTTTCTCTCATAGAAATAACAATCCCCCATTCAAAATCCTTCTTGTGAAAAATCAAGAAGATAGAGGAGTAGAGTCATTTGACTTAAACTTCTATACATCATTGTGTTCTTTACGCTTCCGCAAAGTCTTATTCTTTTCAAGAACACATCCAAGTATTGGTTGCACTCAAAAATGAAAAATAGACCAAGAAAATATCCATACTTGGTGAACACACTATTCAACCCCTCTTCTAGTGTGTTCTAAGGGACCTAACATCTTGTTGTATTGCCAAGTCTCAGCTCGTTAGAGCCCCCAGGGGCATAGTCCAGTGGTAAGTGGCAAAGGTGATTGGGGCTAGAACCCCGACGTCCCGAGTTCGAGTCCGTGTGGAGACGATCCTTGTTGAAATATTACAAGGGTTGCCTCTGGGCTGGCTGAGTCTTGAGTGTCCTCTCCCTTTGCAGGGCTGCCGGTGGAGCACATCCCTCGATTTACATCCCACCTGGCTCAGGGGCCTGTGGTACAGGTGAGGGGAGAACTCACTCCCTCATCAAAGTCTCAGCTCGTTAGATGATGAGTACTACTTTCATCTTTTAATTATTGTGTTTTCTATGTATTGTAGAGTGGGGCTATTGGCTTTAATCATTGTGACCATGATTCTCTGCATGAAACTAAAACTGTTCCTGATTTATGTCATAGGATGGTGTTTATAGGGAATGTTATGGTGCATGACATATTTGATTAGTTGAAAGATATGTAAGGACCGAGATTCACCCAATAGATTCTGTACATGTTCTATGTCTGAATATGACGATGTTACTATACGTCTAATAACAGTACTGAATGTCAGCTATTTCAGGCTTTGTTATGCTGGTTCTAAATGATAGACCATGGTTGACCTTAGTACTAAGGTTTATTTTTATATACTGCGCTGCTATCTTTACTTTATCTAATAGGGGTTTTTTTAGTTTTTACACCTCATCTTCTTAAATGAATCAATGTCTTTGCTCACACAGAATCTCCAGACCCATATCGTCCAGTAGTTAGCTCTGATATCATAATATAAGCACTGAGATTCGTCTTGTAGATTACAGACCTTGCACCTATTATGGCCTGACAATGTTACTATCGATCTGTCAGCACTACTAAGCATCAACTTTTTGTGGGTTCGTCATTGCTAGTCCATAATTGATTAACTCTGGTTGACATTTACTACTAAATCCCGTGATTATATAACATGCCACCGTTTTCACTTTATCCAAAATGAGACTTTAGCTGGTTATTTGTAAAAAGAGATGATGTTTACTTGGGATGTTTTTATGAATATATTTTATGCTATGGATCTTATTTGTAATTTTGGATGTAAGTGCGAAAATTTAATATTCTTCCATTCCAAATATATTGTCCTAATTGATTTTCAATCGTGTAGTTACATATTGAAAAGTTAACTCGGACAATATTTTTGGGACGAAGGAGATAGCATTTATCTTAATTTTGCATGATGAATAGGCTTGACGGCTCATGATCCACGGCGATCTCGGAATGTTGCCCGTTATGACCCCCAAAACAGTCTACGGTTGTGATAATTATAGTATCAGAGCCATCTACGTAGTATGATGGAGTGGTCTTAGATGGACGCAGAGAAGACGCTGGCCTATTTAAGTTTGGTAAAGTGTAAAGACAGTTTCATATTTGAAAAAATGATGAAAGTGAAACGATACTATGAGCCGAAGTGATAAACGTCAACAAATGTTAATTTTTCGGACTAGCAACGATGAAACCTGAAAAAATTGATATCTACCATTGTCATACCATAATAGCGTCAGGCCGGATAGACAAATCACGGTTAAAAGATGTGTTAGGAAATGGATAACACTCGAAATATTAGAACTGTTTCAACGAAATATTATTGACTTCGCTTGTTTTCGTTAAGCACATTAATTTGAAAGGTACTTTAAAAATTTTTTTAGGTGCCAAAATTGCAACTACTCACTCCTTGTGTTCCCCTTTCTGCACTTTTATATGGGAAAAGGGTAGTTTGAGATTATACTATTGGTGAATAAAAGCTAGTGCATATACTGCTTACATATTTAATATGCATAGTGTTGTTCAACCATTATGTTCTGATTGTCTTAAATAAACAAATGTCTTTTGCTAACTGAGATGGGAATGATACGATAATATCAAACAATTATAAGATGTGACGTATGTAAATCTGATACATTTATGTTTTCTCGAAAGAAAGTGATTGTAAAAGTCATATATTGGGAAAAAGCGTGAATTTGTCACCGTGTAATCCAAGTATGTTCAAGATTGAACACGTATATTTACTGAACGGGAAAAAAACAAAAACAAATCTTCAGCCCCAACAAAAAGTGACATATTCTTAGATTTGATTGTATTTTCATCAGCTCGTAAACAATGCAACATGCTATAATATATAATGTTGGAAATTTTGGTCTTAAAGATATAGAAGATGATAAACCAACTGTAAAAGTTTAAGAAAAATAGAAGAGAAATCAAAGATATAAGTCTAAAAAAGATGTGATTTTCTTTGTATAAACACATGATTATAGGAAAAAAAAGTACAAAGATATGATAATGAAATACAAAAAAAGTTTAACAAAGAAGAATGAGAATAATCGAGGCGCAACAACTGTTACTGTTCTAAAAGCAAAATTGACTCCACAATTGAGCATGGTAGATTATGCGGCAAATGTCTCCCAAGATGCAACGGCTACTTCCTTTCGTTTGTGCCATAAGAGGAAGATTGAACATATCTATTTGAAGTATTTAATACCAAAGGATGAATAATAGAAAGAAAAAAACTTTTGCAGGTTTTCACAATAGACTAAAAAAGGTTTTTAAAGAATTTCACAGTTCACACCAAGTTTTTATCTTTTTCTAATAAAAACCTTTTGATTTTTGTATTTGTAGACTCCAATTGATAAGAAAGAAGTTAATTTGACATATCTCTGCAAAATTTAACTTTCAAAGTTAGTTTATAACCGTTTGAGATTGAAAGAAGATAACATAAGTTGCAAAGATTGCATTATTTCATCAAAAGAAAGCAAAAAATTTTCTTGTCTCCACCAACCAAAAGTTCGGTCAATTTAGCCAAACGCACAATTTAATATTTTTTAACGTTGCAATTCCGAACTCATCAGCAAACTTATGACCGAACATTCGATAAATTGCTTTATTGAATGTTCGGTGCTTCTTTCGGCAACTCGACAGAAACTTCAGAATCAGACTGAATTAAGAGACCGCACTTAAAGCTCATCACCCAATGTTCGACCACCTTAGAGTTAAGAAAATTCATAATATCATCTCACTCATCCAATCCAAGTTTTCACTTCATCCCCCAACCAAACTTCTTACATATTTTTATATAAATTTAGAGTAATTTCTAAAGCACTTTTATGTGCTTTTTTCCAACAATCCTCCACATGATCCAACATTTATATAAAAACATCCATGAATAATTAAAAATAACCTCTATGGTATTTAACGAAGACAATGACACATAACGAACAATGACTCGCGTCTTGAATCGCTACTTAGTACAAGTGAAAGTATATAAACGGAAATAAGATGACATAGACGTCTTAAATCTTACCTCACTATTGTTTATATGGAAAACCAAAAGACATGTCATTGTCTGATCAACACAAGTTTTCAGTTTGGTGCGAATTCGACCATGCACCCAGTCCCAAGTTTTCGTAATCACTCTAGCAAGTTATTCCAAACATGACCATGAATTTCATTAAGAGATTCTTAAAATCTCACCCTCATTAACTTCCATCAAACACCATTTTACATCAACACCATAGGGAGGGACAAGTTTGATAGTGCTGGTTAGAACTCTTCTATTACTTGTTTTTACCACATTGAACATTGTTTAGGATCTCTACTAATAGTAGGTTGGGTTGCCATCATAGAGAGCTTACATCACAAGGAATAATCTCATCTCCTCGATGTCACAGGAACTAACTTACATTTAGTTCTTATTGGGCCACTCTCATAGACCTTACACTATCTATGATTTACCCCAAATAAATTTTACCGGTCTACTCTCATCGACCTCACACTGTCTATGATTTACCCTAAAGAAACTCAAGTAATCAAGGTCGTTATATCATTCATCAAGTGCTAGCACCTTCTGTAACCGTTTCCTTTTGCTGACTTCATTCAATTAATCACTTACCATAACATCTCATTAGTCCAAAATGACTAACTAGAAAGAAGCATGGAAATTGAGTTTTGTTTTTATTAACAAACCATCAAAATCAAATACAACATAGTGTTCTCATGAACTAACTCCTCAAACAAATATAATCCACATTCATCATAAACACATTTATCATAGAATTAGCTTTATCAACAAGCAAATAAAATTAGTTTCATATACATCAAGAAAGTCTATCATACACATAAGCTTTAGCATCAGAACCTTCAAAATTTATTTAGAAGTTGTACAATATACACAAAATATTCACATGTTCAACTTCACATTTAAAAATAAATTTTACTTTCATACATGTATGAAGGATTCAACCTCCATATTTATCCATAATCGCATGTCTACATTTACCCCCAAAACCTTATTATTTGAACCAAATTCAAAATTGATTTTACTACATGACTATCAACTATACACCTTTAATTTATCATCAAATAACAAATAACGAACTATGGTGTCATTCAACTCAAAAGGATTTCAACAATGAACATAGACCTAACTCTCTATGTCATTTTGAAGTAAACTCCAACAACTTTCTTATGAACAAAAATTCATAAGAAAACAACATTTTTGATCTTTCAAACACACCATAGAATCAATAAAATCATAATTCTTCATTTCCTTATATTTAGCTTAGTGTTCTATTTACATGTTACACTAAATACAAGTCTTACAAACCCTAAAATATATTTATTCTCCTGATGACATAGACATCAACAAACTTTCTTACATCCTTATCCATGTTTTTGATTCAAAATCATTGCTTGTTAATCAAAAGATGCACACCAATGATTAACTCAACTATTCATTTATCATTCGCAGCACAAGATAACTGAATCAATCACATTCAAAGAATAGATGCAGATCTATCAAGAACCAAAAGCTCACTACATAGTACAAAACAAACAATAATGAATCAGAAAGCAAATTCCTACATATAATAGGAACACAAAGTACATTGCCTAATCTAGCCTTATCTAGAAAATTGACTTTAAAAGCATTTTCAATTATCCAACTAATTGAATTTCTTGTGCATTCTCAACAAAAAATTGTTTACCACTTTTTATCTCTTGAATTTTAAGAATTAAAAATATATTGGTTACAATGTACTTGATAGACAAAGCAACCACCATCCATTGCATTGCACTACAAATAAGGTAACCTCGAAGAAAATGACGACCGTAGTAATCTCCTTGTCTTTTACCAACTTAATATTGTTGCTGACTTTCCTCTTCATTTATTACTATGGATTGCGTTAATGCTACTCCTATTCCATGTACATTTGCTTCTCTTTTGGGATTCTTGGTCTTTTTACATCCACATCCAATGTTGATAAATTTATCAATTCAGAGATGGGTGTTTCACAACCAAATGCCCAAAATCTATTCCTATGCATGTAGTCCTAAAAATTCCAAGCTTCATGTGCGTCTTTCCTTTATTACCACTTGCATCTTCCAACCTATTAATCTCCTTTGGTTCTCCAAATAACTGGTTTGCTATAAACTTATGTTCAATATCTCAAGGAAACTTCAACCCCTATAGGTCGGAAGAAATAGGAGTAACACCATGTCGATACCTTTGTAAAAAAGAAATGACTTTTCTTTACACAAACATCTGAACACTTGCTACTTCTACTACATCATATTGTTCATATAGAAAAGATGAACAAACTTCCATACGGTTGGCAAGGACCAAGATGTAAATAACTGATTAGTCATGTTTTCTCTCCTTTTTTTGTTTTGTTCTTTTTCGTCTTGATTGTCATATTCACCTACAAAGAGAACTTTCTTTTTCCTCTATTTTTTTTCAAGACTATCGTCACTTTGAGTAACATCATCCTGCACAACAATTTCACTTTAAGATTGTTGGAATCTTAGACTTATGTAGAAGATAATAAACCAACAATACAAATAGAAGACTAAGGAACATGAAGAGAACATCAAAGTTGTAAATCTCAAAAGATGAGATTTCTTTGTACAAACACAAGATTATAGAAAAAAATTACAAAGGTATGATAATCAAATATAAAGAAAGTGTAACAAAGAAGAATGAGAAGAGCGAGCCGCAACAAGTGTTACATTGTCCTTAAAGTGAAATCGTCTCCATCATTGAACAAGATAGACTATGTGGCAAACGTCTCTGATGATACAACGACTTTTTCCTTTCATTCACTCTATAAAAGGAAGATTGAACTTGTCCATTTGAAGTATTTAATACCAGAGGATTAAGAGGAGGGAAAAAAGTAATTCTATAGGTTTTTACAAGAGCCTACAAAAGGTTTTTCAAGAATTTCAAAGTTCACACTAAGTTCTTATTTTTTATCAAAATCTTTTGATTCTTCTATTTATAGACTACAATTCACAAGAAATAAGTTAATTTGATACCTCTTTGCAGAATTTAACTTCCGAAGTTAGTTTATGACCGTTCAAGATTGAAACGAGGTGTCCCAAATTGCAAAGGTCACATCATTTCATCAAAAGATAACAGAATTTTTTGCTATCTCACCGACCAAACGTTCGGTCGATTTGACCGAACGTAAGATTCAAATTTTTTGAACGTTGCAACTCAAAACTCATCACCAAACTCAGGACCAAACATTCAGCAAATGGCTTTACGAACGTTTGGTGCTGTGTTCGATGATTGGACAAAAAGGTCAGAATTGGACTGAACTCAGAGAACGCACTCAGAGCTCGTTACCAAATGTTCGACCATCTCAAAATTCAAAAAATTCAAAGTATCATCTTACCTAACTAATCCAAATTTTTAATTCATTCTCCGACCAGCGTTGTTATATATTTATATATAAATTTGGAGCATTTCTTTTTCTAACCTATCAAATCAAATGCTATCGTGAATACGAGAAAATTTGGAGCTCCCGTCTTTGTAGGACGGAAATTAGCTGACTTATAGAAGTGGATGA
This sequence comes from Eustoma russellianum, assembly GCA_036186865.1. NCBI lineage: Eukaryota > Viridiplantae > Streptophyta > Magnoliopsida > Gentianales > Gentianaceae > Eustoma > Eustoma russellianum. The sequence goes on from AP025057.1 coordinate 28,727,837, forward strand.
TACAGCAAGGAAATAAATCGGTGTATATACTCTAAGTGGTCAGATCCACCAAATACTACTATTTGCATAGCATAATGTGGGTTCTTTATTACTTTTATTTTTTTGATGCCATCACATAATGTAGTAGTTTTAATCTATATAGAGAGAGAGACTATTGGAGAAATTTTTCTTGGATCCGTCAATGATTTGTATAAATGGCTATTAAACTCAGTCTTCGTTACCAAATGTTCTAAAACTTGCAGATTTGTGGTCCATATTTTCTTAATCACTCCAGCAGGTAGGAAGGATAATATATGATATATTAAAATTATGGACAGGTATGCTTTGAACCTAGTTTTTGATAAAAGAAATATTCTCAAATCTCGTATTATTACTTTAATATAAACGCAGATCGATCCACCAATCTTTGTTCTTATTATTCCAACCCCGTAACCCTCCTGGCCCTACCCCCCCTTCACCACCAGCACCCAACCAAAAGTTTAGCTTGATTCTCTGATGTCTTTGTCACACCAACCCATTTTTCTTTGATCGGTTGGATTTGTTTGTTATCATCACCAGTTTCCAAGTTGGAGAATCCAAGATTAATAAAATAAAATGTATAATTAAAGTTTGGATTATTGATAAACATTAGCCCATGTACAGACATGATCTTGTCACTCTGTTATGTCACGTACAGACACGACGTAGAACATGATGTGTATTTTAATGATACTTTTGAGTCGGATTTTGAGTTAATTTTTATCTTCACTAGCGGATTTTATTTTCAATGGAGTGAATGACACATTATTTTTTTACTTTAGAATATGATGGAATAAAGCAAAATGACTCAGTAAATTGGTTGTGCATCTCATATTGTGAAGTAGCAGGTGATCGACACAGCTTGACGTAATTTTGATTATGTGATATCAGTAAACAACTTCTGTTTTTTTTAACACATGGGTATGGTTACGTACATCCGACCCCTCTATACCCTGCTATAGACGGGAGCTTATAAGGAAATAGGGTAATGTTGTTGTTGTTTTATTTTCACTAGCTAGTCCCTTTGCTGAAATCTTTAATTTGTATTATCATCAGACGATATGCTTCTGCGTAGATCATTTTTTCTTGTTTATTTCTTTCGGAATGGTGTTGTACACGAACCCCTAATTATCCTATAATGGAGCAATTTCCTACATATGTAGTATGATTACAAAAAATAGTCTTCACTAAAGATAAATATCATCTGACGTTTAAGCAATTGAGTCAACCATAAGATATGTCTAAGTCATAAACGTATACGTTTTGATATCCGTTGAGTTATTTAAAATGTTTTTATCCAAATGAAAATAATTAAGTCATCTAATATGTGCAGTACTTTATATTCTCTTGGACTTGCTGTGAACAAAAATGTCAAAGCCCTCATGTTCATGGTTTATCACCTATGTGTCAGATACACGTGTCTGTTTTGAATTACAATACCAGTAAGTAATGCAAAGCGTAAACATAATACAATAAAACTATAAAATAATAATCTATGTTAATGAGTCATGGCCCTGTTTCACATGATTCTCACTCCACATGGTTACATTAATTCCAATTTCCAACATTACTTCCTTGCCACTATAGGCATTTGATTGTCATATAAATCTTATTCTTCAAATTAATGACGGTGTACATTTCTGTATATGCATTTAACGGTTCGTAAATTAATGACGACGTACATTCTTATGCATCCTTTATCGTTACAAGTGTTTGATTCTCTTATAAATTTTACTTCTATAAGTTATAATATATGTTTGATAATGTTTCAAATGAAAGTCGTATTCCATTAATTTGGTCGTGCATACAACGTCTCTATGTATAGTACCCCGCTATGACTAATTATGGTAAAAGATAATTACAACGAATAAAATGATAAATACAAGATTTTATTGTGATCTTATGATTTGTGCTCCGCGATTTGTGTTGACTTTCATCACTCTCCCTTATGTTGTGTGAATTCTCCAATATCTGAATTACATAACATTGAGTCAAATATCCTTCCACTGTCTGCTTTAGTAAGAATGTGTACTAACTGGTCCTCTAATCGCACAAACAGGAGATCTATGATTCCTTCTTTGATCTTTCTTTTATAAAGTGCCGGTCCATCTTAACATGTTTTGTCATATCATGTTGCGCTGGATTTTTTGAGATGCAAATAGCCATTTTGTTGTTGTACATTAATTGAGTCAGTAGTCTCGGAGGGAACCCAATCCCGTGTATCAACTTCTTCAATCAAAGAATTTCCATAAATCTCTTGGCGATTCCCTTTAACTCCGCTTATGCACTTGATAATGCCACTACTTTCTATTTCTTGCTCCTCTACTTGACTAAATTTCTCCCGACCAGAGAGAAGTACCATGAAGTGGACCTTCTATAACTAGGATTGTCAGCCCAACCAACATCATTCTATAATTCAATGCCTAAGTGTCTATATTTTCTAACTATGATACCCCTTCCTGGTGTCTCTTTCAAATACCTCATTACCCTTATGGTCGCTTCAATTCTTCCTGAAGCTAGTGCTTACTACTCTTACTGCTTAGGCAATATCAGGCCGGTCTGTGAAAACTATATCAATTTTCCTACAAGGTTTTGATATTTTCTTCCAATTTGCCATTGAAACCCCTTCCTGAATTTGATACTTATGATTCACAACTATCGGAGTGTCGCTAGATTTACAGGCTATAATTCCAGCATCAGTTCGTAAGTCTAGAATGCATTTTCGTTGAGATATAAAGATTTCTTTATTCGACTGGAGAACATCAAGCCGGAGGAAATGCTTTGGTCCATCCAATTCCTTCATCTCAAACTCAGTAAACAAATTATTCCAAAGCCATGGCATTTCTTTCTTATCACTCCATGTAATGATCATATCATATGCATATATAATCAGACACATGATTACGTCCCCTCTTTTCTTGATCGGCCTTACCCTGCATGTACCCATTCTTTTCTATGACAATTGTGAACCTTTTGAACCATGCCCGTGGAGATTGTGTTAGAACAAAGAGAGCTTTTCTGAGGATGCACACTTCATTGTTCTGAAAATCAATAGAAAAACCTGGTGGATTGTCCATATACACCTCTTCTTTCATTTCCCCATATAAGAAGGCATTCTTAATGTCAAGTTGATGAAGTAGCCAATCTCTGTTTGTTGCTACTGAGAATGGCACTCTGATGGTATTTATTTTCATAAGCAGAGAGAACGTCTCTGAATAGTCGATCTCATAAGTCTATGTGTACCCTTGTGTCACGAGCCTACTCTTATATTGCTCAATTGTCCCGCTCCCTTTATATTTGATGGTGAATACCTACCGACACTCCACTGGTTTCTTTCCTACTGCAATATACACTCCTCCCATGTCTCATTCTTTTTTAGAGCTTTCATTTCCGTTTTCATTGCCTTCCAACATTTTGCTTTCTCACTAGCTTCATGAATTGTCTGCGAAATGGATTCTGAACACAAGGAAGCAAAAAAGCACATTCACACACTCTATAACTCTCCCCCTGACCACATTGACTAGGTAGCTAGAAGTCTAGGATACCTGCTCAGGTGGTTACAATTCCAGTGCTACACTCATATCCTTTCTTTATAGAAGAACCCATGCCGGTTACTTGATTGGCACATCAGTATTATCCACAATGTGTAAAACATGACGTTCTTCGCCATTTCGTAAAACAATTACCTCTTGTTGGACATCCAATAAAGGAGAGTCATTGATGTGTACTGGCTAGTCAATTCTTCCTTCGTTGGTGGAGGCCTGCTCGACGGTGCCATCTACTCACTCTTTTGGGATAGTCATTGGACACCTGAGGCTATGTAACCAATCTAGTGGCTCAACCAATTGCTTCCCCTTAGCCCCTAGCTGGTATCAAAAAAAAATTCTCAGACTCGAGGGACACACAATCCATTGTGACATGGATCCAACGAATGATAAGATTATAACACTGATAACCTTTCTAGTGAGTAGCATATCCGACAAACACATATTTCTCATAAGTATCCAGTTTAGAGCGTTCAATTTTTTGGATATGTACGAACGAAGATACAAGGAGGGAGAGCAAGAACGAATTAAATGTTTGTTTGAGTGTTTAGAGTTTGTAACGGGATTTTATAGTGAACTATTTTGGTAGGAAGAATTTTAAGAGGTAAGCTATAGTGGCGACGGCTTCGGGCCATAAAATTGTGGAACATAGGACTCGAGCATCATTACTCATGTCATTTTAAGGATAATATAATTTTTTATTCGGCTACTCTGTTTTATTGTGGTATATTAGAACATGACATATGATGGATAAAGTCATTATTGTGGAAGAAGGTTCTTTTGGACTTATTAACATGTTCCATATCATTATCTGATCGAAGGATTTGATTTTAGTGTTATATTGAGTTTGGATCATTGGAAAAAAAATTAGATACTTTGGAGTTGTTTTTCAAGAACTACACCAAAGCCATACGAGAAAGATCATCAGTAAACAACACAAAATACTAAAAATTATTGTTGTTATGCACATGTACTGGCTCCCGAATATCATAATGCCCTTTGCACGCATACACATCTCACATGGCACATCAACTGTTTGACTGGTAAATAAACAGAGGAATAAAAAATTAAGATAACTGAAAGATGAGTGATTTAAACGACGATCTCAGAGCCACACCTGTTGATCGACCGTCACGTGAGCGAGATTAGACCAATCCAGTTGAGCTACGTCATCAACATAGTATATGCCTCCTCGCCCAGTGTCGTGTCTAATTATCTCTTCGTATGTATTCCAGTAAAATGCGAAAGTGAAGATGCATCAGCACCACACAATTTAGGTCCTTAGTGACATGGCTAAGAGACAAAAATTTAAACTATAAAGTAGGAACACAAAGAAAGTTATCCAATTGCATTTATGGGAAAAACAGAAAAGGTCCTCCCCTAGCGTTGGAACTAACGCTGCGCTGGTGGTTTCGACGTGTTTTTGTTGGTCGAGAGAGACATATGAAATATGTAGATCATTGGTCATTATACTGGTAGCTCCACAGTCGAAGATCCACTTGGTTGATTTGCCTAGGGTTGGACGGGTCTTGGATTGGACTTAAAGGACTTTAGGCATGCTTTGGAACTCCGGGGTGGATTTTGTAATTTTGAGAACATTTGTGGGTGAAAGTACAACTTTCAAGGAACCTGGGGTAAGTTTGTAATTTCTGAGGAGTCTGAGGTTGAACTTGTACTTCCAATAAATTTTTTGTTGCTTTTGTAGAATCTATAACTTTAGGCGTTAAACATGCATCTTTGTAAAACTTCTGGGGGTTTGCAATTTCAAAACTATTAGGTGTAGAATGTAATAAATGTGGGCAAGAAGTTAAGGAGTTGGGGTTTTCACAACAAAGTCATCTTCTTCCTTTTGGTTCCAGTCTCTCTTTCAGCCTTCACTTGTCCGCCGTTGCCGCTGGCCATGCTGCCTCTTCTGAGGATGCCTTCGCCGTTGTTGGTGTCCCCAAGATGCCCACGACAGTGGTCCCTCTACAGACATCCTTCTGGCCTTTCTGTTTTCAGTCCTCCAACCATTCTGGAAATCTAACTAGTTTGAACATGTGTCGTCAGAACATTTCTTCATTCCATAATGAGAATATTGGACGTGTGCCTTATCGTCCTTTTCTTGGTTTTGTTGGGATGTTCTTGGGCGATCTTGGACTGGTTCCCTTCCTCGGTCGGCTGTATGTTTGGCTATCAAGCCAATTATTTGTGCCCCTCCTGATGAACCGCTGCATACGCCGCCTCCATTAGTGGCAGTGGGTATCTTTTTAAAATTTCCCTTTTTAGATTCAAAAATTTTTCATCCAAAGCTGTGAAAAGTTAAAGCAACCTTTGTTCTTGAAATATTCGGTTATAGATGCCTACATCTTTAGGGCCCTTCATAGGGTTAGGATCCCTTCCGATCAATAGTCATCCAGATGTTCTGGAATTTATTCAAGCGTTCCTCTAGTTCCTTGTCCGAGGAATTCAATTTCTGGTGTAAGTCGAACACTTGTAGCGCGTCTGTGTCAGACCCGTATATGATAGTCAACCCACCCCGCGGGGCCTTCACAATAAGATATTGGGACATGTTATTCACGATGCTAATTTTGATGTTTTAAATCAACCGTGTGTATACACAGTAATCTTCTTGTTCTCACATTTCATAGATAGGCTCCATTACTGATGGTGGTGGAACCCCTGTGATGTGGGAGTTCTTCCTCCTCTTGCCAATGACTTCGCACGTTAAGGTTGCCCATAATGCGTAATTGTCTCTGTTGAATTTGATTCCGAGGGTCAAAGTTTCTGAATTAGTTTGAAACTGTTATGATCCAAGGATGTTTCGAAGCAAATTGGCTAATATGAGTGTTAGTTCTTCATGAAAGTTTCCTGAATTTAGTTTATCTTTGGGATTGTTACTGGTGCTTGACATGGTTTTTGTATAATTTGCATGATAAAACTGGTTGTCTGATGGGACCAGATCGGTTTTGTGGCTGACTAAACATTGCTGGTTCTTGATCTCTTAGGCCGGGAAAGGTATACCAAATGATGATTATTTTACTCTGAGTCCACAAGGTTTTGTTTGGATTTTTTATTGTGATTATCTGGGATCAAGTCCAGTCTGGGTATTTGGCTTTATGGCTTGATGATTATGGCTATTTTCTGTGTATTTAGATTGTTGGGTTTTTCTTAATTTGCTGAGAGAACTTCGAACAATGATGAACTCGTGTTTCTAAGTCTTTCGGATCATAAACCATGCTCTGCTACCATGTTTCGAAGTCGTATTTCATTAATCTAATCGTACATACAATGTCTCTATATATAATAACTCTCTATAGGTAATTATTATAAATGATAATTACAATAATGATCATCTTGGTTAAAGATCATGTTCTTATATATGTGGAGTACATCCTCTCTATGATCATCTTGGCTAAAGATCCATGATGTATCCAATCATGTAGAAGTGATTTGGTGAATGAGATATCCAAGCGTGGGATGATATGCGATCAATGTCTGAAAGCTTCTTGGTGAACAATTTGATGCATAGGTTTGATCAGAGCATTTGCATAATATTACAAAAGATTAGGCCAACGCCAAAATTTTGTTAGTGGTGATGTTTGGATGGAATGGATCATTGCATTGAAATATAAGTCAATATCTGTACATCAGCTATTGTCATTTAAAGAGTACAAAGCAAAGCAAAACATCATACGAGCTCACTGCCGCTACTATCAAAATGGATATTCAAGAGGACATGTGCCATATATCTAGCTCTTCTTGCAATGTCACTGGATACAGCCACAGGGGGAGGGAGTCGAAGAATGTTTCCACGTAGCAATTGGTTTCGCCAATGCCATATGCTGTAAAGGATCGTAAGAAAAGTGTAACGCCACTCGCCTTGTAGGTGATCCTGCTGCCATGAAGCGGTTAAATTTCTTTCTACCCAAGCTAAGATGTTTGTCCCCTGGTTAAAAGGCTCCCATGCATTTGCGTCAAGTAGGTTCCTCCATATAGCCCGAGTCCAGAAGCAGTTTCTGAGTATATGGATGATGTCTTCCTTACAAGGCTACATATCGCAGATGTACCATCAGTATGCAAATGTCGATGTTGCAGAAACACTGCTGTAGGGAGGAGATTTCGACTCACCTGCTACATAAAAAGATTAAAACGACCTGGTCCCTTCATTGCCTAAATGAGTTCCCATATGTTGTCTGAATTAACTACTTCCCGGGATAGTAGATGCACATATGCACTCGAAACAGTGAATATACCGGATAATGTAAGCTTCCAGCAAAGGCTGGTGGGGGCCGGATCAGAGGTATCATTGGAGCTCTCAAGACATTCCTGTAGCATTGGAACAATGGACAAAAGATGCTTCCAAAAAACCGAGTGGGTAGGGAGCGAATGTCCCTCAAGCAGTCCTCCATATTTCCCATGCAAAACTTGCACCCACAATGCAGGTTTGTGCGTCACTATCTGCCATGCTAGTTTAATAAGCATTGCGATGTTCATTTCCCTTAGACTTTTGATGTTTAACCTACCACGGTCTTTTGGCAAACGAAGTACATCCCATGAGCACCAATGTAATTTACGGGTATCACCAATTTCACCCCAGAAAAAGCTCCTTGAGAGCTTCTCAATGTCGTCTAGAAGCGTGACAGGGAATTTATTAGTTTGCATTGCATATACTGTGATCAATGATAAAACACTCTGTACCAAAATGTACCTAGAAGCGATTGAAAGAGTCTTAACATGCCAGGCATTCAATCGTGCGCGTACTTTATCGATAATGAAGCCATACGTCTTCTTCCCCCAATGACCAAACAACAACAGCATGCCAAGACAACTCCCTACGTCTGTCGTAATGGTGAGCCCCAATCGTGTCAAGGCATTAGAGTGAATCTGATGCTTGACATTCTTTGATACAACAATCTGGGATTTGTTCATACTTACCGTTTGGCCAGAGAATTCACAAAACCTGTTTAGAATTGTCTCTATCACCCGGCTTTGCCGTCTATGGCCATACCGAATAATAGCAGGTCATTCGCGAAAAATGATGAGATATGCTTGGTCCTCTTCTGGATACACGGATAGGGTGCCGTTGATGTGTATTAACCACATGACTTATCTTAATACTCAATACTTCCATACATAACAAAAATAGATAGGGAGCTAACGGATCATCTTGACGTATATCCCGTGTTGGTTGGAAAGGCTCAAGAGGTTGTCCATTCCAAATAACAGAGAACGATGCGGATGTAATGGTGAACATTATAATATCCACCATGGCTTCGCTAAACCCCACCTTCACAAGTATGCACCGTAAGAAAGCCCATTGTACTTTGTCGTACGCCTTTTCCAAATCTACCTTAACCGCCATATACCCATTTTTCCCTTGCTTCTTTTGCATTGTATGTATAACCTCTTGAGCAATAATTATATTATCTGATGCTTGTCTTCCAGGAATAAAAGCACATTGTAATGGCGAAATGATTTTCCCAGTGACCTTCTTTAAGTAATTAGCAATTACCTTAGAGATCAATCTGACAATGACATTCGACAACGCAATCGGTCTGAAGTGCATCGCATTTTCTGGAGGTTGTTTCTTTGGTATTAAGGCGAAGAGACTCCTATTCAATTCAGTCAGAAAGCAGCGGTGGTTGAACGTATCCATGACGAATTCAATAAATGAGGGTGCCACAACGTCCCAATTTTTTTGAAAGAAAACTGGTAGAAAACCATCAGGACACGGGGCCTTGTATGGTCCTATATGGAATAAAGCCATCTCAATTTCGTCAATAGTTACAGGTCGATTGATCCATGCTCGGTCAACTTCATTGAGGCCATGGATGTAAACTTCTGAGTCATTAACCGTCGTGGTTTGGTGAGTAGTGAAAAGAGTGGTAAAGTGATGTTGGATCAAATGTTGCAAAGTGTTGGGATCATCCTGCCACTGTCTTGTAGCATCCTTGAGTTGTACCACCCTATGCGATCTTCTTCGCAAAGCCATAGTTGTGTGAAAAAATCTGGTGTTTCGCTCTCCGTCGCACATCCATTGCATGTTTATTTTTTGCTGCCAAAATAATTCTTCCTGCTTCGAGATACAGTCGTATTCCTCTAATAATTCAACTTCCAGTTTCGCTATGAAAGATGAGGGGCGATTAGCTCGAGCGTTTTGAATCCCATTCAATCGTGTCAAGCATCAGAGTCTCCTACCAGTAATACTTCTGAACACATGCTGCTGCCAGTGCATTATTTACCCTTTGAACTTGTTCATTGTACGAAGTATATTACCTGGGATATGTTTCCATGCGCCTTGTGTGAACTGGGGGAAGTCTTTGTGGTGTGTCTAACATTCCATAAAGTTAAACAGACGTTGGGCATATTGGGTAGGAGCGGTGTTTTCCATCGATAGAAATAAGAGGTGATGGTCTGAATCAATCCAAGTAAGATGATGAACAATGGTTGAGGGAAATGCATTGTGCCATGTTTCATTCGCCCAAGCTTGATCAAGTCGTTGCTCTATAGGAAAGCGACCTAATTTCTCGTTAGACCATGTGAACTGAGGCCCTGCAAATTCAACTTCCAGCAGCCGACACCAGTCTATCATTTTCATCATGCGATTCATTCCACATCCCTGAACTGGACGGCCACCTCGTTTATCCTCCTGTCAGATGACTTGGTTCCAATCACCAATCAAGAGCCATGGAACATTGGCTTGGGCTGACATAGTCTCGAAATACTCATGTAAGGAATCATGCTCAGATGTTGTAGGTGATGCGTATACAAGGGAGAGAAGTATTGATACAAAACTGCCTTTCATTATACCAATGTTAATAACTTGAGAGGTGTAACTTATAATGTTTATGGAAACAGATGGTGCATTCTAGAAACACCATAACCCGCCAGAAAATCCATGCGCTTCCACCACAGCAAAATCTGTGAAATGAGATCTTCGCATGATGTACTTAGCTCTGCTACTTGGGACACGAGTCTCCATAAGAAACATGATATCAAGCTTATATTTTTTGGATAAACTAAGAATCCGTCTGACTGTGTTTGGGGATCCTGAACCCTGGACGTTCCATGCGAGAACATAGAGTAATACTTTAAGAATTTTGAGATGACATAATTGGGTCATCTCCACTGTTCCTGACAGCATCAGCTTCACTATTTGTGGTGGCAAAAATATTATGGGGGACCTAGGCTGCAAGCATCATGTCGTCATTAGGAGGATGTTGTTTCGTTTGGTCTGCAAACATTCCTTTATTCGGCTCACTTTCATTCACAGATTTGTCTCTGTTGGGCCATGTATTTGTGATGTCATGAAGAGGTTTGTGAGGTAGTGAAGTATTAGTTGATGAAGAAGGCAGCGCAGGCCAAGCCGTTGGGTTGACATCCGTCAAAATATTCAGATCACTTACAGTAGTCTCTGTTGGCTTAGGATGGTATGATCTTGATTTATTCCAAAAAGGAGCACGGACTAATGGAATCTTCACACGTGATGTATCCTGCACCAAAACACCCTTAGCATGACGGTCTCTAGATTTTTGGGTCTTGGATGTTGTACTGAATTAGACTGGTGGTCCCTTAATTTGTATATTACGAATGCTAGTCACCAAGGGATCTGCCTGCTCTTTTGGATCCACCCCACTTTCTTCTTCAGATATTGGTGCAAATCTAGACCCAACCAGTGGTCCTTCAGGTACAACGTTACCCATACTTTGCGTGTGGTTCTGCGAGTTCGTAGGAAGGCCTATCCCTTCATCCCTATTCTGTGCTGTGGTATATCGCCTACGGCCATTACTACGGACAATCATCCAAGGCCCATTGTATCAGACGTAGTGGTTGTTGAGACTTCGGGTGGATGCTTATCAACATGCATATTGTCATGAAGGCAGTTTGCAGGCAATCTTCACTTCTGTGACCATACCGTCCGCAAGTGAAACAAATTAAGTGGAGGCTTTCATATTCGACTTGTAGCTCTTCATTGTTAATTATGACCATTGATTTTAAAGGTTGGCGTAAATCCACTTCAACACAGACTCTAGCATATTTCCCCCATGAGACTTGCATGGTATTGCTATCTATTTTGATGGCTTTACCCAATTTGTTTCCAATGCGCATTAGAAAGTCTTCATTAAAAAACTCCAAGGACAGTTGAGGGATTCGTACCCATACAAGTGTATAGCCGAGTTTAATAGTGGACGGATTAAATCATGGTCGCAATTTAGTGACTGATAAGTAATGGCCTTGAATCGTCCATGGTCCATTTTCGAGGACGTGTTCATAATCCTCCTTTGAAAAGAAATCTGACAGCCCTCCCTCCAAGTCAACAATGTCAAGCTTACAAGATGAAGTCCACATGTTGGCCAATCGTTGTGAAAGCACACGGTATGATATGTTTCGTCCTACTAGTTTAACCAAAAGTGCTCTTCTCCACGGCTTCCATAATGTCTGCCACTCCTCAATCGACACTTCCACAACAACTTTTCCATCACCAATGGGGTGGGTTTCGTCTTGCATAGAGCGGTTGGCAACTAGAAAATCATCCGCAATGGATTCAGTTTCGTCATATTCTCCAGTGTAGATCTCATAACCAAAGGAAGGTGCGGTTTGATGTCGTTGTTTCAATAGATCTGCCCATGCATTCCCATCATGTCGGAATTGTGTATCAGAGAGGGGGTGCAAATGATGCTTGTCGTTTGTATTTCTTCATACTGCGGTTTCTCTGATTGGTTTCTTCGGTGCCGCACTCCACTATGTCATCCTCCATAATGTGCTGATCACGAATGGAGGACAAGAATTTCAATTACACATGGCGAGATTTGCCAGGGAGGATGACGGTTACAAGTGATAGCAAGTTTTTCGGGGTCGCCAGAGATGACGGTTTCGAAGTGATCGAACCACTTGGTTCTCTTCTTTATCTTGTTTTGTTCGAACCACTTGGTTCTCCCGTACACTCACACCCAAAGTAAACATATAACCATTAGTTGAATTAACTTCATCAATATCGGTTACCCAATTGGCATCACAAAATCCTTCTAATACACAAGGATTCCCACTAAAAAATAAACCAAGGTTCATGGTTCCTCTAAGATATCTCAAAAGTCTTCTTAGAGCAAACCAATGAGCATTACTCGGATTGTGAGTGTATCTAGCGAGTCTATTAACCGCATATACAATATCCAGCCTAGTGTAATTCATTAAGTACATTACACTACCGATGATTTTAGCATATTCACATTGACAAACACTATCACCATTATTCTTTTCTAATCTTCCTTTAGGAACATATGGAGTACTTACAGCTTTGCAATCAAAGTGGTTAAATTTCTTTAACACTTTTTCAACATAGTGACTTTGACAAAGCATATAACCCCCATATTTCTTAACTAACTTAAGACCAAGAATAATAATTAGCATTTTCCATATCTTTCATATCAAAAACAGATGACAAGAACAATTTGGTTTTACTCACAATGTCTACATTCGTGCCAAATATCAACATACAAGCAAATAATAACACCGTATTGATTCACAAACTTGCTATAGACACATCTATCACTTTCATTAACTATATAGCCATTAGCAACCAAAGCGTTATCAAATTTTTCATGCCATTGCTTAGGGGCCTGTTTCAAACCATATAGAGACTTCTTTAATCTACATACTTTGTGTTCTTGTCCTTCTACTATCATTCCTTCAGGTTGTCTCATGTATATTTCCTCATCTAAATCTCCATTTAGAAATGCAGTTTTTACATCCATTTGATGTATTACAAGCTTATAGATTGAAGCTAATGCAACTAGCACTCTTATAGTTGTTATTCTAGCAACTGGTGCATAAGTATCAAAGAAATCTACTTCTTCTTGTTGAGTAAATCCTTTAGCCACTAACCTTGCCTTAAACTTATTTATGGTGCCATCCGCCTTCAATTTCTTTCTAAACACCCACTTGCAACCTATAGGTTTACAATCTCTAGGTAAATCTACTACTTCCTAAGTATGGTTGCTCATAATGGAATCCAACTCACTATTTATGGCCTCCTTCCAAAATGTTGCATCTATGGACTTCATAGCATCTTGGTAAGTTTTTGGATCTTCTTCTAAGACAAATACTTTAGTAAAATCACTACCAAAAGTTTTTTCAATCCTTTTCCTCTTACTTCTTCTTAGTGAATCTGGTTCTGTATTAACTACAATTGTACTAGATTCACCTTTTTCAAAGGTAGAATGATCCAAAATCTTCCGCTGTTTCATAGAAAATATAGACTCAAAGAATTCAGCATCCTTTGACTATACTATTGCAGAATTCTCAACAATCATAAACCTATATGCCACACTGTTTTGGGCATATCCTATGAACACACAATCCCTGGTTTTTGGCCCTATCTTACTCCTTTGAAATTCAGGTATACCGACTTTAGCCAAACACCCCCACACTTTCAAGTATCCTAAATTTGGAGGATAACCTTTCCATAACTCATAAGGGGTTTTATTGGTCTTTTTGTGAGGAATTCTATTCAATATATGACAAGCACAAAGAATAGCCTCACCCCATAAATTCTCCGGTAGACCTGAACTAATTAGCATAGCATTCATCATATTCTTAAGGGTCCTATTTTTCCTCTCAGTACACCATTAGATTGCGGAGTATAAGGAGGTGTTACTTCATGTATAATGCCATGTTCTTCACAAAACTTTTGTAGTGAAGTAATCATATACTCACCTCCTCTGTCAGACCTTAAACGTTTGATTTTCCTTTCTACTTGATTCTCTACTTCATTCTTAAACTTCTTGAACATCTCCTCAGTCTCATTTTTGTGACTTAGTAAGTATACTCTAGTGAACTTGAATAGTCATCAATGAAGGTAATATAATATTTTTTACCTCCTTTACTTACATGGTTCTTAAAATCACCTAAGTCACTATGGAAGAGATCTAGTTTATTCGAGGCTCTTTCAACACTCTTGAACGGTTTCTTATGATGCTTGGCTTCAATGCAATATTCACACCTATCAAACTTAACCTCATTCGTTATAGATATGATATTCATACTTTTTAACCTTTTCAATGCATCAAGATTAACATGACCTAGTCTAGCATGCCAAATGTCATAAGAATCCAACAAGTACACAGAAAAAGAAGTATTATTACTAGTTATGTAAGTAGCATCGAGTACAAATAACCCAGCATTATAAAAACCCTTCCCGATGAACTCTCCATTTCTAGTGAGCACTAACTTATCCGAATCAAAAACAAGTTTAAGATTGGCCTTGTTTAGAAGTGCTCCAGAGATCAAATTCCTACGAATAGTAGGAACATAGAGCACATTACTCAACTCTTGTCTTTTTCCCGAAGTTAACTTAAGGAGCACTTTTTCTTTCCCGAGTACACGGGTTCCACGTGCATCCCTAAGAAAAACTTGGTCTCCACTATCTATTTATTGAAAGTCAAAAAATAGATCTCTACTGGTAGCAATGTGTCTGGTGGCTCCGGTATCAACCACCCACTCTGTTGCACATCCAACAAGGTTTACCTCGTCCACGATGACTGCAGCGATGATCTCCTCGTCCTTGCTCTCGCTTCCTTCTTCATGCTCCGTCAAGTTTGCATGTCCACTTACTTGTCCCTTCCTTTTATTGCAAAAGAACGCATTGTGTCCAGCCTTTCCGCAAACCCAACAAACTCATTTAGGCTTCTTTTGTCCCTGCACAAAAGATTTACCTTTGTTGTGATGAATTTTAGCATTCTGGAGTTTCGGCCTCTTCGACTTCGGATTGTGCTCCAAAATATTGGCCTGAGACTCATTCTCAGCACCCTCTGCATCTTCCAGATGATTATTTTCTTCTATTCGTATGTGCTTGATGACACCGTCCATGGTAAGTTTGGCGTCATCATGTTTACCTCTATTCTTGTATTTGTTCCAAGAAGACGGTAACTTTTCCAACAAGGAGGCAGCCTGGAACGTCTCATCTATCTTGATGCCTTCTTGTTCGAGATTGTCCACCAATTGATGAAACTGGTGAATTTGATCATTTATAGGTATGTGGTCAACCATTTGAAATTTGAGGAACTCACTGACCACATACTTCCTTTTTCCAACATCTTCAGAACCATACTTGTTCTGAAGTGCCTTCCAAATCTCTCTGGCTGACGTGAACTTGACATAGATGTCAAATAATGAATTTGACAGAAAATGCAGGATATGACCCCTGCAGGTAGTGTTGTCAGCCTCATATTTGAGTGCTTCTCCTTCATCAGTAGGTTTCTCCTTGGTAAGAACATAGGAGACAGACAACATCTCAAGGAAAAACAAAACTTTGGCAAACCACCTTTTGAAGAATTTGCCATCAAAAGGCTCTACCTTTGACATATCGGGAACAGCATGGTGTTTGGTAGCCATATCACAGAAATTTTAGCTTTAAGATTGTTAGAAAAGATATGGAAGATATGGTAACCAAACAAGAAACAAATAGAAATCACAGGAATGTAGAAAAGCCGAGACACAACAAATGTTGTTGTCCTTAAAGCTAAAATGCCTCCACCACGACCGAGGTGAACAACACGGCACAAGCCTCCCAGGATATATCGGCTTCTTCCTTTTTGAACTTGCAATATAGAGGTGTTTGAAAGTAGAGGAAAAGGAGAAGAAGAACTGCTGGAATTTTTCTGCACTTGAAAATTTCAAGAGTTTTCTATTTTTTGTAAAGTAAACTAGCCTTGTATATATAGACTTTTGGGTTCTAAAACAATAGTTGAAAGATGGTTTTTCAGCAGTTTTCAAACTCCCAGAAGTAGTTGATTAACGTTCACTTTTGAAGGGAGATGATTCTTGGACCAAAAGATGCAACCCAAAGTGAAAAGTCCTGTCCGTTGGGACGTCGATCTCTGACGTCGATCGATCGACGTGAGAGATCCACGTCCAATAGAAATCTTCAGCAGCCTCAGATCCACGTCGATCTCTGACATCGATCGATTGACGTGAGAGATTCACGTCCTTCTGAACACTTAACTTTATTCCACTTTCTCTTGGTTCGATCCAACTATTACTTGGATCAATCCAAGTGATATTCTTCAAGTTAACTGTGTTCAAATCATTTATCAAACTCCCGAACAAGTTACGCATGTTCTTATATAAGTTTGGAGCACATTCAAAAAGTATTTTAACATACTTTTTCCAACAATCTCCCACATGATCCAAACTTATATATAAACGCTCTTAAACGTTAATCAACTAACCTTTCTACTATCAAACGAAGACAATGATACATAATGGACAATGATTCGCGTCTTGAATTGCCACTTAGTGCAAGAGGAAGTATATAAACGGAAATAAGATGACATTGACGTCTTGAATCTTACTTCTCTATTGTTTATATAAACTTACAACTGATATATCATTGACTAACCTCAGACAAGTTCGCGGTATGGTGCAAAATTGGCCATGCACCCAGTCCCAGGTTTTCATAAGCGCTCTAGTGAGTTGTTCCAAACTCTCATAGGAAGCGGCACCACTTCCACGCTTATATAGGTAGAATTCATCAAGTGTGTACCGCTCACACCATCACCACATATGACTATGAATTCCATTAAGAGATTCTAAAAATCTCACCCTCAATAACTTGCAGCAAGCACTATTTTCAACAACACCATAGGGAGGAACAAATAATAGTGCTAAGTAGGACTCTTCTGAGACTTGTTATTACCACATCGAACCCTGTTCGCAGGATCTCTGCTAATAGTGGGTTGTGTTGCCGTCACACAGAATCCACTTCGAATGGAACAAGTCCCATCCCCCTCGATGTTTCATGGACTAATTTCTTACATAGTCCTTTCGTCAGAGGATCAGTCAGGTTAAACTCGGATCTTACAAACTCCAAGTTAACCACCCCTGAACTCATTAGATCTCGCACAATATTGTGTCTCAGTCGAATATGCCGGCTCTTTCCATTGTAAACTCTGTTCTTTGCTCGAGCAATAGCAGCCTACGAATCACAATGTATTGATACAGACGGCATGGGTTTAGACCACAAAGGAATGTCTATAAGAAAATTCCTTAACCATTCGGCTTCCGAACATGCAAATTCTAATGCAACAAATTCAGATTCCATTGTTGATTTTGCCTTACATGTTTGCTTTGATGACTTCCATGAAATAGCACTCACACCCAAAGTAAACATATAACCATTAGTTGAATTAACTTCATCAATATCGATTACCCAATTGGCATCACAAAATCCTTCTAATACACAAGGATTCCCACTAAAAAATAAACCAAGGTTCATGGTTCCTCTAAGATATCTCAAAAGTCTTCTTAGAGCAAACCAATGAGCATTACTCGGATTGTGAGTGTATCTAGCGAGTCTATTAACCGCATATACAATATCCAGCCTAGTGTAATTCATTAAGTACATTACACTACCGATGATTTTAGCATATTCACATTGACAAACACTATCACCATTATTCTTTTCTAATCTTCCTTTAGGAACATATGGAGTACTTACAGCTTTGCAATCAAAGTGGTTAAATTTCTTTAACACTTTTTCAACATAGTGACTTTGACAAAGCATATAACCCCCATATTTCTTAACTAACTTAAGACCAAGAATAATAATTAGCATTTTCCATATCTTTCATATCAAAAACAGATGACAAGAACAATTTGGTTTTACTCACAATGTCTACATTCGTGCCAAATATCAACATACAAGCAAATAATAACACCGTATTGATTCACAAACTTGCTATAGACACATCTATCACTTTCATTAACTATATAGCCATTAGCAACCAAAGCGTTATCAAATTTTTCATGCCATTGCTTAGGGGCCTGTTTCAAACCATATAGAGACTTCTTTAATCTACATACTTTGTGTTCTTGTCCTTCTACTATCATTCCTTCAGGTTGTCTCATGTATATTTCCTCATCTAAATCTCCATTTAGAAATGCAGTTTTTACATCCATTTGATGTATTACAAGCTTATAGATTGAAGCTAATGCAACTAGCACTCTTATAGTTGTTATTCTAGCAACTGGTGCATAAGTATCAAAGAAATCTACTTCTTCTTGTTGAGTAAATCCTTTAGCCACTAACCTTGCCTTAAACTTATTTATGGTGCCATCCGCCTTCAATTTCTTTCTAAACACCCACTTGCAACCTATAGGTTTACAATCTCTAGGTAAATCTACTACTTCCTAAGTATGGTTGCTCATAATGGAATCCAACTCACTATTTATGGCCTCCTTCCAAAATGTTGCATCTATGGACTTCATAGCATCTTGGTAAGTTTTTGGATCTTCTTCTAAGACAAATACTTTAGTAAAATCACTACCAAAAGTTTTTTCAATCCTTTTCCTCTTACTTCTTCTTAGTGAATCTGGTTCTGTATTAACTACAATTGTACTAGATTCACCTTTTTCAAAGGTAGAATGATCCAAAATCTTCCGCTGTTTCATAGAAAATATAGACTCAAAGAATTCAGCATCCTTTGACTATACTATTGCAGAATTCTCAACAATCATAAACCTATATGCCACACTGTTTTGGGCATATCCTATGAACACACAATCCCTGGTTTTTGGCCCTATCTTACTCCTTTGAAATTCAGGTATACCGACTTTAGCCAAACACCCCCACACTTTCAAGTATCCTAAATTTGGAGGATAACCTTTCCATAACTCATAAGGGGTTTTATTGGTCTTTTTGTGAGGAATTCTATTCAATATATGACAAGCACAAAGAATAGCCTCACCCCATAAATTCTCCGGTAGACCTGAACTAATTAGCATAGCATTCATCATATTCTTAAGGGTCCTATTTTTCCTCTCAGTACACCATTAGATTGCGGAGTATAAGGAGGTGTTACTTCATGTATAATGCCATGTTCTTCACAAAACTTTTGTAGTGAAGTAATCATATACTCACCTCCTCTGTCAGACCTTAAACGTTTGATTTTCCTTTCTACTTGATTCTCTACTTCATTCTTAAACTTCTTGAACATCTCCTCAGTCTCATTTTTGTGACTTAGTAAGTATACTCTAGTGAACTTGAATAGTCATCAATGAAGGTAATATAATATTTTTTACCTCCTTTACTTACATGGTTCTTAAAATCACCTAAGTCACTATGGAAGAGATCTAGTTTATTCGAGGCTCTTTCAACACTCTTGAACGGTTTCTTATGATGCTTGGCTTCAATGCAATATTCACACCTATCAAACTTAACCTCATTCGTTATAGATATGATATTCATACTTTTTAACCTTTTCAATGCATCAAGATTAACATGACCTAGTCTAGCATGCCAAATGTCATAAGAATCCAACAAGTACACAGAAAAAGAAGTATTATTACTAGTTATGTAAGTAGCATCGAGTACAAATAACCCAGCATTATAAAAACCCTTCCCGATGAACTCTCCATTTCTAGTGAGCACTAACTTATCCGAATCAAAAACAAGTTTAAGATTGGCCTTGTTTAGAAGTGCTCCAGAGATCAAATTCCTACGAATAGTAGGAACATAGAGCACATTACTCAACTCTTGTCTTTTTCCCGAAGTTAACTTAAGGAGCACTTTTTCTTTCCCGAGTACACGGGTTCCACGTGCATCCCTAAGAAAAACTTGGTCTCCACTATCTATTTATTGAAAGTCAAAAAATAGATCTCTACTGGTAGCAATGTGTCTGGTGGCTCCGGTATCAACCACCCACTCTGTTGCACATCCAACAAGGTTTACCTCGTCCACGATGACTGCAGCGATGATCTCCTCGTCCTTGCTCTCGCTTCCTTCTTCATGCTCCGTCAAGTTTGCATGTCCACTTACTTGTCCCTTCCTTTTATTGCAAAAGAACGCATTGTGTCCAGCCTTTCCGCAAACCCAATAAACTCATTTAGGCTTCTTTTGTCCCTGCACAAAAGATTTACCTTTGTTGTGATGAATTTTAGCATTCTGGAGTTTCGGCCTCTTCGACTTCGGATTGTGCTCCAAAATATTGGCCTGAGACTCATTCTCAGCACCCTCTGCATCTTCCAGATGATTATTTTCTTCTATTCGTATGTGCTTGATGACACCGTCCATGGTAAGTTTGGCGTCATCATGTTTACCTCTATTCTTGTATTTGTTCCAAGAAGACGGTAACTTTTCCAACAAGGAGGCAGCCTGGAACGTCTCATCTATCTTGATGCCTTCTTGTTCGAGATTGTCCACCAATTGATGAAACTGGTGAATTTGATCATTTATAGGTATGTGGTCAACCATTTGAAATTTGAGGAACTCACTGACCACATACTTCCTTTTTCCAACATCTTCAGAACCATACTTGTTCTGAAGTGCCTTCCAAATCTCTCTGGCTGACGTGAACTTGACATAGATGTCAAATAATGAATTTGACAGAAAATGCAGGATATGACCCCTGCAGGTAGTGTTGTCAGCCTCATATTTGAGTGCTTCTCCTTCATCAGTAGGTTTCTCCTTGGTAAGAACATAGGAGACAGACAACATCTCAAGGAAAAACAAAACTTTGGCAAACCACCTTTTGAAGAATTTGCCATCAAAAGGCTCTACCTTTGACATATCGGGAACAGCATGGTGTTTGGTAGCCATATCACAGAAATTTTAGCTTTAAGATTGTTAGAAAAGATATGGAAGATATGGTAACCAAACAAGAAACAAATAGAAATCGCAGGAATGTAGAAAAGCCGAGACACAACAAATGTTGCTGTCCTTAAAGCTAAAATGCCTCCACCACAAGCGAGGTGAACAACACGGCTCAAGCCTCCCAGGATATAACGGCTTCTTCCTTTCATTCGCTCTACGAGAGGAAGATGAACTTGCAATATAGAGGTGTTTGAAAGTAGAAGAAAGGAGAAGAAGAACTGCTGGAATTTTTCTGCACTTGAAGATTTCAAGAGTTTTCTATTTTTTGTAAAGTAAACTAGCCTTGTATATATAGGCTTTTGGGTTCTAAAACAATAGTTGAAAGATGGTTTTTCAGCAGTTTTCAAACTCCCAGAAGTAGTTGATTAACGTTCACTTTTGAAGGGAGATGATTCTTAGACCAAAAGATGCAACCCAAAGTAAAAAGTCCTTCCGCTGCGACGTCGATCGATCGACGTGAGAGATCCACGTCTAACAGAAATCTTCAGCAGCCTCAGATCCACGTCGATCTCTGACGTCGATCGATCGACGTGAGAGATCCACGTCCTACTAAACACTTAACTTTATTCCACTTTCACTTGGTTCGATCCGACTCTTACTTGGATCAATCCAAGTGATATTCTTCAAGTTAATTGTGTTCAAATCATCTATCAAACTCCCGAACAAGTTACGCATGTTCTTATATAAGTTTGGAGCACATTCAAAAAGTATTTTAACATACTTTTTCCAACACACATACATGAGCTTTTCATATCAAGTGTATTTTAATATTTCTCTTTTTCCTTTGTAAGAAACAAATTAATTATAAACTTGTCCCTTTGTCTTTCTTTTCCTTTTAAATAATATAGGGAAAGTTCAAAAAAAGCTATTGATGGAAGACTCAAATCTTAGTATTAGCGGTAAGGATCGTGCTACTCAACCGTTAATATCTAAAGACTTTCTTTTGTATTTTGCAACGAGTAATATTGCACTCGAATTTTTTAAACTATATCGGATCTTTCACCTGCGATTGAAAAACGAAAGTGGATTTAGTCATAGAACATTATGCGCAACCAAAATAGCAAGGACTTTTTCCATGCACTTTTTCTTGTGTTTTCTTATTGTTATTTTTATCTTAAAATAAGAGATAACTTCTCAAATCTCAACTTTTTTTTTTTGTATATATAGAAAGATTTCCCAGATTGAGAAGAAAAACATTTCAGATTTCCCAGATTGAGAAGAAAAACATTTCAATGGTGGAAAGCGAAAGAAATGGATACTGCCCCGTCAAACATGGGAACACCTCTTTTCCCTCTCTTCCACAAAGGAATCCTCATATCCAGCCACACCTAATATAACTTTTTCCTACTAATAATGGCTTAGCATTTCCCTAAATTATAGGAATTTTCTTAAGTTCCCATGAGTGGTATACATTCAAAACAAATAATAATCATATCATATCAATGTCTTTACATAAAATCATAAATAAAATGTGATAGAATCGGTTTGGATCCTATGTCTTTCCTCAAAATATATCTGTCTCATTATTTTATACACTCTTCCACATGTTTGTATAAACATAATTAGTGACTAGTATGCGATACATATGATGCTCTCGTGATTGATATACGATACACGTTGTACACACATACAAACAAGATTCAGATTGACTTGTAGAATGTTGTTAGCCACAAAATAGCATATCGTATTTAATTTTGTAACAATGTTTGTTTCTTTTTTCAATTGATAAAAAAAAGTCGTACACCAATCAATAAGAATCTCTGTCACCCCCGGTCCTACAGGAAGTGTAAGGATGTAATTCAGAAACATGATAGGTACAGCATTATGGAGCTCAAGCAGTGGAATTCCTCATAAATGCTCCCGGAGGGATTCGAACTCTCAACCTCTCTCTTTAAGGCGATTACCCCTTGCCTGTTTCCATGAGGCTGTGTCCTAGGGACCATTTTTAAATTGATTGATAAACTTAAGGTGGTTAAACTATTACTACAACATTACCCCATTGCGTTAGAGGCTCTCTCCTATGGCGGAGTAGGGGGTCGGATGTATGCAACCATATCCATGTGTTAGAAACACATATAGGCTGTTCCCGATAACCCATAATGAAAATCGTGTCAAACTGTGTCGATCAAGTGATACTTCACAATATAAGAAGAGCAGCCAATATAGTGAATTATTTTTGCTTTATTCTATCATATTCTAAAGTCAAGAAAAAGTGTGTCATTGACTCCATTGGAAATGAAAACAAGATAGTTAAACTAAATAAAATGAAATAAAACAGATGGATATAATATTTCAGTTGATTCCTTTGTGAGTCATCTTCTTACACGTATAAACAAACAAATTACACTTATGCACAAATAAATGCAAAGAGAAAGCATATATTAAGGCTAATCATAACACAACTGCTAGCAAAAGCTATCTTCTTTTTTTTTTCCTTTCAAAATCTTCTAACAAGAACACATGCAGACACAAAAGAACAGGCTGTCAGTATCAATGATTAAAGCCATGATCGTATTTTATCACTGAAGAAGAAGGTGGCGGTGGAATTCTTTATCCTCTGAAACCTGAAAAAGAAATAGGAAAACGAAAAGGAGGATTTTTGCATTGTATTAGTAAAGGGATTGTTCTGGCAATTGGACCCCCCGTGTCTTCCTTTCAAGAAACATTGATTCTTGCGTTATTATTATTTGTACTTATCAAAAAGAATGAAGAATCTGATCTGAAAGGCTGATATTAATGATGGGATTTTGGTGAAAAGAAACCAGTGGGACTTTCAATGATTCTGTCAGTTTCAAAGCCATCTTGCATCTTTTCTTTTAAGGTATGTGATCTTGTTTCCATCTTTTCTTCTTTTTGTAGGCATCGCCGATTTGGAAAGTCCAATGTTTTCATGTTCTTAAATTGCAGATCTTTTTCGTGATGTTTTCTCTCCCTTTTGTTATCAAGAAGTTTTTGTATTGATCAATCAGAAAATTTTCTTGCCTTTTACATAATTCTTGCATTTCCAATCTTCTGGGATTTGTTTTCTAGTTAGATTTGATGAATAAAACAGTGGATTTGATCCAACGTTTGTTGTCAAATTTCCAACCTCTGCTTTTGTTGCCAAGATTCAGGAGTTCGATGGAATTGTTTTTTATCATCAATTGTATTGAATACAAGCCTTGTATCTCTTTGTGTATATATGAATACGGGCAATGCCATGGTCTACTTGACGCGTGTTACATGTACTTATAACCTTTTGTTCTCTATAATCCTGTTAATTCCTTTCACAGATAATATTTAATTATTTTATCACCTTCAAATTCAATAGTTACCGATCAATCTGATAACAGGAGGAGGGATTTGATATTCTGCTTTTATGTCTGTTAATGAAGTTGTTAGTTAACAGAAATCGAGTAGGAGAGGGGGAGGATTGGATGATGTGGTTTCACTTTTTTTTTTTTTTTTTTGGGGGGGGGGGGGGGGGGTGAGGGTTCCATACTAAAGAGACAAGAACAAGTAGCCAGGTCAAAGCAGTAATATTTGACGGTTCAATTTATTTTGGCCATAAGGTGATGATTGTTGTTTCTTATAATGGTTCTTGGTGGTGGATGTTTCTGCTTTGTCTAAACAACATAAGATGGATGTGCTTCACCAATCCAAGAATTACGTGGACCCTGAGGTCTTGCTTAATCGTCCTTTTATTGTCTTATAGGTGAATAATTTGTGTATTATTGGTCTTCGTAAAGACTATGGATTCTTTCTATTTCCAATAGAATCAAAGACATACTCTTTTCTGACTTTGGAATATGATAGAATAAAGCAAAATGACTCACTAAATTGACTGCGCTTCTTATGTTGTGAAGTAGCAGTTGATTGACGCGATTTTCATTATAGTTTATTGGAAAACAACCTCTATCTGTTTCTAACATATAAGGATGGTTATGTACATCCCAGTCTCTCATATCCCATCATAGACGGAAGACTTAATACAATAGGGTAATGTTGTTGTAAAGAATATCGAATGGCAAAACTTCGAATGTATCTATGCAAATGCAAATTGTTCAAACTCTTGTAACGAACATTTAGTGCAACGGCCTTTTTAGGCCAAATCTTCTTGATGTTTGTCCATGTTGGGTTTAGAAGCCAATGAAAGTATTGGAGAAGAGGTCCTTATCAATGAAGATCTTTGCTCCATTCGCTTTCCTTTCTTACTGTGAAGATGTTGACATTTTTGGCTGTTTTATTTGGCCATGATCTTGTATTGATTACCGTTTACATTTTCAATGGAGTGAAGGACCCACTCTTTTTTAACTTTGGAATATGATGGAATAAAACAAAATGACTTACTAAATTAGCTGTGCTTCTTATATTGTGAAGTAACAGTTCATCGACATATAGCTTGACGCATCATTATGAGTTATATCTCTCTGTGTTTCTAACTGTATGATTGCGTACATCCAGCCCTTCTATACCCCACCATAGACAGGAAGACAATAGGTAATGTTGTTATCGTCGTTGATCTTGTATTGATTACCTCTATGTCATTCAGGAATGGGAACCAAGCTCGAGTACCCAATAAACCCTTTGTCTTGTTCTTCAAACAACTCATTTTTTGCGAATCAGCTAAGCGATTGGGGAAACTGTCAAGGAGCTGCACAAAAAGATCAATCAGAGGATACTAATTTGCTACACATCAAGATATCAGAAATGGATGGTCAGATATTTGATATGCATAACATAGAGTCCATCAGAAAGACAATGCTAACGCATGAAGACATTTTCAGACAACAGGTGAGTTGTTGCTACTTATGGATCCATTTACAAACAACCGTTTTTTATCTTTTTCCTCAATATATCCTAAAATCTCTTCATCTTCTTACAATATTTACTGAAAATCCTTCAATTATTGTGTGGGTATGGTTGCGCACATCTGACCCCCATACCCCGTTATAGGAGGGAGCCTCTAAGGCAGTGGCGGAGCCATGAGTCCCTTCTTGGGAGGGCACTGACAGGCTTCGCCACAGAAATACCACATGTGACCGTTCAGACCGGGAAAAATGATAAAATCTTGTAGACATTATTTTTGTATTATAACATAAAATACGTGAAAGAAATCACATCTATCAACCAATGTACAAAAAAATAAACAATACACAACAAACAATATGCAAATCATAATTATTAAACGGATATAGTAATATACATCAATACATACTTTTTATTTGCCTATTGTAGAACGAGAAGGAGTTGTCAAAGGAAGAAAAAAGGTTTTTCGAGATGACATTGATTGAAATCGTTGCATAATATCTTCATCTTCAATGGTGCTAAAAGTTTCATGCTCAAAGTAACATAATAAACAATCCGATAGTACATCATCCTCCCAAACGGTTGTGTACATCAGTCTTGATGATATTTATTGTAGAAAAATTAGAAACAAACAACTGTCACAAAAGCTAGTGTTTAACAATAGGCATTGGGAAAAGCAGATTACCTTTTACAGTTTACTTTCTGAATGCTGAATCAATGAACCAATCATATATGGTATACACGGTTGTTTGGAATGCGTAAAATAGTCTTCACACCAGCAACATCCAACACTAAAGATTTGAATGCAATCTAAAGGTATGTGTAGCTATTAAATTTGAAACGACTTTAGAGCAACCAAATAAAATCATAAAAGTTGTGTAATTTTAGCATCTTCCCGCAACGGAGTGGCACAACCATGTGCCGTTTTCAAATTAATATATACCAACTATCAAGCATCAGCCCTCACAGGATTCGTAAGCTTAGCAACCAAAAAAAACTTTCATCTTCGTAAGCAAACTAATGCAAAGAAGTCCACTAGTTTTCAACGATTACCTTACATAGCACATACTAAAACAATCTAAATTGCAAGGGGAAAGCATCAAACCAATTGCAGAATCCAAACAGACGACATTGACCACAAGATTTACCGTTTGAAAAAAGAAAACATCATAAAAAATGTAGGTTTGAATATTAACCTCTTAATGAATTATTGTTAATCTTGCTTGAGAATTTGATTGTAAAAATGTTTGTTCTTGCTACCTTTCTTGACCGACACTCAGCTTCATCTAAACACCCTAGAAACCACGCATAAGAGGAAACCCTAATCAGTGTTCATAAAACCGTTTGGGAATTGGGAAAGAAAACCACCAATTTGTGTTCTAAGATTTTCCAAATCTTGAATTCTTCCTTCTTGGCCGATTTCAGCTTCCAAAATAAGCCAAACCTTCCGAACAAAAGGAAAACACCATCCGACACAATTCAAATTAGAAAACTAGATCTTATTCCAACCAGGAAAACCCTTACCGCCAAAGATAAACTCCAAAATGTGTGGGGATTGTCCAAAATGCGCCTAAACGATGTGGAAAACGTGTATGAATCGAGTAAAAACAACCAACAACATTAAAAAAACCTAGCTATTAAGATTCGTTGGACAACAACCGTGGGAACAACTGAAAAGTCAATGGGGTTTTTTATTTTAATCTTTTTGCAATTTTAAAAAAAGTTTTAGCCCTTTTTAATTTTTTTTTAATATATTTAAGAGACTGAACTTCTGGTAAGTTTTAGACACATTTTAGTCATTTAGCAGAGAATTGACAAACGCTAAACACTATGTGACCACGTAACAGAGAGTTATTCTTCTATCAAGCAGGGGCATACTTTGAACTGAATGACCAAAAATACAAATACACCTACCTATCTATATGATTTTTTCGTCGACGTTGGGGGGCACGTGCCCCCCAGGCCCCCCCTTCCCTCCGCCCCTGCTCTAAGGTAATCGGATAATGTGTTGTTGTCGCCGTTGTTGTAGAAAGGATGCCAAAATCTTAGGAGTCTAGTGAGATCCAAGACTTTTCATGTAGGCTAAACTATATTGTTTATAAAAAATTGGTGCAGCTTTAGATCTTCTAGTTAATGATTTAGACATGTGATTTGATACATTATTTATTGAATCCTAATCCAAGATTGGATCACAAAGTACCAATCACATTAAAGAGCCAGCTGTTATCGGTCCACCTGTATGCCCAGAACAGAATACTCTTTTTGTTGCATTTGTTGTCTTTTTCATTGACTTTTTGCTTATTTTAACAAGAATCATTTGCTTCAATTATTTGAAATGTGTCCTAAGAGACTAAACCTATTATGTACCTAGGTTCTAGTCTATTACATCAATTCTGATCCTGGTCCTTAAATATTCACGGGTAAAGTTGCTGCTTTATGACCTTGAGGCTACGGGTTTGAATTGCAGAAACAGACTCTTGCACTAAATATAAGATAAGTTTGTGTACATCAAATCGCGAAGCGATCCGACCCCTCCCCAGACCTGCACAAACACGGGAGGCTAGTACACCGAGAACACCCTTTTTAATCCACATAAAATCAATGAAATATAGATAGTTGCTAACCTGCAATAAAATAAGCATATAGACCTAAAAGAATTGCACAGAGATTATTATGATTTGTATTGTTTCCATTTCAAATGGAGTCAAGGACACATTCTTTCTTAACTTTGGAATATGATGAAATAAGGCAAAATGACTTACTAAATTAGTTGCGCTTCATATATTATGAAGTTGCACTTGATGGACATAGCTTGACGCACCATTATGGGTCATCGGGAAACAAGTTTCTAACACATGGGTATGGTTGCGTACATCCGACTCCCCTACCCCGCTGTAGGCGGGAGACCTAAAACAATGGGATAATATTGTTGTTGTATGATTGATGATTTGTATACACATCCATTTTTAATGTGAAGCCGATCAAAGCCTGATAAGTATACAACATTTCAGGTAACAGAGCTACACCGCTTATACGAACGCCAAATCAAGCTGACATATGAGCTAAAAAAGGAGGCTGAAATGACACAAAAACGAGGAAACAATTCAGAAATTGGCATTTGGCAGCATCAGCCAATCCAAGAAAGGAAACAGAGTTTCCCTGGCTTAACATTGCCAGAGGATCCACGAGATCATGGTGGTAGCTGCTCAGGGGAGAATCAGATCAGCTGGAGGACATGGCCTAAAGGACTCAACCTTGAAAACTTTGCTGAAGAACATCCATCAACAAGTATGCGCGCCGATATCGAATGGGATCATAACAAACATAACTATAACTCGGGGGATGTGAAAATATGCAATGTATCAAATAGTGATGGAGGTGATGAGGAAGTGGATGTGGAGCTGACATTGAGCATTGGATGTAGCAGTAGAAAGAAGAGACTTAAACCGAACAGCCAACCGAAAGGTTGCAGCTTGGACTTAGGGAGCTCAGATACTAATAGTAATGGAGTAGGGGGGCCTTGTTCTTCCTCTGCTATAACCAAAGGGGATTCCAAGGAACATTCATTAGGTGATTCTGGACTTGCTTTGAGCAATTCCAGTGGCAAATTGAACCTTAACGTCGCGAGATCGAGTTGGTTTGCTCAAAATCTTGGCTTGAAGAGAACGTGATCATATATTCAACAATGTTGTTCTGTGTTACTTTGTTTGATCAGCTCCAATACACTATACACCTGGAGAAAATTCAATACTAAACTCCTTTTTGGGAAATACCATGTGATAAGTGTCTTTATATTAGTTTCTGGGACAGTGTATCTGCTGCAAAGACGGACCTAAAAAAGGAGTTTCAATTAGTAAAGTATTATTTATTTACTTTTGACAGGATATGTGAGGAGGAACCGAATCAAAGAAATTAGATATATGCGCTTACTTTGTAAAAGCAATGACAATAACTTTCAGCATTGTTGTCTTTTCCCTTTTTTATCTCTTGGTATGTAGTAGTATAGTTATAGTATGGAGTAGTAGTTGAGCGACACAGCTTGACACGATTTTTATTATAGGTCATCGGGAAACAACATCTGTATGTTTCTAACACATGAATATGGCTGCGTACATCTGACTCCGCCTTCGGTACGCCGTCATAGGCGAAATCCTCTAAGACAATAAGGTAATATTTTTGTTGTATGTAATAGTATATATAGTTAATAGGGGGTTGCCTTCGGGTTGGCCCGTCAACCTAAAAATTTCAAAATATTTCAGATCATTGGGTTATGGGTCAAGATCAAGTCGGATTAGTGAGCCATGTTCGTATTACCAAATGACGGTATGTCCATTTTCATATTTGAGATTTCTTTTGTTAATTAAATTATTTCTTTTCCTTGATTAAGAGGTTACAACTTTGATTATGAATAAGCCGTGAATATAAATAGTAAGGTGGTTCAGAGAAGTTGACGTGTCAACTTACGAATTGAGATAAACTAGATCTATACTTCATGGGTCAGTTTTAGGTTTGATCCAATTCTGACCGAACCTAAGAATGCTAAATACAAACCTGTGAGTAACGTCTACAGGTTCGTGTCATGTTATAGAATAGGTATGGTTCGTGTCATGTTACAGAATCATTCTGAAGATTGTCGGTCCTAATAGATACACATATACACTGTAGGTTGGGGAGTTGGGTGAAGCGGCAAGATGGAAATTGGATACGGTAGGTTGTTTTGGTCTCTGGCCTGGCACATTTGTTAACTAATAGTTCAAAAATAAAAATAATAGACACACACATATATATATATAATTGTTAGAAAAAATGAGTGAGAATGGACAAACAAACAATATCAACACAATAAGATTGCCGAGACGTGATAGAAATTACTGTCCTTAAAAGCAATTTCGTCTCCACCGGCTGAGCAAGGTGAACTACAAGCGAATGATTTCCCAGGATTTAACGGCTTCCCTTGTTTGTTTTCTCTACGAGAAAGGAATTGAACTTGCAAAGAAAAGTGTTTGAATGTAGAGGAGAGGAGGAGAGTAAAATTGCTGAAAACTACACAATTTTTACAATGTTGTAGTATCTCATTTAAAATAGCCACGCACTTTATTTATAGGCCTAGGGTTAGATGAAAACACACTTTCAAAACCTATTTCACCAGTTTACTAAACCTCCAAGTTAGTTGAATAACGTTCATAAATGAAGGGAAATGATTCTTGGATCAAAAAATGTAATTTAAAGTAAAGAGTTCTGTCTTTTGGTACATCGATCGATTGATGTTGGACAGAAACTTCCAGCTTTGCTTCCTGGCCACATAGATCGATCGATGTCATCGATTGATGTTGGACAGAAAGTTCCAACTTTGCACCATACCACATCGATCAATCGATGTTCAACATAATACTCAACTCCATTTCAGCTTTCACTTGGCTCGATCCAACTTACACATAGATCTATCCAAGTGATATTTTTCAAGTTGAAAGTGTTCAAATCATCAATCAAACTCTCAAACAATAAGACACATGTTTTTATATAAGTTTGGAGCACATTTTAAAGTACTTTAATGTACTTTTCCAACAATCCCCCACATGATCCAAACTTATATACAAACACTCTCGAACGTTAATAAACTAACCTCTCTACTATCAAACAAAGACAATGACACATAATGGACAATGACTTACGTCTTGAATTGTCACTTAGTACAAGAAGAAGTATATAAACGGAAATAAGATGACATTGACGTCTTGAATCTTACCTCTTTATTGTTTGTATAAACTTACAACCGACATGTAATTGACTAGCTTCAGGCAAGTTCGCAGTGTGGTGCGATATCGATTATGCACACAGTCCCAGGTTTTCATAAGCACTCTATTGAGTTGTTCCAAACTCTCACAGGAAGCGGCACCACCTCCACGCTTATATAGGTGAAATTCATCAAGTGTGTACTGCTCACACCACCATACAACATGGCTATGAATTTCATTAAGAGATTCTAATAAATCTTACTCTCATTTACTAGCAGCGAGTACTATCTTCAACAGCACCATAGGAAGAGACAAAATGATAGTACTTGTAGAACTTTTATATGACTTGTTTTTACCATATTGAATCTCGTTTGTAGGATCTCTACTAATAGTGGGTTGGGTTGCTGTCATACAAAGTTCACGACAATAGAATCAGTCTCATTCCCCTCGATGCTTGTTGGACTAACTTCTTGTTTAGTCCTTTAGTTAAAGGGTCTGCAAGATTCAACTCGGTTCTTATATACTCCAAATTAATCACCCTTGAACTAATTAGATCCCGCACAATATTGTGTCTCAATCTGATATGCCGGCTCTTTCCATTGTAGATCTTATTCTTCGCTCGAGCGATCGCTACCTACGAATCACAATGTATAGAAACAGCAGGCATAGGTTCATACCACAAAGGAATATCAACCAACAAGTTTCTTAACCATTCAGCTTCTGTTGCAGCAAGTTCTAAAGCAATAAACTCAGATTATGTAGCAGATTTTGCTATACACGTTTGTTTAGAAGATTTCCAAGAAATGGCTCCACCACTCAAAGTGAATACATAGTCATTAGTTGAATTTATTTCATTGTTATCGGATACCCAATTTACATCACAAAACCTTCTAACACAGCTGGAAACCCATTAAACGCAAGACATACATCCATCGTTCATTTAATATACCTCATTAATCTTTCTAAAGCAGTCCAATGTTCACTACTTGGATTATGAGTATATCTGGCTAGTCTATTTACTGCATAGGCTATATCGGGTCTTGTGCAATTCATTAGATATATTACACTTCCAATTATTCTAGCATACTCTACTTGTGAAACACTATTATTTCTATTTTTCTTCAAGTGTACTGCAGGATCATAAGGAGTACTTACGGGTTTAACATCAAAGAAATTAAATCTTTTTAACATAATGAGATTGTGACAAGGCAAAACCCCCACAATTCTCGACTAATTTCAAACCAACTATCAAATCAACATTACCCATATCTTTCATGTCAAAGACGGAGGATAAGAATGATATAGTAGTATTCACAACATTCATGTTATTTCCAAAAATCAACATATCATCAACATATAAACAAACAATGACACAACCAGAATCCTCAACTTTACTATAAATGCAACGATCACTTTCATTCACAATGTAACCATAAAAATCATAGCATTATTAAATTTTTCATGCCATTGCTTTGGCG
The DNA here is from genome assembly GCA_036186865.1 of Eustoma russellianum. Lineage (NCBI taxonomy): Eukaryota > Viridiplantae > Streptophyta > Magnoliopsida > Gentianales > Gentianaceae > Eustoma > Eustoma russellianum. The sequence continues at coordinate 28,761,030 of AP025057.1, forward strand.
CTTGTTTAAGACCGTACAAGGACTTCTTAAGTCTACACACCTTGTGTTCTTGTCCTTGAACAATTATACCTTCCGGTTAATGCATATAAATCTCTTCATCTAGATCACCATTTAAGAAAGTCGTTTTTACATCCATTTGGTGTATCACCAACTTATTAATAGAAGCTAAAGCCACTAAAACTCTAATAGACGTTATCTTTGCTACCGGTGAATATGTGTCAAAATAATCTATCCCCTCTTGCTGAGTATATCCCTTAGCAACTAGTCTTGTATTAAACTTATCAATTGTACCATCAGCCTTTAGTTTCTTCCTAAAGGCCTATTTACAACTGATAGGTTTACATCCCCTAGGCAACTCTACTAGTTCCCAAGTATTGTTACTAAGAATAGACTTGAGTTCACTATTTATAGTTTCTTTCCAAACTTAACAGCTATGGACTTCATAGCCTCCTTATAAGTCTTAGGATCTTCTTCTAAAATAAAGGCGGTAGTGAAGTTGTCTCCAAAAAACTTTGCAACCCTTTGTCTTTTGCTTCTCCTAGGCAAAGAAACAACTTCATCATTAGTTTTCATACTAGATTCACCAAGTTCGAAACTAGTACTACTTACTTTCTCTTGTTCCATTGAAAATTCAAGTTCAAAAAATTCAGCATCCTTAGACTCAAGAATCGTACCATTGTCTAAAGTCATAAACCTATATGCTGCACCATTCAAAGCATATCCAACAAACACACAATCTTTTGTTTTAGAACCAGCTTTACTCTTTTTGAATTCAAGGATTCCAACTTTGGCTAAACACCCCCACACTTTTAAATAATTCAAGTTGGGTGCATAACCTTTCCAAAGTTCATGAGGAGTTAAATTAGTTTTCTTATGTGATATTCTATTAAGAATATGAGATGCTGAAAGTATAGCCTCACCCCACATATTACTTGGAAATCCGGAACTTAAGAGCATTGTATTCATCATATCTTTAAGTGTCCTGTTTTTTCTTTCACCAATACCATTAGACTGAGAAGTATACAGAGGTGTAAACTCATGTATAATCCCATTATCTTCACAAAAGGACTTAAATGAGAAGCTGCTACTGTTAGTCTCTATCCATCAGCTAAATTGGAACACCTGCAAGCAACAACCGATCCACGTCGCAGGAAAACGCATTTTAAGGTTGATTGCTAACTGTACCCGAATTGCTCAAGAACAAAGGACAGATGCCGCCACGAGCTCTCCGTGGTTTAAGCGGCGGTCCATCGGAATAACTTGAAAGAACAAAGGGTATTTCTTCTCTTGCTTTTCCATTTTTCCATTCCTAACAAGGCTTGTGAGTTACTATTATTTTTTTCTACAACACTAGCCGCCACACTTAACATGCTTTGCTATTCGTCATTCTCCAAACGAATAGATGAGAAAAACAAATATTGATCAAGAGGATCAGACACACCTCTGTCAAATCAAACTACCCCCGTACCCTTTCAGGTTTATGTAACTTAACTACCTCTTAAAATATAAGTGGCATTCAAATATGTCACAATTTCCGAACTCTCTTCACGCACACTCGACAGTGAGATAATGATTTCGTTAATGTAGGATATCCATATAAAATCACCCTCTCACATACTATCCAGCTGCTTACAAACAGCATCATTATGTGTTTAGTAACCTCTAGAAATTACGTGCATTAAGCCATTAAATCGCACGAGAAGCTTCAAAGTAACAAGTGGAACACGCAGTTTTAAACTCTTGTTGGGAGTATGACAGGATGAAATACAGAAAATCTCCTCTATATCTAGTACTGAAGTATGTGTAATGGTCATGTTGTGTCATGCCTATGACTAAGAATGGGTACATCACATAGGTTACGGTACAAACACGCAAGCACGCCCTAAGAATACCTAGACGCTTAAAGTCCTGCAGAATAGGTAAATATACTAACTAAGCCCAGCTAGAGAACAATCACAAGAATAATGATGTGATCTGAAGAAACATTAAGACTCGTGCTCCTTGCTCAACGTGCAAGACAGATGCGTCTTCTGGTAGAGGATTTGCCTTTATTCAATCGACCAGCCTCTTTCGATATACACGATTTCTCCTGAAATCCTGAGTGTTAGGAGTCCAACCCAACTGCAACGTGCAACCATACTGCCACTCTGATAGAGTTTACCTAAAATCCATCCATGTAAGAGGCTCACCGTCAATGTGTAACCCAAACAGAATCGATATGTCCTGTAGCGTAACGGTCACTTCATCTATATATAGATAAAATATGTATCTCCACCTCTTCAAAAATGCTATGATCAACCTTAATCTTACTACAGCTCATCACGCTCTATGATCCTAATGTCTCAATATGCGGTATACACCTACGTGGGATGTATAAATCCTCTTTATACATGTTATTCTGCGTAAATCACCCGAGATCTTATAACTCGTACGACTCCTAGGAAAAAGTAACTTATCAATCTGAGGCTTAACTCCTTCATCAGTTCAACCAACAGTGGGTTGGTTTAGATTAGTTTGGTTCAGTAAATTTGTCTAGTTTTTAAAAAATCTGTGCACTACTAGCCTAACTGTCAAACTGATCGATGAAACGCGTGAGTTGGTAGCAGCATTTATAGGTTGTTTACATGAGATTTAGTTACTTTCAAAAGAAAAAATTGATCAGCAGCTGATTTTTAAAAAATAAAATCTCGGGAGCTCTTTAAAGACAAATTTGCCGCCAAAAAGAGATTGGATACAGAAGTATGAAAGAGAATCCTTCTATCAAATGTTTTTTTTTGGGGAACTTTCTATTAAATCGTTGATAATGTTAATATCGAAATTGCTTTTTTCCCCGCTCAGAATGGCAACTTTGACTAATATGAACAGTATAAAACATTCGATATATGTTATAACCGTTTAAAAAAAAGAAAAAAAGAAATAAATAATAAGAAGAATAATTAATGCAAGTTAAAGGAGTTAGGATAATAAAAATAATAATAATAGTAAAAAAATAATATAGGAACGTGAATTGAGGGGGGAGTAACTGCCCCTCAATCCCGCATAAAAAGTGATAAATGGGAAGGGGGAGGCATAGTCAGAAACGGCGGCAATCAATTAAAAAAAATTGCACAGGGGGAGACAGCAGGCAGAGCGGCGGCAGCAAGAAATGGAGAAAGAGGGAAGAAAAGAGAGGAGGGAGAAGAGAGGAAAGGAAAAAAAAGGAAAAGGCCAGGCCTTTCAACACATTTGATAATCGTGTAACTGCATATTCGTCTGCATCCAGGTAGGTCCCTTTTCTCCCTCCAATTGGTATAATTTCAAGCATGCATTGGTGATATATTATGAGTTTTTGTTGTTTTGATTGTTGAAATCTATAATATGTTGTTTAATCCGTGAAAACCATGAAATTTGGAATCTGAGGAATGCCTAAACTGACGCTGATGCGTATAAATGGTCGCTGCGATTGTGATTTTGATTTAGGGAAAAATTTGATAATCAAAATATCACATCTTTACTATGCTTAGGGTTTTTAGTTGTTGATTTGGCCTTAGAGTAGATTCCCATAGACTGAAAATAGGCGAAAATATAGATCGGAGTCGAAAAAACGGACGCCAGAGACTTCCAGAGCGGCTCACACGCCGCCCAGAGTGGCCGCACGTGGCCTTCACGCGCGGCTGGAGTGCTGGACGCGCAGGAGCCTGACAGTATATATATATATATATATATATATATATATATATATATATATATATATATATATATATATATATATATATATAAAGCTGCAGGGCCGGCCGGCCTGCAGACCAGGCCAGCCCCTTAATGGGCCGCTGGCTGGCTGCAACAGAGCCAGCCCATTTAACCATCATATATAAAAAAAGGCTGGCTGGACGGACCGGGCCGAATGGCCAACGGACCGGGCCAGCTACCAGCCGGCCCAATAACGTAGTGTAATTAAAAAAAGGAGTACAGGCCAGACTGCTGGTGAGTCCGGGCCAATCCAGAGGGCGGACCAGGGCTGGCGAAAGGGCCAACCCAAATGGTAAGGTAATTGGTTTTTTTTCCTTTTTGTTTTAATTCTGAAATTATTATCAATATTATTTAATTAATTAAAAATAGTAATAATTCTAGGAAAAATATAAATAAATACCATAAAATTCTAAATAAATTCCAGAAATTACAAAATGCTGAAACTAAATTATTTCCACTAAATTTTAGTAATTGTGATAAATTATTTAATTTGGATAATTAGATAATAAATAAAAATAAATAGGAGAAAAATAAGGAAAAATATAGGAAATGCACGGTAAATGTATACAAGCCATGGAAAAATAGGTTTAGCATGAGACAACATTAAATCGTTATTCGGTCAATAAATGAGCATAGATATGAGTGCCGGAGGATGGTGAGGATGGGTCAGGGGCCTCAGACGATTGTGTTATTTGCATTCATGGAACGTGCACTACATTTATGGTGGGTCGTGAAGAACGGGTCACGGGCGCTCAGTATGGTGGACGGTGACAGGGCACGCACACTCAGTATGGTGTACAGTGGCAAGGCCACGCACACCCAGTATGGTGTACGGTGGCAGGGCCACGCACACTCAGTATGGTGACTATGGGTGGGTACGACCCACAGCCACTCAGTTAGGACCCAGGTTCATGCATTGCATGGTGGAGATATCGGCATTCTGTGTGACATGACTTTGTTGCGTGTGACATGCATAACTGGGCATGCATCATAATACTGCGCATTCTTTATTTGGAGTGAGTTACTTTTCCGCATTCTTTTATATGCTTATGTGCTATCATGTTTTATGTGCTATGTGTCATATCATTCTGGTATGTGCGTCTTGTACTACTTGGAGGCAGGTGCCTACTGAGTGATTTCCCAGTCACTCACCCCTACTTCCCCCCCCCCCCTCCAGGTGAGCAGGAAGAGGCTTTCGATTATGTCTTTATTGAGGACGGGGCTGACACGGTGTAGTGGGCAGATTGATGGCCGCATTTAGGACACGGGACGACCTTGCGGACATTTGTTGTTATTTTATTGGTATTTCATTAGTTACCACCCTGATTAGACTGTTGGCACATTGATGTTATGGCTAGTACTGGTTTAGTGTTTTATTGAGATATTTTCTTTTATTCATGGAACTTAATGAATGGTATTTTGTTTCCGCGAAAAATTTTTTTACGTCTTTTTGGATATGTTGGAAATCGATTCGACGCTTTGTATTCTCCTCAATGAGATACGGCGAGCGTACTGTTCCTGATGCTAGGGTTTGGGAGCGGGGCGCTACAGGTGGTATCAGAGTAGAGGCTTCAGATCCGTCTCGGAAACGCAGGATTAACTAGATCGCCTAGAGATAAGCTATGATCTTCTTCTAGAAACGACAAGTATAACCCTAATAAATGAAGTAGACCTAAGTTATGATCGGGTTAAGGGAGGTGTGTGCCGATGGTGAGCTTTTCTTGTTAATTACCGTTTTAACCCACGACCAACTATTTAATTTATTTTGACTAACCTACACATTTTTTTATGAACTTGAACTTCAGGAAAATGCCTCCAAGACGTGAGCCAGCAGGTAATAGAGGACACGACGGTGATGACCATCAGTGTCAGGGGGCCATCCCCCAAGTTCTTACTGATACCCTAGCCACCCTGACTACCTTGGTGGCTCAGCAGCAGGTACAGATGGATCACCTGCAGCAGCAGCAGGAGCAACAGCAGCAGCAACCACCACCACCACCCCAGGACTTCGATTCTTTTATAGAGAGATGCATCATTCCTGAATACCGATGTTTAGGGGCACTACACGGCCAGAGGAGGCCGATATCTAGCTCCAGAATGTGACCAAACAGTTGAGGTTATTGCAGGTTCCCGATGACCTGAAGGTAGAGGTGGTCGTTTCATTTCTTGAGGGTGATGCGAGGGAATGGTGGCTTAGCGTGCAGCGTCGGTTGACTCCACCGTTGACTTGGACCCAGTTTCGAGAAGAGTATCAGAAGCACTACATTCCTGAGAGTGCCATCCAGAGGAGGATGACTGAGTTCCAGCTACTTACTCAGGGGTCCATGACCGTGGACCAGTATTCGGAGAGATTTCATGCCCTAGGGAGATATATGCCTTCCGTTATGGATAACAAGAAGGCAAAGATGTCCAAATTCAAGACTGGACTGAGTCCTCGCATTCAGTCCTTGATTATTTGCGCCAGACCGAAGACCTTTGAGGAGCTACTTGAGGTATGCCGGGATGTTGAGAGTGACCTCAGGAAGGGTGCACCAGACGACCGGACAAAGCGGCCACGAGAAGAGTATCGTCCTGGGAGACCAGGAAGATGGTTGAAGATACCCCGCCGCCAAAAGCCAGGAAGCTCGTTTCGGCCATCTCAGCAGCAGAGGCAGTTTACTCAGCCACTTACCATCGAGGGACCAATGTTGACTGATGCACAGCCAGTGAGGGCGGTGGCACCCAGTACACCATGTGTCCATTATGGGCGTTTCCATCCGGGTCAGTGCTGGAGGAACAAAGACCTGTGCTACAGGTGCGGTGTCCCAGGACACATCGCCAGAGACTGCCCTGCACAGAGACAGGCCCCACCCCCATAGTAGGGCCAGACACAGCAGAAGGGGAGGCCAAAGACTAATGCCCGAGTGCATGTTATGACACACGCCGACGTCGAGGAGGCTGGCGATGTCGTAGCAGGTACATCTAATTAAGTGTTACAAATCCCAGTTTGCCTTTAATACTTCCTTTATTGTGGTTACGTGTTATATGTCTAACTCTGCACATGTTAGGAGAGATATTGATTAACAAGGTTCCAGCCTATGTACTCTTTGATAGTGGTGCCAGCCATTCATTCATCGCCAGGAGGTTCGTAAAGAGTTTGAATATTCCACTGGAATGGCTCAAGATTCCTTACCGCATCCAAACCGTCGGTGATCAAGTGTTTGTGTCGCACCATCAATACAACGATTGTTCGCTGGAGATTAATGAGCTGGAATTCACTACGACTTTGATCCCGATCCAGATTCAAGATTTTGATGTTATTCTAGGCATGGATTTTCTGGCTAAGCATGAGGCCACGATCGACTGTCGTCAGAGGCAGGTCCGCATGCAGACGCAGAGTAAGCAACAAACCATCTTTCATGGGGATGTCAAGTTACATAAGGCGCTTAAGAAGATCTACATGAGTGCAGCGCAGGCACACAGGGCATTGAGAAAAGGTAATCCAGGTTTTCTTGTATATGCTATTGGTGCAGAAAAAGAGGTACCCTCGATAGATTCGATACCAGTGGTGAATGAGTACAAAGATGTATTTCCCGATGAGTTTCCAGGACTACCGCCTAGTCGGGGGTGGAATTTGAGATTAATTTACTTCCCGGTGCTGAGCCGATATCGAAGGCACCGTATAGGATGGCTCCGGCTGAGCTGAAGGAGCTGAAAGAACAATTGTAGGAGTTACTAGACCGGAAGTTCATTCGACCTAGCGTCTCACCCTCGGGAGCTCTGGTCTTGTTCGTAAAGAAGAAGGACAACAGTATGAGGCTTTGTATTGATTATCGGGAGATGAATAAGATCACTATCAAGAACAAGTATCCTCTACCTCGGATCGAGGACCTCTTTGATCAACTAAAGGTATCCTTTAATCATTGTAACTCGTAATTGATATTATTGAATTTCCTAAATGATCCCGCAGTTTTGGCATTCTTCAGGGTGCTAAGGTATTCTCTAAGATCGATCTTCGATCCGGATATCATCAGCTGAGGATTAAAGCCGAAGATGTAGCAGAGACTGCCTTTCGCACCAGATATGGGCATTACGAGTTTTTGTTAATGCCGTTTGGACTGACTAATGCTCCCGCAGCCTTCATGGATTTGATGAATACGGTGTTCAGGGATCAGCTTAATAAGTTTGTGGTGGTCTTTATTGATGATATTCTAATCTATTCTTCAGACTAGGAGTCGCACGAAAAGCATTTGAAGGAGGTTCTGGAGATTCTCAGGCAGAAGAAGCTGTATGCTAAGTTTGGTAAGTGCGAATTTTGGCTGAAGAGCGTTGCTTTCTTGGGACATGTGGTTTCCGAAGAGGGAATTTCTGTAGATCCCAAGAAGATTGAGGCCATTACTGAATGGCCTAGACCGACTAATGTGACTGAAGTGAGGAGCTTTCTAGGTTTGGCTGGTTACTATCGGAAGTTCGTTGAGGGATTCTCATCGATAGCGGTGCCCTTGAGCAGATTGACACAGAAAAAGTCAAGGTTTGTATGGACCTCTGAATGCGAGCAGAGCTTTGCAGAACTTAAGAGACGACTGACGACGGCCCCCATACTTGCTCAACCCTCAGGCCCTGAAGGGTTTGTCATATATAGTGATGCATCGAAGAGCGGACTAGGTAATGTATATAACGTCAAAGTTGATTTTATATGCCTCACAACTGTGGCCTAACTGTTTCCTTGCAGGATGTGTCCTAATGCAAAACGGCAGAGTTATTGCCTATGCTTCCCGCCAACTGAAGCCTTATGAGCAGAATTACCCGACGCATGATCTGGAGTTGACAGCGGTGGTATTCGCGCTAAAATTTTGGCGCCACTATCTGTATGGGGTGAAGTGTGAAGTTTTTACTGATCATAAGAGTTTGAAGTACTTATTCATACAGAATAAGCTAAACATGCGTCAGAGGAGATGGCTTGAGTTGTTAAAGGACTATGATTTGACTATTAGATACCATTCGGGGAAAGTAAACCGAGTTGCAGATGCCCTGAGTAGGAAGTCTAGCCATGCCAGACAGACGCCGTTGGAAAGGGATATGGCAGAGTTAGAACTTGATATTGTGGACTCCACAGCTAATGTTCTAGCAGCACTGATTATCACTCCATCTTTGATTGAGCAGATCAAAGAGGCACAGAAGGGAGATGTAGAACTTAGTGAGATTCGAGAAAGGATGATGACTAGTCAAGTTGATGGTTTTCAGATCCATGACGACGGCAGTATGTGGTTTCAAGGGAGGCTGTGTGTTCCGGAGGATAAGGATCTCAGAAGAGCAGTACTGAAAGAGGCGCACAACTCAAAGATGGCTATTCACTCGGGTACTACAAAGATGTATAATGACCTGAAGAAGCATTATTGGTAGAGCGGTATGAAGAGACATATAGCCGAGTTTGTTGAGAGATGTCTAGTATGTCAGCAGGTCAAGGCGGAACACCAGAGACCAGGAGGTTTTTTGGTGCCGTTAGAGATACCTGAATGGAAATGGGAACATGTAACTATGGACTTCGTGGTGGGTCTTCCGAGGATAAGGAATGGTAATGACATGATCTGGGTGATTGTAGACCGCTTGACTAAGTCCGCTCATTTCCTACCAGTGCCAAATGATATGACTCTTGAGAGGTTGGTCACACTTTATGTCGACAACATTATCAGTTTACATGGCATCCCAGTCAGTATTGTCTCCGATCGTGACTCGAAATTCACATCCAGGTTTTGGTCAGCATGTCAGAGGAGAATAGGGACCGAGTTACGATTAAGTACTGCGTTTCAACCCCCAGACAGATGGGCAGTCAGAGAGAATCATACAAACGTTAGAGGATATGTTGAGAGCTTGCGCCATTGACTTCAAGGGAAACTGTGTTACAACCGCTGTTTAAAAAAATAATAAAAAAGAGGAGTTTAAAAAAATGTTTAACTAACAAAAAAACTGTAACGGGGACATGGGAAATTAAATCCTCCATTAACCCACTCCACCATTCATGCCACATGATCCTCCCCCACCTCCCCACATTTAGCATACACAATTCATTATATATATAAAAAAAAGAAGAAAACTTGTCATCCCCATTATTCTTCCCCTCCATGTCATCCCCCCCAGCAGTCAAACAAACAGAGGAAAAAAATATATATCCCCTCCCATTCCAAGAGCTCCAGCCGAAAACACATAGGAAGGAAAAGGAAAAGTGGTCTCCAATCCATTCTGAATTCGTGTACGATTTAGTATATCCGAATCAATGTAAGTAACCTTGATGTAATTACTATGATTGTGTAAAAACTATGTCTATATTTTTGGTATGATTGTGTAAAAACTATGTCTATATTTTTGGTACTAACATTGGATCATACATGTGTATCTTTGCCTTCATGGATAGATTAATGTATATACATATTTGTATGTATATGTATGGCGTGTATCAATGTATGTATATGTATACGTAACAAACTATGACTATTGCATTGTTATAAGTTTGTCATTTCAATCGTATACGCTAGACATATGCATATGACTATGGTTTTGAAAAATAATAATAATAGAAGTGATCATTTCATTCTACTCAAATGTGAGAATTCAATGTGAATTTCCCTTGAGTAACCGATGTGGGATTCAAGAAATTGTGTACTAATTGATGTATGGCTGGCCATAGGTTAATTAAAGGGAAAAAAAAAGAATTGTGTTGCCTTCTGCTGTGCATGGCCGAGGGTTAGCGAGGGCCGAAAGTCCTTTGCGTATAAAGGGAGTAATGAGCTTGATATGAATATAATTATATATATATATACACACACACACACACATATATATATATATACTATACACTATTTTTGAGTATACATTTGTATGGGTATGTGCATAAGAATGGTGCATTATCTGTGAAGTGCCGAAACAATTTGAAAAAAAGAAAAAGAAAAGAAAGCCCGAAACATAAGTATATAGTAGGAAGACATTTCGGCCTCTGCTATGTACATTTACAAGTTTCAGAAATTGACTTTTAGTAAAGGTGAGTATATATATCATGTGTGCAGTTGTATATGTGCTAGTGGTACAAAAAGATTATATATGGAGTTGGTTTTGAAGTACTGGCCGAATGACCATTAACAAAAAGTAAGAATTGTTTAGGTTCAAACTTTGGAGATTCCATAGGATAAGTTGGACATGTAGAAGCGGAAACTTTTATGGTAACCTTCCTCACGTTCGAGATAGAATAAGAAAGCTAAGTGACCGATAAGAGGTAAGTGGTCTATCTATGCTTGTTATGTTGTCATGCATCAGAGGTAAATAGTCTATGTGTGATGTTATGTTGTCATGCATTAGTGTGTTGTTGTTGCATATTTGGAAATGGATTTCTCTATATGTGAGTTGTGTGTATATATGAGACATGTATGTAAACTGGGTGTATGTAGGTTGTACGATTTTATTGCGTATTGTATATGTATATGGATGTGCGGGGGTATGCATAAACGTATACATGCACGTGTATGGGCGCGAGCATATGTGTGAGTATGGATACACCAGATTACGTATGATATGCATTGCATTCATGGCACGAGCATTGCATTGCATTTGACAGGTTGTGCTTAACATGGGCACGGTTATTGATGGATAGTGATGGATGGCAGGCTGCGTCTAATATGGGCGCAGGTGCCGAGGGCAGCAGGCTGCATCTAAATGGGCGCAGGTGTCGGGGACGACAGGCTGAGTCTAAATGGGCACGGGTGTCGGACGGTAGGCTAGGTCTAAATGGGCACGGATACCGAGACATGCCGGGTCTAAATGGGCACGAGTGTCGACACGGCAGGCTGTGTCTAATATGGCACAGGTGTCGGGGTGATAGACTATATCACCATTAGGTCCCGGGATCATGCATTGCACGGTAGAGATATATGTATCGTGCATGACATGTCTTTTGTTGCGTGTGACACGTAGAGAGAGGCATGCATCATGAAGTTGCGCATTATTATATGGAGTGACTTACCTTCCGCAGTTTATCTATTTCATTGGTATGTATTGTTCTCTTCTTTGTTATGTGATTATTTATTTGTTGTGTATGTCATATTTGAGAAAAGCATGCAACGCGGCAATTGAGGTTGAGTTGATGAATTATTTATTTTGTGTTTTTGAAGTGTTAACTGTTAAGATAATTAAGTGAAATTATTTGTGGACTAAGGACATGTATGTTAACTATAAAGGCTATTTGTATTTTGCTTCTGCATGTATGATTTCTATAACAAGTATATGTAGGTTGCTTACTGAGCCCGTTGATTTTGGCTCACACCACCACTCACCAGTTTTGCAGGCATGAGAAGTTAGGATATGCTTACATAGGAGTTGGTATACCGTAGAAGATCGAGATGGGAGATTTCGAGACTAAGGATATTCAGACGGGACTTTTGAGGCTTGGTTGAAGCAGTTATTTCGATATTCGAGGTTTATGTATTTTTGAGATTAATGTTTACATACATTTGACGATTGTATTAATATAGAAATTCTTAGACATTGTACTAATGATGATGCTTATTTTATCGAGAATTTTAGTAATGACTTCCGCTGACATCAATTTGCGTTATTATGATGACGTGTAGTTGATTTGTATCGACGCTTTGTATTCTCCTTAGTGAGATACGGCGGGTGCACTGCTCTCGATGCTAGGGCTCGGGAGCGGGGCGCTACAGTTGGTATCAGAGCATGGCTCTAGATCCACAGCGGAAACATTGGTTAGGCCATGATCTTTAAAAAATTAAGTTATGATTTTGCCATAAATCACGATCTTAGAAATAAGATGGATCTGATTATGAGTTGATCTTGAACATAAGTAGTGATCTTAGTTATAACATGATTATATTCTAAGCATGAACTTAGAATTAGGAAATAACCTGAGACTTAAAGAAATGATCGGTTAAGGGACACGTACGCCTAGTGTATACCATAAGATTTTAATGACTCGCCTTAATTAAGTTTCAATCAAAACCCTTTGCACAATCCCTTAGCCGCGAGAAAAGTAGCCCTAATTGAATAGTACATAGTTAAATATATATATAAGTTGCAAAGTAATTGGTATGCCCTACCGCAAAGCGCTGGTTGATGTATTAATTTAGATAGACCAGGAAGTTACTAGGACAGCTTTTCCCTTAGCAGGCAGCATGAGACCCGGTACCATTAGGGTAACTGAAGCGGGTTCATGCTTTGAATTTTATAGTAGTGTCGGAACACGACTAGGTATAAGTTGAGATCGTACTACTAAGGAATGATTTATAATAGAATGTTAGAAACTAAGTATCGATTTATAGCATTATGATCAGTAGAGTTTAGTGAAAGATATTGTACAAAGGAATTTGTAGTCTAGGGTTAAGATGTTACATGTAATGATCAAAATAGGTCGATGATATTAGTCTTATTAGAGGTAGTTGATCAATAGCCGACATGCAAGAATCGACTATAGTATGTGCCTTGGAATGACAAACTGTTACAGAATCTTTAGTTAAGTGTTTGATTTTAGAAACACTGAGTTATTTGGCTTGAATTTAATAGGCTTTAATTGAAATAGAGTAAGCATGAATAGTAGTGGTGGCTTTTCATATGGGATGGTAAACTAGGTTAAGATTAGCGGTTGAAATAACCAAGTAAAGAATTATGGTGGATAAGTGTGGTGCATGGAAGCATGGTGAATTAGAATACCTTAAGTCGATCATATTTACTTGTCCATGCTGGATTTGACAATTTAAGTTAAAGTTTTTATCATGAGATTGGCAAAACGTTCGACTTATAAGAAACTGTGCATAGGAGACCTTATTCGAAAATAATAATGATTTATAGAACTTATACGAATATTGGACTGATATATTTTTTCCAAGCAGATAAATACTTTATAAGCGTACACACACACCAATTGTATACTTATGTTTTATGAGGACTTCATAAAGAAAAAACATCATTTCTTTTGATGATCTTAAAAAGGGAAAAAACAAAAACTTTTTAAATATTGATGTTATTCAAAAAAACGATTGTGTTTATATATATTTCTTACACAATATTTCAAATTTCTGTTTTGTTACATATGTTTTTTAGTCAAAATTAATTTTGCTTGACGGACTATCGATATCACAAGCATTCTATCCGTTAAAGTGTTCTCGAAATTATCTATCCGCTTGCGATGATCTTACTTAACTTTTGTGAAGCCAAAAAGGTAGCTCTCAAATATATATTTCTTTTAGGAAACGAAAGGTACCGTATTCAAACCGTTTTATAAAATCATATGTGTTAAGTTTTCAATGGTTTTAATGCATTTTACCGAAATACCTTACGAACAAGTTATATCAATTTTTTATATAAGTGATCATTTGAAATACCGCTTTGTGGAAACAAGTATACACTACTTTGGTTCTCGGGTTTACAAGATAGAATGACGTTATTTTTTTACAACCAAAGCTATATTCCAAATTATAGCCACATAAGTTACATTTTTAAAGTAAAGTATGTCCTACACCTATTTCGTATACTAAGCCGTTGATAATATGTCTGTAAAGGAAATGTATGGCGTGATTATAGAACTAGCCACAGGTAAAAGAGCTGATTCCGAGGACTTGGTTCTATGATAAGGAAGAGTAATGGTTAGCCGTATTGGAGGACGCAGTGTCTATTTAGTTTGAGTATGTAGCTAGAGGTGAATCGTATATGATTAGTTTGTGAAGTCGGAACTATAGATTGAAATAAGCTGAATGATACATGTCAAGTGGTAATAAATGGGAAATGTGGAAGTTTGTAAGTACTAATTATAAAGAATCAAGTAAGAATGGAACCTTATAAGAACTAGATCATCTTGTGGAATGCGGGTGAAAATTAGATTGAACCATACTAGAGCAAAAAAAAATCAAAAAAATACATACGATTTAAGAGATGAGTCTTGGGAACAAGAAATTAAGTTAAATTTTGTAGTACACCTTAAAAAAACTGATTTTAAAATGTAGCTGATGATCGAAGATGTAAGTGCGTTATAGACTGACGACTAGGGTATGGAACTCCTAGCATGGTCACAATACCCTTAAGCCGAATTTATAGTTATAAAAGATTAGGTTATGATTATAATAAGCAAAGAGAAATGTAACATATCGGGGAATACGCATGGGATACTTGGTTCGCTCATGATTTAGGTGAATGAATTGTGTAAAACTTATACTAAGTGTGATTACATAGTACGCAAGTTTCGAGGACGAAACTTGTTGTAAGGAGGGTAGATTGTTACAACCGCTGTTTAAAAAAATAATAAAAAAAGAGGAGTTTAAAAAAAATGTTTAATTAACAAAAAAAAATTGTAACGGCGACATGGGAAATTAAATCCTCCATTAACCCACTCCACCATTCATGCCACACGATCCTCCCCCACCTCCCACATTTAGCATACACAATTCATATATATATAAAAAAAAGAAGAAAACTTGTCATCCCCATTATTCTTCCCCTCCCTGTCGTCTCCCCCCAGCAGTCAAACAAACAGAGGAAAAAATATATATATCCCCTCCCATTCCAAGAGCTCCAGCTGAAAACAACATAGGAAGGAAAAGGAAAAGTGGTCTCCAATCCAGTCTAAATTCGTGTACGATTTAGTATATCCGAATCAATGTAAGTAACCTTGATGTAATTACTATGATTGTGTAAAAACTATGTCTATATTTTTGGTATTAACATTGGATCATACATGTGTATCTTTGCCTTCATGGATAGATTAATGTATATACATATTTGTATGTATATGTATGGCGTGTATCAATGTATGTATATGTATACGTCACAAACTATGACTATTGCATTGTTATAAGTTTGTCATTTCAATCGTATACACTAGACATATGCATATGACTATGGTTTTGAAAAATAATAATAATAATAATAATAGAAGTGATCATTTCATTCTACTCAAATGTGAGAATTCAATGTGAATTTCCCTTGAGTAACCGATGTGGGATTCAAGAAATTGTGTACTAATTGATGTATGGCTGGCCATAGGTTAATTGAAGGGAAAAAAAAGAATTGTGTTGCCTTCTGTTGTGCATGGGCCGAGGGTTAGCGAGGGCCGAAAGTCCTTTGCATATAAAGGGAGTAATGAGCTTGATATGAATATAATTATATATATATATACGCACACACATATATATATATACACTATACACTATTTTTGAGTATACATTTGTATGGGTATGTGCATAAGAATGGTGCATTATTTGTGAAATGCCGAAACAATTTGAAAAAAGAAAAGAAAAGAAAGCCCGAAACATAAGTATATATTAGGAAGACATTTCGGCCTCTGCTATGTACATTTACAAGTTTCAGAAATTGACTTTTAGTAAAGGTGAGTATATATATCATGTGTGCCATTGTATATGTGCTAGTGGTGCAAAAAGATTATATATGGAGTTGGTTTTGAAGTACTGGCCGAATGACCATTAACGAAAAGTAGAATTGTTTAGGTTCAAACTTTGGAGATTCCAGAGGTAAGTGGTTTATCTATGCTTGTTATGTTGTCATGCATCAGAGGTAAATAGTCTATGTGTGATGTTATGTTGTCATGCATTAGTGTGTTGTTGTTGCATATCTGGAAATGGATTTCTTTATATGTGAGTTGTGTGTATATATGAGACATGTATGTAAACTGGGTGTATGTAGGTTGTACGATTTTATTGCGTATTGTATATGTATATGGATGTGCGGGGCTATGCATACATGTATACATGCACGTGTATGGGCGCGAGCATATGTGTGAGTATGGATACACCAGATTACGTATGATATGCATTTGCATTCATGGCACGAGCATTGCATTGCATTTTGACAGGTTGTGCTTAACATGGGCACGGTTATTGATGGATAGTGATGGATGGCAGGCTGCGTCTAATATGGGCGCAGGTGCCGAGGGTGGCAGGCTGCGTCTAAAATGGGCGCAGGTGTCCGGGGACGACAGGCTGGGTCTAAATGGGCACGGGTGTCGGATGGTAGGCCAGGTCTAAATTGACACGGGTACCGAGACAGGCCGGGTCTAAATGGGCACGGGTGTCGACAACGGCAGGCTGTGTCTAACATGGGCACAGGTGTCGGGGTGATAGACTATATCACCATTAGGTCCCGGGATCATGCATTGCACGGTAGAGATATATGCATCGTGCATGACATGTCTTTTGTTGCGTGTGACACGTAGAGAGAGGCATGCATCATGAAGTTGCGCATTATTATGTGGAGTGACTTACCTTCCGCAGTTTATCTATTTCATTGGTATGTATTGTTCTCTTCTTTGTTATGTGATTATTTATTTGTTGTGTATGTCATATTTGAGAAGAGCATGCAACGCGACAATTGAGGTTGAGTTGATGAATTATTTATTTTGTGTTTTTGAAGTGTTAACTGTTAAGATAATTAAGTGAAATTATTTGTGGACTAAGGACATGTATGTTAACTATAAAGGCTATTTGTATTTGCTTCTGCATGTATGATTTCTATAACAAGTGTATGTAGGTTGCTTACTGAGCCCGTTGATTTTGGCTCACACCACCACTCACAGTTTTGCAGGCATGAGAAGTTAGGATATGCTTACATAGGAGTTGGTATAACCGTAGAAGATCGAGATGGAGATTTCGAGGACTAAGGATATTCAGACGGGACTTTCGAAGGTTGGTTGAAGCAGTTATTTCGATATTCGAGGTTTATGTATTTTTGAGATTAGTGTTTACATACATTTGACGATTGTATTAATATAGAAATTCTTAGACATTGTACTAATGATGATGATTATTGTAGCGAGGATTTTAGTAATGACTTCCGCTGACATCAATTTGCGTTATTATGATGACGTGTAGTTGATTTGTATCGACGCTTTGTATTCTCCTTAGTGAGATACGGCGGGTGCACTGTTCTCGATGCTAGGGCTCGGGAGCGGGGCGCTACAACTGGGACAGTATGATCAGTTGATTGAATTCTCCTACAACAACAGTCATCCACCAGCGCCATCGGCATGGCACCATTTGAGGCGCTTTATGGACGTAAGTGCAGATCCCCCTATTATTTGGGATGAGGTTGGAGAACACGCTGTTACTGGTCCAAAGCTAGTTGAGCAAACCAAGGAAAAGATTAAGTTGATTCGGGAAAGGCTTAAGGTTGCTCAGGATAGAAGTAAGAGCTGGGCTGACTCGAAGAGGCGTCCGTTGGAGTTTGATGTGGGAGAAGGTTTATCTAACAATATCGCCTATGAAGGGTGTTACGAGATGTGGTCTTGAAAAGTAAGCTGAGGCCTCGGTATATTGGCCCTTATGAGGTGCTCGAAAGGGTTGGTTTCGTTAGCCTACCGATTGGCGTTACCTCCATCGCTAGCCCAGGTGCATAATGTATTCCATGTATCACAGCTGAGAAAGTACATCCCAGATCTAAGTCGTGTACTGACCGACACCACCTTCGAGGATCAGACCAGACACATCATACGAAGAGACCCCTGTCTGAATCATTGATCGTAAAGACCAAGTGCTGAGAAGGAGGATTATTCCATACGTCAAGGTGCAATGGAGCAATCACAGAGAGAATGAGGCAACTTGGGAGCTGGAGGATCAGATGCGCGAGCGCTACCCTGAACTCTTCAATTAAGGTACGTCGAGTCTTCTCGGCCTCTACGATTAAGTTACATCAAGTTTTGAGGACGAAACTTTTGTAAGGTGGGTAGAATGTTATGACCGTTTAAAAAAAGAAAAAAGAAAAAAAGAAATAAATAATAACAAGAATAATTAAAGCAAGTTAAAGGGGTTACGATAATAAAAAATATAATAATAAAAAAATAATATAGGAACGTGAATTGAGGGGGGGAGTAACTGCTCCCTCAATCCATGCATAAAAAGTGATAAATGGGAAGGGGGAGGCATAGTCAGAAACGGCGGCAATCAATTAAAAAAAATTGCATAGGGGGAGACAGCAGGCAGGGCAGCGGCGGCAGCAAGAAAGGGAGAAAGAGAGAAGAAAAGAGAGGAGGGAGAAGAGAGAAAAGGAAAAAAAAAGGGAAAAGGCCAGGCCTTTCAACCCATTTGATAATCGTGTAATATATATATATATATATATATATATATATACTGTCAGGCTCATGCGCGGCCACTCCGGCAGCGCATGAGCCGCTCCGGTAGTCTCCGGCATCCGTTTTTTTCGACTCCGACCTATATTTTCGCCTATTTCCAGTCTATGGGAACCTACTCTAAGGCCAAACCAACAACTAAAAACCCTAAGCATAGTAAAGATGTGATATTTTGATTATCAAATTTTTTCCTAAATCAAAATCACAATCGCAGCGACCATTCATATGCATCAGCGTCAGTTTAGGCATTCCACAGATTCTAAATTTCATGTTTTTCACAGATTAAAACAACATATTATAGATTTCAACAATCAAAACAACCAAAAACACATAATATATCACCAAGACATGCTTGCCAGCAGACCAGGCCATCCCCTTAATGGGCCGCTGGCTGGCTGCAGCAGAGCCAGCCCATTTAACCATCATATATAAAAAAACAGGGGCTAGCTGGGCGGACCGGGCCAGCTACCAGCCGGCCCAATAACGCGGTGGTAATTAAAAAAAGGAGTACAGGCCGGACTGCTGGTGAGTCCGGGCCAATCCAGAGGGCGGACCAGGGCTGGCTTGTAAGGTAATTGGTTTTTTTTTCCCTTTTTGTGTTTAATTCTGAAATTATTATCAATATTATTTAATTAATTAAAAATAGTAATAATTATAGAAAAATATAATAAATACCAGAAAATTCTAAATAATTCTAGAAATTACAAAATGCTGAAACTAAATTATTTCCACTAAATTCAGTAATTGTAATAAATTATTTAATTTGGATAATTAGATAATAAATAGAAATAAATAGGAGAAAAATAAAGAAAAATATAGGAAACGCACGGTAAATGTATACAAGTCATGGAAAAATAGTTTTAGCATGAGACAACATTAAATCGTTATTCGGTCAATAAATGAGCATAGATATGAGTGTCGGAGGATGGTGAGGATGGGCCAGGGGCCTCAGACGATTGTGTTATTTGCATTCATGGCACGTGCATTGCATTTATGGTGGGTCGTGACGAACGGTCACGGACGCTCAGTATGGTGTACGGTGGCGGGACCACGCACACTCAGTATGGTGTACAGTGGCAAGGCCACGCACACTCAGTATGGTGTACGGTGGCAGGACCACGCACACTCAGTATGGTGACTGTGGGTGTGTATGACCCACAGCCACTTAGTTAGAACCCGGGTTCATGTATTGCACGGTGAAGATATCGGCATTCTGTGTGACATGACTTTGTTGTGTGTGACATGCATAACTGGGCATACATCATAATGCTGCGCATTCTTTATTTGGAGTGAGTTACTTTTCTGCGTTCTTTTATATTTCTTATGTGCTATCATGTTTTATGTGCTATGTGTCATATCATTCTGGTATGTGCGTCTTGTACTACTTGGAGGCAGGTGCCTACTGAGGGATTTTCCAGTCACTCACCCCTACTCCCCCCTCCCTTCCAGGTGAGCAGGAAGAGGCTTTCGATTATGTCTTTGTTGAGGACGGGGCTGGCACGGTGGAGTGGGCAGATTGATGACCGCATTTAGGACACGGGACGACCTTGCAGACATTTGTTATTATTTTATTGGGATTTCATTAGTTACCACCCTGATTAGACTGTTGGCACATTGATGTTATGGCTAGTACTGGTTTAGTGTTTTATTGAGATATTTCATTTTATTCATGGAACTTAATGAATGGTATTTCGTTTCCGCGAAAAAAATTTCTACGTCTTTTCGGATATGTTGGAAATCGATTCGACGCTTTATATTCTACTCAGTGAGATACGGCGGGCGTACTGTTCCCGATGCTAGGGTTCGGGAGCGGGACGCTACAATATAGCTTTCCTTTTAATCTTTATAATACA
>AP025057.1:28781730-28821730 GCA_036186865.1 Eustoma russellianum
CTTTCCTTTTAATCTTTATAATACATTGTTTAATGTAAAATAATTTCTTTTTAGGGATAACGTCACTAATTTTGTGCAAGTATCAGTTTTTGTGTTAGATAAGTAGGAGAGTGAAAAATGAGTTAAAATTTTGGAAGTCATTTGATTTACTTCCTCTTTGTGATAATTCGTCCGATAGTTAATTTAAACATTACTTTAAGACTAAAATTTTAAAGTATTTTAGCACACTTAATTTTTAGAATTTCATTTTAAATAATGTGATAACGTCTATAACGAAATAAACTACTAAAATAATTTAACAATGATCTTAAATTATATTTAATTAATTTAATTTATATTTGATCAACCATAACAATATTTTTAAAAAAATAATTTATTTTTTCAAACGCAACATAAATGAGTCCCATGTCATTTGACGGTTAGATCTCCAGTGAAACAAGATTTCATGGGCTTTCGTGAAAAGGTTTAACGATTGATAAGGATTAAAAAAGAATGGATGAGTATGATCTTGCAAATTCCTACCGATATACACTCTCTACTACTATAGTAGCAGCTCCACTTTTATAAAGCTCTCCTTCCTTTTGGTCATTATTTTCATTTCTAATGGAATCAAGGACACTCTTCTTTTTTTATCTTCCTTGATTTTAGAATATAAAGATTCTTTGATTTTGGAATATAAAGAAATAAGACAAAACGACTCACTAAATTAGATACGCTTCTTATATTGTGAAGTAACAGTTGATCGACACAGCTTGACGCGATTTTCATTATGGATCATCGAGAAACAACCTCTGTGTATTTCTAACACATGAGTATGGTTGCGCATATCCAATCCCTCTATATCCCACCATAGCAAGAGACTCTTAAATCAATATAATGATGTTGTTGCTCAAAATTATAAATCATCCATTGTATCAACATGCAAAAAGGGAAGTAAAGTTATAACAAAGATGTCCTAAAGCAGGAGATCTCTCTCCTTTCTGTCTGAGTTAAAAATACCATACACAACCCCTCTGTTGGGCATTTATAAGAACAGTCATAATGAACAGAAACAAATAGACATGAAAAAAACAATATGGCAAACATTCATTCTCTTTTTCCAACCTTGTAAACAAAACTAGCCATGGCTGCCTTCTCTTCCTTTATGCTACCCATTTGAGTCACCAGCCTCTCTTTGATCTTTATGTTACAGCTCTCGCGCTTTTTAGACTGTGTAATGCTGCTGGATTGTTTCAATGTCCAGCCCTTTCAGCTTCACCACTGACTCCACGTGTCCTTTAAGCGTATGCAGCTCCCGAAGTCTAAACATAGTAAAGCACACAATAATTGTCTAGGCTGAAAGCATATAAATCTGTTGAAACTTGGGTTTACATGAGGTGAGTCACATATCCACTCAAAACCTTAAGGCAATGAGTGGTGGTACCTCATCCTCATATAACTCGTGCATTTTATCTCAAGGTGTCCGATGTGGGATAATATTTTCAACACCCGCCCTCATGTGGCAACGTGGCTTGACATACACACGCGCGTTAGAACCCACCCTCAATCACAAACCACAAGCCAGTCATGAACATCTGTACTTGAGTGACGGAAGACAATAAATGGCCAATCATATGTCAGGCAATGTGTGAGTCTACATTTTAAACCTGGACTGATACTATGTTGAAACTTTGGCTTACATGAGGTGAGTCTCATATCCACTTAAAACCTTAAGACAATGGGTGGTGGTACCTCATCCTCGTATAACCCATGTATTTTATCTCAAAATGTCCGATGTCCGACAACATTCTCAACAAAATCCCTAGAGGGTACACAAGGAAACGTCCTATAGTTGCAAGAAAAATAAGATAGGTGAGTAGAAAGATTTCATACCGAGCCATCTCAGCTCTCCTCTTGGCTTGTTCAGCAATCTCAGAGAGCTCTCTGTAGCTGCTCTTATCATCAAACACGGTTGCTTCTTGAGGGGCTTGAAGTCCATGTAAAGTCCTCTGAGCAACAGCCCATTGAGCTTCTCTTTCCTCTTTGCCATAATCTTTCTTTGTCGTAAACGCAGTCTGTTTGAAAGCAAAACGCGTAAAGGGTTATGGATTTAAGACAATGGAGGAATTAGCATGCTAAAGTAAGGCTTATGTTGAGCAGCAAGTTGAAAATTACCTTGTTTTCGAGCAAGTTGTCCCAAGCCTTCCCACTCAACACGTAGCGAGTGAAGAACTTTAGGAGGTCAAGGGGTACATAGAACACTATACTATAGAGCCAGATTACTCCAGCCCATCCCCATCCACATCCTTTAATTCTTGCAAAACTCCAGTTGGCATAAACCGCGATCAGGGTTGCAACCTATGGCACAAGATATGGCTAAGCAAAACAGCTCTCATAGTAATAAACAATAACAGAATTATTCAAGTTATTTATCAAGTAAGCACTCCTTAATACATTAAAGAAACCAAAAGTCTTACCAGCTGAGCAATGCAGAAAGCACCCATCAGCAGAAGCCCAGGACGTTCAACAAAAGACCAACTCCTTGATCGAGTCACGAAAATCAATGCTTGGCTGACAATGCTCACTTGCAGATACAGGGCAGCCATCATTTCATGCTCATTGTCCCTAATAGCTCTTACATTAAATTTGTCCTGAAATACAAGAACAAAACAATAAGCATTTTCAACAATGAAGAACAAAACAATAATCAGATTTGCACTCATTTTCTTACTGGGAAGAAGTCAGTCTCATGCATTGCCCAGAAAAAGATCACAGTCATCAGTGCCAGATAACCTCCAAGCACGATACCGGTCGCAAATATTTCTTTCAGTTTCCAGCTATCAGGCAATGGCGACGGCTTCACTCTATCCTTAGAAATTGTCATAATTGTACCTAAGGGTAGCACATTGTATGCATTAGTAAACAGCAGTAAATCCAAGTGCATAGATTACTTATTTCTGGAAACAAATCATACCATCATTCAAAATGGCAATGATCAAAACCATAAATGGGGCAAAATCAAATTTCCATATCAATGCGATAAGCATGAAGCCAAACTGCAAAGGAAGTTGACATGAAACAACAAAGCTTAGCAGTCCAACATCATGAATTTGATGATAGCTGAATTGATGAGTATTAATCACTTACCACAATACGAATAGTGATGGAGACTGCGTATATCTGCCAAAGAACAACGAAAGAAAATTATCACTCTGCTCAACCGGCGGTGAGTTCAAGGAAAAGATAGAGAAAGCAGAGAACTGACCGTATAATTCTTCATTCTCTGGAATATAGCTCTGCTGGTCAACACAGCACTAATAATCACACTTAGCCCAGGTTCAGTGAGCACAATGTCAGAAGCACCTCTTGCAGCATCAGTAGCATCAGCAACTGCAATTCCAATGTCTGCCTTCTTTAAAGCAGGAGCATCATTGACACCGTCACCGGTCATTCCAACAATATGCTTCTGCTGTTGCAACTTCTTCACAATTTCATATTTGTGCTCTGTAGAATATAAAGACGTTAGAAATGTTTTTTCCAGCAGGAACTAAACCACTTCGAGAGCATCATCTGACTATTAATATTAACATGGAGTTAAAACACTCACCAGGAAAGACCCCAGCAAAACCATCAGCCTTCTCAATTAACTCTTCAACAGGAAGCCCAGCTATAGACTCATCTTTGTGTTGACCAAGTAAAGAAGCAGAGGGATACATATTAGTTCCCATTCCAAGCCTTCTCCCAGTTTCCTTGGCAATGGCCAGTTGATCACCTACATTTCAAACATCATGAGGACAAAGGCGTTATAACGGAGAAACTAGATAGACAGCAATGCAAGCAGAAAAACTATATCACCTGTAATCATCTTGACATTGACACCAAGGTTCAGAGCCCTGCGAATTGTCTCTGCACTATCATGTCTAGGAGGGTCAAATAGAGGAAGCAATCCAACAAACTGCCACGGACCACCAGGACTATCTTTTGATTTCGCTGGGACTTCCTGAAGTACAGCAGGTCAAGTGGGAAAAGAAAAATCATCAGCAAAAAATAAAATAAATAATAAATAAGCCAAAATAGAAGAAAGAAAAAGATACAAGGACAAAGGGGTGATATACAACGCACTGGGGTGACAATAATTTTGAGTCAACTTAGGACTGTTCTTTCTACAAACCTGTCTTGCAACGGCCAATGAACGCAAACCACGATCTGCAAATTTATCTATAATAGCATGAACCTTCCTCCTCATATCTTCATTAGCATTGCAGAGGTCCAAAATCTACAAACACAATGCAAAAATAGATTTGTTAGTTGGTGCTTGAATAAGAAGCTTATTCATGAAAAAGGAAGCAGATGAATATGAAGTAAACGACCACCTGTTCTGGTGCTCCTTTGCTTGCCCGATGCCAGTTGCCCTCACTATCGATATAAGTCAAAGCAGTTCTCTTGTCAACTGGATTAAAGGGGAGAAAATGGATCTCTCTAACACCAGCTCGTGCCTACACAAGAAAAACAACTCATAATAAATCCAAATCTCACCCTTTTTGTATCTAAATTCTGGATTAAAAGGAAGTGTGAAATGTGATAGAATAGGATACCTCCTTTGGATCAGCAAGCATGTTAACAATAGCGGCATCAATTGCATCCTGATTTTCGGTTCTAGAAGCCCTAGCAGCTAGAAGCAAGACATGCTGTTTGTCCACTCCCTTTGCGAACACCTCAACTATGTTAGTATCAACACTCAACTTGTTAAGAGTCAAAGTCCCGGTCTTATCACTGCAGAGCACGTCCATGCCAGCCATTTCCTCAATGGCAGTCATTCTCTTTGTGATGGCCCCCTGCTGAGATAGCCTATGTGAGCCGATAGCCATCGTGACTGACAGGACAGTGGGCATAGCAATTGGGATTCCTCCAATTAAGAGAACAAGGAGATTGTCGATTCCTTTTCTGTATGGCCTATGTTGGATGGGGTACATGACAATTATCTCAGCTAGCATGCCCACGGCGATGGAGCAGATGCAGAAGTTACCAATGGCTGTAAGCACTTTCTGGAAATGCCCAACCTGATTGGTGCTGTCAACAAGATGTGCCGCCTTTCCAAAGAATGTATGCACTCCTGTTGCTATAACAACAGCTTCAATCTCACCCTGTTTGCACGTTGAGCCAGAGAAAACTTCGTCACCAGGACTTTTTGTCACTGGTAGGGACTCTCCGGTGAGGGCAGATTGATCCACTTTCAGGGGATCGCCTTCAAGAAGACGAGCATCTGCAGGGATGATATCTCCCAGTTTGATGCTTATGATATCTCCAGGAACCAGTATGGCCGCTTCCTGCTCACTCCATCTCCCATCTCTAAGCACCTTCATGGCAAAACAACATAAATCAGCCCTTAAAGATATAGTATCCAAACAGTACTCTTGCAACTCTTGCATGAAACATCAAAAAACTATTTTGTATACACATACTGTGAAGTGTAAAATTACTATTCTCTATAGCAACTTAAGCTAACAGACATACTGGCTACATATACACACATGTTTTAACGGTTTAAGAGCTGATTTCATACCTTAGTTTTTGGGGCAAGCCCAGCCATAAGAGCGGCAGCGGCATTTCCAGCATTGTTCTCTTCAATGAAACTGATGGTGGAGTTGATAACCAACAAGCAAACAATACCGACGAAATCCTGCCAATCAGGGTCCTGCCCTCCTCCATTAGCAAGTGCAATAGCCATTATAGCGGCAGCTTCCATGACCCATGACAATGGATTCCACATAAAACCAAGAAACTTGAGGAGTTTGCTTTCCTGTTATCAAGTTCAGAAGCAATGAGAATCTTCTATAATAGTATATGATAAAAGGGTACGTGTTATAACCAACTGAGACAAGAAAAGTTACCTTCTTTTCCTCCAATTTGTTTGGGCCAAAGATTTCCAACCTGCTTGCTCCTTCGTCGGAACTCAAACCTTCTTTTGTGCATTTCAACTGCTGAAAGACTTCCTCAATGGGTATTTTCTCCTGTACACAGCAAGAATTTGATCAAGAAATTTGACAAACTCAGTAATTACCAGGCAAGCATGTGCTTTGCCTTATTTTCCCTTGAAGGCAAATATTAACATGCTGATAGAGCAAGGTCCTTTTGACCAATAAGACGTACAAGATATAGATACTCCTCATGTCCCGAAAATATTATCATAGTCGACTTTTTAACATGTTACACAGCTTAAAAATCAACTAGGATAATATTTGTAAGACGGAGAAAGTAGATCCTGTATCATGACCAATAACCCATGACAGAAGTTAAGGCAACTCAAAAGTAGCTGCGCGATAAAATGGATGAAATTGCGGAGGAAATATGAAGTAAAAGCAATGTCCGATTCGCAAGAACAAGTTGGCACAAAAAAGTTAGGCTTATTTGGATCTAAAATTGCTTATCCTTTATCATCAGGTCCTACTTCACCCCAGGAAAACAACAATGCCCTTCCATATCATTGGCTGCTAATCAATGACGTAGAATATCAATACTTGCAGTCCTCTTTTATAAAAAAAAATATATATTATGTCTTGCAGTTCTATAATTTTTTTTTATAGAAAAAATAACTTTTTAGTATCATTGTGGGCAGGTCACAACATCTCAACCAATTAATACGAATAAGTAAATTGTAAAACACGCGTTTTACTTTTCTTTAACATATTATTTTTCTTTAACTTTTAATATAAGTACAGACATTAGAGCCAAGCTAAATTGTAAAAAGTTTCGTTGACATCATAAGGAATACACGGATGCATGAATCAGCAAAGTTGACTTTGACAAAAGAGAGCAGAATGGACCCCACTATAATGTAAAAAAACAGAAGCCAATGTCATCATTCACGGGCGGAAAAAGTGGATAAATTTCTGGTCAGAATTGAATTATTATCTGATCAAAATTTCAAAGCATAGACCGTTTAAATGTGAAAGAAGAAACCAGACAAAGGAAAATACAAAAATTCTCCATGGTAATAATTTTCCTCCACTTACCAACATAAAGTAGGCGTGCTCGAGAATAATAAGGAAAAATCGAAGGTTGAAAATTAGGATTTTGCACAGCTGATGTAATCCAAGTTCGGTGTCAGATTTTTCCATTTTTATGTAGCACGAAAAATAAATTAAAAAAACTGTTTAATTAAAAACTAGAAAAATACAAGTTGGTATGTAGAAGTATGGATTGGATCTTAACCCCAATTTTCCATTCTCAATCCCCCTCCTCCTGTGCAATTAATCACATGTAAATACTATGTGTTATGTGTGAGACATATGTAATAATTACATATTGGAGAAAGGAATTAGAGATGAAAAATTAGAAAAAAAAAACTATATCTGTAATTTAGGTTGATTTTTCACTTTTTGTATTTGTCTTTCATTATTTGTGCATATATATGTTTATGGCTATTTTAGTATCGGAATCTTTCTATTTGTGTTTACTAAATCCCTTCACGAGTACAATAACACAACATATTCCTATTATTGTGTCATCTATGCAGGTACATATAGAGTTGCGGATTTCACTGGAAGCAAACTCTATCTACTGAGGTAGGGGTATTGTTTGACTTCCGCTTACCCTCTCCAAGTCCTAACGATAGCTTTGGCGATATATTGGGCATGGTTGTTGTATCTCTTTCTTTTCTAAATCCCTTCACTGGTACACTGGCACACCATATTACTATTATTGCTTCATCTATGCAGGTACATATCGAGTCGAGGGTCTCACTGGAAGCAAGCTCTCTATCTCTTGGGATGAAAGTATTGTTTGACTTCCTCTCACCCTTCCCAGATCTAGCGATAGTTTTTGATGTCGCTGCGATATATTAGGTATGGATATCTTGTGAAAGTGAGACAAAATAGATATTATCAGTCATGACATCTTAAAATTTTCAAATTTGAACCATCCTATCAGGGGAAAATTCTCACAAGAATGAAAATAATAAAAGAAACTCGAACTCAAGTATATAGATAAAAGAGATTTTATTTAACCTTTATAGATATAGGTTTTTTACGTATCTCTTTAAAACGAGAAAATTAGGACATCAGCTTGGTGGCAAATTTTAATTATTTAAAAACACGTACAGTACATACAAATAATGTCATAGCAAAAACAGAAACAGAAAATATAAAACAGTGAAATGTTATTCAAATAATTTCCAGGATGGACTTTTGTCACTATTAGGTTTTATTATACAATTTCTCCTGGCAGCCAAATTTGACCATTTCTTTAATCACAGTATATTATTAACAGAACTCATATTTCAACAACTGCATTGACGAATTCTTTATATTATATCTTAGAAAAGAAAGACTTTTTCTGCATGCAAAAAAGAGAATGCTTATTTTTTTTTCTTTAAGTCACAAGAATTATTTCTGAAATATTTTAGTTGTTTGGAATTATACAATGAAAGGGAACCACTACGAATAGGACACCAGTTGTCCAACCACTAGTAATAAAATATAACATGATTGGTAAAAAAAAATTCCCAAATGTAAAAATGAACAGGAAGTACCACGGAGAAGTACTCCAAGAAAAATTCTAAATTGCAGTTTTAATGAAAAAATAATAGGGTCAATTATTAGGCCGGCCATGACAAAGGAGATTAGATCTCAGATAAGATCCTAAGAGGCTAAAAGTGAGGTAGAATCTGAGATCTACAATCACGCGTCACTACGTGTACAAAAGCAAATAGGTGCTGCAATTTTTTTAAAAAAATACTGTTTTTGTACACGTGACAACGCGTGATTGGAGGACTCATATTCTACCTCACTTTTAGTCTCCTAAGACGATTTGTGGGTTACTGTTAGTATCAACGAAAAGAAAAAGTTTGAAATGATAGACGTGACGTCTTCTGATTCACGGGCATCCGCTGACCGGAATGCCTTGCGTCAGTAGATCCTACCCCATGACAAAGGGAGATGGACTAACGAGAGGTGACGAAATGATCCACTAACATATGAGAGCATCATAAGCTATAAGTTTAGATGAAAGATGAAAAAATGAAAAATGTAAGAGTGAGACGGTGAGAAGATCTCATTCAAAACGTGCCTCCCTACCTTTTGAGCTATATAATTTTTCGTTTTTTGGCCGGACAAATTGAACAAGTCATACTATATTTTGTAGCTTTGTGTTTGAATGTTTGGACCACTAATACACCATGCTCAATAATTTTAAAACTATAGATCCAAATTACATATATATGCATACATATACATATATATACACACACGCGCGCTAGACACTTTCACACGCATACATACATACACACATCAAATACTTTGCTCAATCTCAATAATAAAGAGCAAAAATAAATATTGGATCCAAGAGGAAGTGTCTCTAAAGATCGATCATGGCCAATATTTTTTTTTACCTGATCATTAGAATGGATACTAACAAGAGATTTTCTATCCTTTTGGCAGAAATGATATTCACACTTCTAGAGTTGATGCCGACACTTTAATAATAGATTTATCTTTTCAAGCATCGTTCATTGAAGGTAGAAACATAAACATCAAGTAGTGGGACGTTTCTAAAAAAATAAATAAATAACAACAACATTACGTTATTGGTTTAGAGGCTTTTGTTTATAACGAAGTATAGGGAGTCAGATGTACGCAATTATATTCATGCGTTAGAAACACAAAGAGATTGTTTCTATCATGGAAATTGCATCAAGCTGTGTTGATGAGTACGTATATGTATTCAAAGGGGAGAGAAAAATGTTGTAGAAGCGAAAGTCAACGTTTTTCCGGTGGAGGAGATTAGTTGATGAACGTTTTATTTATATTAGTGCAATGTCTTTACTCATGTATTATTATTTTATTTCATTACACATCTGATTTATCTTTTCACTATTGAATATTCTTTTTCACATTTCAATCTTATGACTCTTCAGATAAAAATGATGGATTTTACAATCATTTGTTTTTGAACTTACTATCATTATTACTTGGTAAAAATGTTTATTAAGAATCATTAAAAATATAAAAAAAAATAGGAAAAACTTATAGAAAGATCATAAATGTACCCCTTTTTTTTTGCCTTCTTGGAGAGGAGAAACATCAGAATCTTTTTATCAGTTTGCACACCATAAATGTATAGGGAAAAATGTTACAAAAATGGAAAATATATAGTTGTTGCCTGATCTACTGCAAAACATATTTTGTCTTCCAAGCCACTTACCCAACCCCACCCACCCCCCACCCCTTCCCCACCTTCTCCCCTATACACCGACTTTCTCACATGGATAGCACATGACATCAATTTCAAACACTTCAAGTGTGTAATCTATCTTCTTCTTTAAAAAAAAAAAAAAAAAAAAAAAACTGTATCTTTGTAGCCACTCAAAATATTATTTACTTTCTAGCATAAACATAATGTACATATAAATACGGGATCTTATTAGAAGCAATCTGTCTATCAAACATAGATATTGTTTGTCTATCTCTTACTTTCCCTAAAACCTAATGATAGATTTTACTGTAACTAAAGTATACTGGATATGGTGGTTCTTGTTTTAGCATACATAGTAAATCATGTCTAATTTTAAAATTATTTTTATCAAATTTAATGAAGGCAATTAGATGACAATAAACAAGTAATTTGTCATACGTTAAAACTACAATTTGATAACAGTTTTAATAAATTGGGAACTAAAATAATTTAGAGTTAAAGTAGTTGATCTTACAAGCTAGAACAGTCACCTCCCCACCCCACCGGCGCCGGCGCCGGCGGCGGAAGTACCGACGGCATGGTGGAGAAGGATGAACAGAAACACTGTGGATGCAAAGCAGTTCATATCTTCTCATTAAGAGAACAAGAAAACCCATCTCAAGTTGAAACGGAAAACATAATTCCAGCTAGATATCAATCTAAGACATGTCAAAATCAAAAGGGTCCATGATACTTTTCATTCCTCTTTTAGATGCCATTTCTATGGTTTTCTAGAACGTGAAAAAGGAGATTTCACAAAGAAATAAAGAGCAAAATTTGAAGTCAACACTGATGGATCTCCCTTCATTTTTCTATATCCAGCAGAAATGAAAAAAATCAAGCCCCAGAAGTAAAATTATGTGATTTTTGATTAACAATTAGAGAAGAAATCAAAGAAAAAAATCAACAGAAATCAAGTGTTGAAAAGTGAGATTGTTTACCAGATCAACAGTCTCATTTTTGATCTCTTCAAGACTAAGAGCCATATCTCCGCCCATTTCTTTAATCCAAAACCTTCTCCTCTCTGCAACTGGAAATTCACGACTCTTTAACAATCAGCAGACCCCTTTTCAAATAGGGGGGAAAAGAAAGAAAGAAAGAATCAATGAAAGAGAAAACAATGATTCATTCTTGTTCTTCTTTTTTCCTATCAATGAAGAATAGAGAGGATCATTGAATGATATGTTTGGATCTCCAAGAAAGAAAGGAGAGCAGAGAGAAGGAAAAATAACTAACAAAATGATTAGTTTCTGTATACAGAGAAGCCATCAGTGGCTCTGTTTTATACCTCATCTCACCCCCAAGAGGATGCCGTCAACTCCACCTGGCATACTACTACCCCCCCACCCCCTCCCTCCACGCTCACCAGGTCCCCACATCCTTTGTCCCGCATTTGTATTCAACTTGGATGGAAAAGTTAATACCACGAACTCGAGGGATTCTATTGTTTAATTTCCAAATAATGTTAGTTTAGGAGGTAAAGTAGGTCATTCATTAGTCTTTTAGGTGAGAGGTTTAAGACTTAATATTTTTGTATGAGGTCTAATTCACTTCGGTATAAAGAAATAATGGTAGGATTCAAACACCGAGACTTTAACTGCCAAAATTTAAATCGACAATCTTATATACAATCTATTACATCGAATATCACCGAGCTACGCCTTTTAAATGTATCTAACTTGACCAATTTTATTATGGATATTGACTATTGTAATTTTGGCTCATGAACAATTTTGATTAATTTATATTCTGTCTCTCTCAAAATATATTTTTTCTTTCATTTTTTTACTATAGAGTAAAAGAGTATTCTTTGAGTTTTTACTAGACTTAAAATATATTCTCCGATATTTTTTACTATAGTGTTAAAGAGACTATTAAATTGTTAACCCCCGTTCACTAGCGAAAAGAATAAGACATCCACATAATATAGAAGGCTAATCTTGTAGCAACTTTCATAGAAGACCTCCCCCCCCCCCCAAACCCCCTAATAGCCCTAATAATGATAAGTAACAAAGTCTTTTGTCCTCATGTTATAGTTCAGTTGATATTCGGGTTGGAGATTACTAAAGAGGTGTTCGAATCCAGAGACGCGCACAGTGTAGGTGTTCCTCTGCTGGCAGGCCAAAAATCTGGTTTGTGGGGAAACACATTGTATGGGTAAATGTGTAAGATCTCATCCAATCTAGGATGTTGCTGGACTCTTGATTTACATCTTCCACACAACTCCTTGAGGCTAAGACAGTGGAGCCCTTTGGGTTGGGGTTCAACCTTTGCCAACAAGTAACGTCTTTTTATCTAGTTTTTCTAACACAACTAAAAGCAGGAAAGCCCTGTTCTTTCAAAATTAATGTATACTGTTTGTGGGGGAAAAGGGAAAAAAATATCAGTTTTAATTAAAAAATCTATGTTTATCGTACATTTGAAAGAAAACTCTCATTTATATAGGAAGGTTTTATTATAACCACGTAGTGTTATGCTATACGGTTTTGACAAAATCGTCTTGTACTATTCTAACTTGTGGCACAAAACAAATTTGTCAAAGTCGTATTCCACGCTACGGTTTTAAAAGAACTGTCTTGTGCCACATCACAGTTCTCTATATAAATCCCTCATTTTGTATGTGTATCTTAAAGTCCTGACGTGCTGGCCACCTTGCCACCTGTTGTGCATCTAGGATGTTCATATATGGATTTCTCAAGTGCTACTAATATTGTGATACATTGTGGAGCATCACCTCTCCTATAGAGTGACGAGACAATTCGGATTGACACAGGAGTTGCCCTCAAGTACATGGACATGAGGGTTGCTACATCAGATGGTGAGGAGGGTGGGACCGTCGAATATGCACAGACGCATGTCGTATCCGTACAGTAGTTTGAGAATTGAGCCCAGCAAATTGAGAGAGCTATGCACTAGTCTGGCGTACTGACTTATGACTCACCATACATGCAGTGGTACAGAGTTCAGACACTCTAGATGCTTGCTCGACCTCGTGTGCAGTGCGTAAGCAGCGGTGGTTTCTCTGGTTCCACATAGTCTTGTACGGCTGGAACATATACTTTTTTTGTTTCTTTTGACTGTGTCATTGTTAGTTAAATGTCTATTGATATTTATATTAGTTAAATTATAGGCACATTGTGTTGTTCGGTATGACAGCGGCTGAGGATGAGAGATACATGGGGATGGCATTGGTTGAATTGAGGGAGGAGG
Organism: Eustoma russellianum; assembly: GCA_036186865.1. NCBI lineage: Eukaryota > Viridiplantae > Streptophyta > Magnoliopsida > Gentianales > Gentianaceae > Eustoma > Eustoma russellianum. The sequence continues at coordinate 28,795,150 of AP025057.1, forward strand.
GACTCTGACATCTTCATCTGCAGAGATTTCGAGTCACATCCATCCAGCAGATTCCCAATGCATATTATTTGCAGTTTGTCATGTTGCTGCCAGAGGGTCTATTATCGGTACACGTATGCACTGGAGGTCGCAATCTGCCGATGTATATGCGTCAGAGGCGGAGGGTACTTAGGAGGATGGTCGCAGCCTGGCACGTCCATACAGACACCGGTCGTCATCGACAAACATGTCTTTGGTCAGAATGACATATTTGACACATACCATCTTTTCCCTCCCACTCCCGATAATACCCAATTTGCAAGACAACTAGACCGGGATCTAGAGCGGACAGAGACGCATATACATGTAGCATCTCATGGAGATGGTCTGCCGCCATTGCATTCATAGTCACGGTCTCAACTGTCAAAAGATCTAAGTCCATCCAGAATTAATACAAATTTTCAAACGATCTTGATGTAGGAAGCGTTATGGTACGAGGAGATATGAGATGTATATTTTATTTATATTATATCTACGACATTTTGTATATAGACATGCTTTAATGCACTTTTGATTCATTTTAATCTTATGTTACTTTATTCCGATTTTACTTGTTCATATTTGCTCCACTTACCTCCAAAATTGAAATATAATTTTATAGAAAATATGCATTGACACGCACGTAAAAAGAAATAAACACAAATGCTAAGTTATCATTTTATCTGAATAGATTGTGAAAATTATATATAGAAAAAATGTTACATTTCTATAGAAAATGTGTGTTGGCACAACCATAAAAATAAATTAGACACAAACTTATTCTGCTATTGAAAGAAATATTTTTTCCTAAAAGAAAGGGCACAAGTGTTCCAAAAGTCATAATAGCACAAGACGGTTTTGTCAAAATCATATTACATGGTGTTAGACAATTTTGACAAAACTTTTCTTTATAGATTTGGGTTTTCTTCCAAATATGCCATAAAAGTGGTCTTTTTTCTTTAAAACTACTATATATTTTCCCTTTCCTCCTTGTTTGTGGATATGCAACTCATTTTTTAAGACATGATACTTTAGTCACACATTCATTATTTTATTTAAGGAATGACTATTTATACACCCTTTTTTCCTCATCCACATTTCCATAAAGAATATAATTGAAATTATACATTGTTCAAAATTTCACCACCCAAAGCATTCTAGCTATTATCTTTAACTGAAATTGTCTTATTGGATATGGGCAAATATCCAATTTGCAAATCGACTTTGTTTAAATGCCATCCTTTCTTGATATGGTGTAAATATCATATTCTTGTTGGAAAAAATAATTAAAAGTGCTCTAAGAAACAATATAAACTTATGAAAAACATGTAAGAAGGTTGATGGAAGGATGAAGTGGGAAATTGGATTGGACGGGTGAGATGATACTCTACATTTTATGAATTCTGAGGTTATTGAACGTTCGGTGATCAAACATTTGGTGATGAGTTCAGAATTCGGTCTCTGAGTTCTGTCTAATTCTGAACTTTCAGTCCAGTCACCGAACACTTTACTGAACATTTGGTAAAGCTATTTACTGAATGTTCGGTCCAGAGTTTAGTGAATCGAGTTGCAATATTTAAAATTTTTGAGTTCAACATTCAGTCATCTTGATCGAACATTCGATTGGCTTAGAGAGCAGAAAATTTTCTACCGTCTTTTGATAAAATATGCAACTTTTGCAACTTGTAACATCTCATTTCAATCTTGAATGGTCATAAACTAACTTTAAAAGTTCAATTCTATAGAGAGGCATATAATTAAATTTTTTTCTTTTTTTAGAGTCTAAAAATACAAGGATCAAAGGTTTTGAAAATATACTTCTTGAAAGAGAACTTTTCATATACTCTTATAAAAAAAAACCTGCTGAATTTCTTCCACTTATTTCGTCTTCTACCTTTGATATTAAACACTTCAATGCACAAGTTCATCTTCTTCATGTAGAGCAAACGAATAGAAGAAGCTGTTGTATCATAGGAGGTATTTGCCGTATAGTTCACCTTGCTCAACTGGTGGAGTCAATTTTCCATTAAGAACGGTAACATTGTTACGCCTCGGCTATACTTTCTTATTTGCTTTGCATTTTCTTCTATTTTGTTACCATATCTTGTTATATTTTCCAACAATCTTAAAACAAAATTTGTGAATATGGCTACCAAACAATCTATAGTTTCTGATATGTCTAAAATTGAGTCATTTGGTGGCAAGTATTTTAATTATTTCTTGAGATGCTCTCTGTTTCATATTTTCTTACCAATGATAGACAAATTGATGAAGCAGAAGCTCTTAAGTATGATGTTGATAACACAATATGTAGAGGAGGACATATTCTATGTTTCCTTTCAAACTCATTCATTGACATTTATGCCAAATTCAAGTCGGTTATATAGATATGGAAGGCGATGCCAAGAAAATATGATACTGAAGATGTTGGCATATGTAAGTATGTGGTTAGTAAGTTTCTTAAGTTTCTAATCGTGGATCACACAGCCATCAAAGATCGAATCCATCAATTTCAAAAATTAGTGGACAACATTGAGCAAGAAGGCAGCAGGACTGATGAAACTTTTCAAGCCGCTTCTTTGCTTGAAAAACTTCCTTCTTCTTAGAGCAAATACAAGAAGACAGGAAAGCATGAAGATGTAAAACTCTCAATAGATAACGTAATTAAGCACATCTGTATAGTGGTGGATGAAGTTGAGATGAGGACTAATATTGTGGAACACAATCCAAAGAGGTAAAACATTCAAACCAACAACTCAACAGACGTCAAAGGTAGGGTAAACTTATAGGAACAAGGTCAAAAGAAGCCAAAAGGATGCTGGGCATGTGAAAAACCTGTACACAAGGTGGCACTGATGCTACTTGTGTTACTAATAAGAGTGCATCTACTTTTGTGTATCTTGTTGATCGTCTTGATTTGTGGCATGCTAGATTAAGAAATGTTAATTTGAATGCTATAAAAAAACTAAAAAGCATGAATATGACCTCTTTCACTGATAAACAAAAATTTGACAAGTGCCAATTATGCTGAACAAAACACTATGAAAAAACCTTTTGAGATCAATGAAATAGTTTTGGAACAATTGGAACTTGTTCATAGTGATTTGGGAGGCTTCAAAAATTATATAAGTAAAGATGGTAAAAGATATCACATAATCATTATTAATGACTTCTCTAGTTACATAAAATTATACTTGCTAGGTCATTCAAATGAGGCTAAAAATATACTTTTTGAAATATAGGAACAAAGTGGAGAACCAACTAGAAAGTACATTAATCCATTGAGAATCAATAGAGGATGAGATTAGAATAAATTCATTACAGCAATTTATGAAGAAAATAGAATAATTCATAAAGTTATACCTCTTTATACACCCTCAATCTAATGGTATTGCTAAAAGAAAAATAAGAACACTTACAGAGATGATGAATGCAATACTAATTCTAATAAGTTCTAAATTGCCTAACAATATATGGAGAGAAGTAATTTTTCAGCTTACCATATATTAAATAGGATGCCCCGTAAAAAGACAAATAAAACTCCTTATGAACTATGAAAAGGCCATGCACCTAACTTAGGCTACCTTAGAGTGTGAGTGGTGCTAAAGATAGAAATTCCATAATTTGATAGGAGTAAAATTGGGTCTAAGGCAAAGAATTGTGTGCTTATTGGTTATTGTCAAAATAGTGCTTCACATAGATTAAAGATAATTGAGAATGAGTCTATTATTGAGATAAAGCTGTTAAATTTTTAGAGCATGTTTTTTCTATGAAACAACATGTAGGTAGTTCCAATTTGAAAAAACGAGCCAAGTAAGTCATTAGTTGACGAGAATACCAATTTTCATAGAAGAAGCAAAAGATAACGAATTGAAAAATCATTTAACGAAGGTTTTACTACCATCTTAATAATAGAGGAAGGCTGTAAAATTTATAAAGATGCTATGAAATCATAGACGCTAATTTTTGGAAAGAAGCAATAAATGGTGAATTTAAGCATATTCTTAGCAATCACACTTGGAAACTCATAGACTTGCATAGAGGATGTCGGCCTATTGGTTGTAAATGATTCTTTAGTAAGAAACTAAAAGCTGATGGTATAGTTGATAAGTTTAGGGCAAGATTAGTTGCCAAAAGTTTTACACATCAAGAAGGAATATTGTTTGATACATTTTCTCTATTGCTAGATAAAAACTATTAGGGTGTTGGTAGATTTAGTTTTGATTTACAAACTTTGTATACATTAAATGGATGTTAATACAATTTTCTTAAATGGAGATACAAATGAAGAAATTTACATGCATCAACCTGAATGTATGATAGTTCGAGGACAAGAATATAAAGTATGTAGACTAAAGAAGTCCTTGTATGACCATAAACAACAACCAAAGCAATGGTACAAAAGATTTGATAATGATGTGATTGCTAATGGTTATGTTATGAATAAAAGTGATCATTGTGTTTATAGTAAGTTTGTAGATATTGATGGCGTCACAAGTGTTTGTGCATGTTGATGACATGTTGAACTTTTGAATTATTATGGAAGTATTTAATAGTACTAAATCATTTTTGTCCTTTGTTTTTGATATGAAAGATATAAGAAAAACTAATTTGATACTTGGACTTAAATTAGTTGAGAAATGTAGGGGGTATATGCTTTCCCAAGCTCATTATATTGATAAAATTTTGAGAAAGTTTAATCACTTCGATTTTAAATTTGTAAGTACTCCTTATGATCCTAATATTTGTTTGCAAAAGTACATATAGGATAGTGTTTCTCAATGTGAATATGTTAGCTTCATTGGCAGTGTAATGTACTTGATGAATTGCGCTAGGCCTGATATTGCATATGCTATAAATACTTGATAGATATATGTAGGATCTGCAAGGCACCACTAGAAGGGGAGGGGGTTGAATAGTTGGTGCGGAAAATGTGGTTTTTAAAATAGTTTTAAACCAAGAACTCAACTTCTGAAAACAGTTTCTGTTTTAAGGACCGGTTTTAAAAAGTTTTGAAAACTAGGTTGCAGATCTTCAAAAATTCTGAAATTTGGAGAGAGCTTAGCCTCAGATATTCTGAGTATCTCCTAAAACTTTCAGATTACAATTCAACCTCTAACCCCTTGAAAAATCGTTGGTGGTCAGATTGCGCAAATCTGTCAGAAACGGTAGTCTGATTTGAAAAATTAATTCCTATTTGTACGTAACTTCAAATGCTCTGAAAATTTAAAGACTAACCCCTTATTAGTTTTATTTAAATGGGTTGAAACAGTTTTGAAAAATTCTTTTAGGAAGTTAGTCAAATACGATCAAAGTCTGAACCTTTGCAAGCATAAAAATCAGACTGTACTAGTCTCATAACTTTGGACGTTTGGATGACTTATACCTGTCCAAAAGGATTGAAACTTGCGCCAAAAGAACCTTGAGAGGTATGGCTATGATTCTGGAAAGTTTCGTAATTTTTGAAATTTTTTTACTATTTTTACGAATGTGATTAAAAACGATAAACAGTGCTGAAACAGAAAGTAAGTGCTGAAAGTAAATGATACCAGGAATTTTATACTGGTTCGGTTATAAACAACCTACTCCAGTCTTCGAGGACACCTTCCTCGGTTAGCACTAAACACACAACACAAAGAACACCTTACCACAGGGTTGACGGAGTTACACACCAACTCCAACCCTTTACAAACCTTGTATGAGAACACAATTGTCACGAACACCACCACCCTGCAAGTGTAAGATTGATCACACCTTGATCAATCTTTTACAATGATAAAGAATATGTGGTGGAATATATGAAGCCTATTCAAGTATATGAATGTAAGTACAATAGTCTTTTAGAGAGAAGAAAGAAAGAGAGTGTAGAAGAGAAGGCTAGAACATGTTTTTGATCTTTGAAATTGCAAGACTTGTTCTTGTTTTTGTTTTGCTCTCTTCCTTCCTTTTTAACAATGTGGACGCCCCCTATAGCATCCTCCTCCTCTTGAAAATTATCATCAACATTGTATGCTTCATTCTTGACCAATCAATATGCCAACAAGGCTCCACATATGCTCCAATACAGATGGTATAGGCGTGTGATGAAGGTTGTTCATGTGCTTAATTTTCTTTTTGCAAACTTTGTAAAATAGTGCACATTTAATTATACACACATGGTATATTCCAATCAGCCCTTAATTGAATTTTCTAGAACACTTTGAGATGTATGAAATATGTAAAAAGTGTCTAGATACATGTTATATGCCATGCCAAAAATGTTCCATGTGTCGTGTACGTAGAAAACCGAATTTTCGAAGTTTATCGATTACCCGATTTTTCTCTAATTAAATTCCAAATTTTTGCACATGTTATATATATTATGTTACACATAATATACATAAATTAAACTTTAATATTCAGCTCATAAGCTTGATTAAAGTGGCGCCTAGACCATGTGACAAAATTGAAATTAGAATCTCCACAATTTAGCCTTAATGTGGGGTGATTTGTGTGTGCCAACATGAAATGATTTTATAGTTGCACATACTATGTAAGCCACGAAATTTGTGGCCATTTTTGAAGTGTAGGGGCTGGCCATCTATTTATGGCAAGTACGTGACACGTTGGCGAAGTTTCGGTATTCGCCCGATACAATAATTTTCGGTTTAGAACCTTTTAACGTGTCGTAATAAATTTGTCATCACCATGACTTATATCATATGATATAAGACCTGAATATACTCATAAATATAAGTTAAGTATAGTGGTGTGATGTTAACGTACGTACGTAAAATATATAACGTGTCGGTAGTACGTTGGAATATATGTGTATGTGCTTTTTTAAAAAAATCTGAAAATATATATATTTATTTGAAAATGGCGTGTGTTGTGTGGAGAGGGATGAAAAGAACTTTCCAAATATGGCTTCCTTTAATGAACTACTTAGTTTATTTAACTAAGTACTTCACTTAATGAACTAGTTTAGTTCATTAATGGTGACACCTGAAAATAGTTCAAACACAACAAATGTTTGCCATTTGATGTAAGCTTTAAAGCTTCATGGCTCGTTAGTACGACAATATTATATATGAACTATATAAGGCAAGTTTTATGCAAGAGCGTGTCATGTCATAAAGTATGTCATGCATTTCTTTGTAACACGTTTAAATCATGTATTTTGAAATCACTCAAACCTCTTTTTCTCTACAATATCCCCATTTTGATGATTTTCAAAATGATCTACATTCATGATTTAAATCTTATCGCTCCCCCTTCAATCATGCATTAATTCGAATTTTGAATTTTAAATTTCAAATCCGCTTCCCCTCGATTTATGCAATCAGTTTCTCTCTCCCCCTTAAATCATGCATTCTCTCCCCCTTTATTTTGGAAAGTCAATCAAAAATGTATGTAAATATGGAAAGACAATCAAATCAAATCAGCAGAAATCATGCCTAATTTAGAACGAAGATTTTCGTAGGTAGCTTGATTTAATGCCTTAGTAAAGATATCCGCTACTTGTCCCTCTGTGCGTACGTGATCTTTGACAATATCACCATTATTTACGTGATCACAAAGAAAATGATAGTGTACTTCTATATGCTTGGCCTTAGAATGTAGCATGGGGTTTTTAGATAGGTTAATTGCACTCATGCTATCACAATATATAGGAATTTTATTTACGGTAATTCCAAAATCAGAAAATTGTTGTTTTATCCATAGTAATTGTGTGCAACAAAGACTAAGTGCCATGTACTCAGCTTCAGTAGTGGATAAAGCTACACTTGCTCGCTTTTTGAAAAACCATGAAATAAGTGAGTTTCCTATAAATTGGCAAGTGCCACTCGTGCTTTTTCTATCTACCTTACATCCACCATAATCAGCGTCAGTGTAGGCATGCAAATTAAAGTCACAATCTTTATCATACCAAATGCCTAAGGTGGGTGTGTGCTTAATATATCGGAATATTCTTTTTACCGCATTATAGTGGGACACCTTAGGCTGACTTTGAAAACGTGCACACATACATACACTGAACATGATATCAGGCCTACTAGCAGTAAGATATCGTAACGAACCAATCATAGATCTATATAAGGCATTATCAAAATCCTTACCATGTTCATCTTTATCTAATTTAGTAGTGACACTCATAGGGGTGGGGGATGGTTTTAAATTCTCAAAATTGAACTTTTTAATCATATCATTTACATATTTAGCTTGGATTATGTAGATACCTTTACTCGTTTGTTTAATCTGCAAGCCAAGAAAGTAGTTCAATTCGCCAACCATAGACATTTCAAATTCGGATTTCATGTAATTTTCAAAATCTTCAACAAGTTTATGAGAAGTAAAGCCGAAAATGATGTCATCAACGTAAATTTGAATAATAAGAAAATCCGATTTATCTTGTTTCAAAAATAATGTACTATCTATAATGCCTCTTTTAAAACCATTTTCTAAAAGAAAAGTAGCAAAACGATCATACCATGCTCTAGGTGCTTGCTTTAGTCTGTACATGTGATCGGGATGTTTCAAATCTTCAAAACCGGGTGATTGTTTCACGTATACCTCTTCTTGTATAAATCCATTTAAGAATGCACTTTTCACGTCCATTTGATAAAGTTAAAATCTTTCATGCAAGCAATGGCAAGTAAAAGTCATATAGCTTCTAAGCGTGCTACGGGTGCAAATGTTTCATCATAATCAATTCATTCTTCTTGATTATAGCCTTGTGTTACAAGTCTAGCTTTATTTCTAACAACTTTTCCTTCTTCATTCATTTTATTTCTAAACACCCACTTTGTGCCTATTGTGGTCTTATCTTGTGGTCATGGCACTAAATCTCATACGTCATTTCTAACAAATTGATTAAGTTCGTCATGCATAGCATCAATCCAAGAAGAATCACTCAAAGCATCATGCACATTTTTAGGTTCAATTTCGGAAATCATAGCATGAAATTGATTTATTTCATCCGGATTTATTCTTCTACGTGGTCGCACACCGTGAGTGATGTCGCCTATAATGAGATCATGTGGGTGATCTTTATGCCACCTTGGTTGATTATTTTCTATGTTCTCATGCATTTCTAAGTGGTCATGCATTTCTAGTGTATCATGCATATCATGCATATCAAACGTGCCATCATCATCATTCAACACGGGTTTCAATTCAAAATCATCATCATATTCTTTATCTTTATCAATCTCACCGAATTCATTAAATTTCACATGAATAGATTCTAGAATTTGTCTAGTGAGAGGATCATAATGTTAGTGTATGTGCCCTAGGCCATGATTTGGATATTTATGTTATGCATTTATTATTAATAAGAGAGGTTTTATTATCATTATTGTTGGTTAGTATGTTACACAATTTTGATATATGTCCCTGATTCATTATTGTTATGGAGATAAAATAATTTATAATCAGTATGAGTATTGATTTGATAATCATGAGATGATTATGTGTATGGTGATACGAATCAATCTCATAGATACTTGTTAGAGAACAGTGTATTGGATAGACCCATCATGAGATTGCTACATGGATTAACGTCATAAGTAAATCTCATGATAGTCATGTTTTAATCTTTTGACTTGAGATTGTCATAGTTTCCAACATAAGGACTATTATATTTTGACATGATCAAACGTTATCCGTAACTGGATAATAATAAAGGTCATGATTGAATGTGATAGAAATTATGTAGAGGATATTGAACAATCAAGATAGAATTTGTCCCTCTTTTGAGAGAGATATCTTTGGGCCCCTCGATTAGTGAGACTGTGAAATGCATGGCCGTGCTCAAATGAATTGATAGTGTGATCAATATCATTTGTTTTATCAGTCTACTTAGAGATCGAGTAATCATATGTTTGAACTATATAAGTATGACGCTGACCATGACTTATGTTCAAACTAGATATCGTGTGACAAAGGGATTAATGCATGTACTATTATTAGGCTAGTTGGACTTTACTCGTATTAATTGGGTAGTTGTAATGCCTTGCTAAAGGCCAATTACGACTTGTTGGTTTAATAGAGATTTAATCAACTGCCAATTAATATGGGCCTATCGGGTCACACACAAGAATGCGTATGGCTGAGATTAATAATATTAAAAATATTAATATTGGATATTAATTATTATTATTATTATCGTTTTAATATTAATAATATTAATATTGGATATTAATTATAATTATTATTATTAATTTCGTTTTTGTATATATTTATATCATCGGATAATAACAGAGAATCCATATCTGATATGGATTTTGATTGGTTTTATCTAATCCTAACAGAATCCGTATTTGGTGCGGATTATGATAGGTATTAACCAATCCGATCAGGAATCGGATTTTGATATCTATATATATGTACTGAGCATGGTGTATCTCGTACACCACACAGCCAGTAGAAAACGAAAGGGCAAGAATCGTTTTTTGTGAAAACCGAGTTCTTCAGCCGCGCCGTTTGAAGAGCTAGCACTCCAGGCGGAAGCGTTCGTGTGGATACCGACAGAGGGTGTTCGTGATTTCGCACCTCTTCCATATGCAGACTTCGAATCTACGGAGGTAGTTTTTGATTTCTTTTGTCGAATTAAACGAACAACATGGATCCTTGGTAGGAAATCGGAGATCAAGTTTTTGTTTTCCGCTGCGCGTTTGGCAGTGATCTCGGTTGATTTCCTAACACATAACACCTATATGCTTTTGAATTCACAGAATACCCAACAAAGATGCATTCAATTGACTTAGATTCAAATTTATCTAAATTGTCTTTTGTATTTAAAACAAAACATTTACATCCAAACACACGAAAATAGTCAATTTCAGGCATGCGATCATTTAATATCTCATAAGGCGTCTTATTTATTTTCTTTCTAATGGACAAGCGATTTACTATGTAGCATGCACAGTTTACGGCTTCCGTCCACAAAAATCTAGGCAATTTATTCTCGCACAACATAGTTCTAGCAATTTCTTGTAATGTCATATTCTTTCTTTCTACCACTCCATTTAATTGTGGAGTTCTAGGTGACGAAAACTCATGCTTAATTCCTTTTTCTTCGCAAAATGAAATCATATCCTTATTTTTAAATTCACTACATCTATCGCTTCTTATCTTTTTCACATTAACGCCATATTGATTTTCAAGTTGTTTTATCAGTTTAGCAATTTCAATAGCATTATCATCCTTACGTGCAAGAAACAAAGTCCAAGTATAACGAGAAAAATCATCAACAATCACGCAAGCATAGTGATGCCCACCAAGACTCGTAGTGCGACTAGGACCAAACAAATCAATGTATAATAATTCTAAAACTCTAGTCGTGCTTATTTCATTCTTAGGTTTAAGTGACTCGCGTGTTTGTTTGCCTTTTATGCAAGATTCACACAACTGAAAGTTATCTAAATCAAGTGTAGGCAATCCTCGTATTAGGTTCTTTCGTTGGAGTTTTTCTAGTGTAGAAATGCCAATATGTCCTAAACGTCTATGCCATAAGTTTACGTTAGGTTTATTTGACATGAAGCACTTAACCTTAGCGTCTAATGTATCATCCATAGAAATCATAAAGATGTTTCCTTCACATTTTCCTTTTAACACTACTTCTCCATTTTTATTTATGATACTGCAATAGGGATGAGTAAAGCACACATCGAAGTCATTATCAATAAATTGTGAAATGCTAAAAAGATTATAAGATAAGTTGCTTACCAAAAATACGTTGTAGATTTGAAGGGTGCTTGGGTTTCCAACTGTACCTTTTCCGATGATCTTGCCTTCATTGTTGTCTTCAAAGGTCATAGATCCGCCTTTTGTAACCTTCTTCAATTTCGTGAATAGGCTCGGGTCACCCGCCATGTGCTTCGAGCAACCACTGTCAAGGAACCACTTGATAGATGTATCTTTTGATGTGTAGGTTCCCTACAATGTGCAAAAATGATTTAGGTACCCTTTTAATTTTGAGTCCTTACGAGTTAGTTATTCACCTCTTAGTAAAAGTACCTTTCGGTACCCATACTTGGGTGATCCTTCTCGGTCTAGCAAATGGCAAGAATGTAGATGAAGGTGCAATATAGTAGACATGTGGTGAGTGCACTTTGGGCCTTTGGCCAAGAACTCCTTTATATGCATTATATGTAGGACGTTTTTGATATGTCCTTGTGTTAGTGTGCGTAGTGCGTGATCTAGATGGATGAAATGAATGTCGTGTATGCATCACTTGTTTCTTCTCATATCTATGTGGCACAAAATTATATTTCGCATGATATGAAGAAGAAGTATTACGAGATGAGGGGAGAGGGGGTCTTTTCGTCATCTTAGATGTCGTATGTGCTTTTGGAGTGTCTACTTTCTTAGACAATACAAACTTGGTTGGTTTAATGGATACGTCATCTGTCTTAATGTATCCTAATCCCGTTTTATCACTATCATGCTTTTGAGATAAAATAATACGATCTAGCATGTTAGATCCCGTATCAAACTGTTTCATCATTTTCTCTAAGTCCGTATTCCTTGATTTTAAATTTGAAATCTCGGATTTCATTTCATTATTTTGCGTGGTCAATGATGATATCTCTGTCTTTAATGCATTAATGATGCATGACGACTCTTCTTTTGAATCGTTTAATTGAGCGACAAGATTTTCGTTAGAAGATTCTAACAGCTTCTTGTCTTCAATTAACTGCTTCTTTTCTTTCGCAAGAGTCTTAGTGAATTTATGCAATTCTAAGTACTGACTAAAAAGCTCATCATAAGGAGGCTCAGAGTCAGAATCAGAGTCAGATGATACCTCGTTTGATGCTTTGGACACAAAACATTCTTGTGCAGTCTCCTCTTCTGTTTCAGTCTCGGAATCGATGTATCACTCCAAGTGGAGGCTTTGAGAGCTCGTTTCCTTTGCTTAGGTTCTGAGACGAGTCTATTCTTGTTCCGATCCTTGTCAGGGTATTGTTCTTATTTCTTTTAGTCGAAGTAGCCTTAGTTTTGTTTCTAAACGACTTTCTCGTGAATTTTCTTAAGCCTTTAGCCAATAAAATTAAGTCATCGTTATCTGATTCAGAATCACTATCTTCTACGTGATCGGAAGGAGTAGAGTCGTATTCATTTGATTTAAATGCAATAGCTTTACCTTGTTTTGATGATTCCGATTTCCGTATGGTGAGTTTGTTCTCATAAACCTTAAGTGATCCAATTAATTCTTCCATCTTAATTGACTTAGTTTCTTTGCTTTCTTCTATTGCCGTTACTTTAGAGTCCCACTCGGATGGAAGGCTTCCCAAGACCTTTTGTACCTTTTCCTGCATAGTAAAGGCTTTGCCAAGAGACTCAAGAGAATTGTAGATGTTAGTCAAGCGAAGATCCATATCAACGATAGATTCATTTGGCAATAATTTAAATGACTCGAGTGTAGACATAAGCATGTTGATCTTGGACCCTTTTACTTGACTAGTGCCTTCGTGTTTCATTTCAAGAATTCTCTACATTTCTTGAGCACTAGAACAATTTGAAACATAGCTAGATTCACTTTTACTTAGTTCATTTAAGAGTAACTGCATAGCCCTAGCGTTCATGCTTAGTCTCTTTTTATCCTCACTAGTATATTCTTGTCTAGGCTTAACGACCTCTAGTGTGACTCCATCTACAGTGGATAACTTTGATGGAACAAATGGACCATCTTCTATAATTGACCAAAGATCAATATCAATTGCCATAAGAAAAAGTTTCATTCTTAACTTCCATTGAATGAAAGACTCACCGTCAAAGAGAGGAGGCATTTGACTGGACATATCTTATTGCTCGGTTTTGAAGTTTGTGGTTGCCATCTCACTTAGATCGTTGGATCTTTTTGATGTGAGTGTTCCTGTGCTCTGATACCACTTGTAGGATCTGCAAAGCACCACTAGAAGGGGGGGGATTGAATAGTTGGTGAGGAAAATTTGGTCTTTAAAATAGTTTTAAACCAAGAACTCAACTTCTGAAAACAGTTTCTGTATTCAGGACCAGTTTTAAAAAGTTTTGAAAACTGAGTTGCATGTCTTCAAAAATTCTGAAATTTGGAGAGAACTTAGCCTTAGATGTTCTGAGTATATCCTAAAAATTTCAGATTAAAATTCAACCTCTAACCCCTTGAAAAATCGTTGGTGGTCAGATTGTGCAAATCTGCCAGAAACGGTAGTCTGATTTGAAAAATTAATTCCTATTTGTACGTAACTCCAAATGCTCTAAAAATTTAAAGACTAACCCTTATTAGTTGTATTTAAATGGGTTGAAACAGTTTTGAAAAATTCTTTTGGGAAGTTAGTCAAATACGATCAAAGTCTGAACATTTGCAAGCTTGAAAATCAGACTGCACTAGTCTCAGAACTTTGGACGTTTGGATGACTTATACTTGTCCAAAAGGGTTGAAACTTACGCCAAAAGAACCTTGAGAGGTATGTCTATGATTATGGAAAGTTTCGTAATTTTTGATATTCGTTTACTATTTTTACGAACGTGATTAAAAACGATAAACAGTGCTGAAACAGAAAGTAAGTGCTGAAAGTAAATGACACCAGGAATTTTATACTGGTTCGGTTATAAACAACCTACTCCAGTCTTCGAGGACACCTTCCTCGGTTAGCACTAAACACACAACACAAAGAACACCTTACCACAGGGTTGACGGAGTTACACACCAACTCCAACCCTTTACAAACCTTGTATGAGAATACAATTGTCACGAACACCACCACCCTGCAAGTGCAAGATTGATCACACCTTGATCAATCTTTTACAATGATAAAGAATATGTGATGGAATATATGAAGCCTATTCAAGTATATGAACGTAAGTACAATAGGCTTTTAGAGAGAAGAAAGAAAGAGAGTGTAGAAGAGAAGGCTAGAACACGTTTTTGATCTTTGAAATTGCAGGACTTGTTCTTGTTATTGTTTTGCTTTCTTCCTTCCTTTTTAACAATGTGGACGCCCCCTATAGCATCCTCCTCCTCCTGAAAATTATCTTCTAAGTCCTTGGAAGAGTGTATGCATCATTATGACATGTCTTTGCTTACTTGACATCTCCTCATTGGATGATCATTAAACTCTTGCTTACTTGGCACTCATTGATTGGTTGAATTTTGTCATTATTTGATGACTAGATAAATCTGAAATTACACCTCAAAAAGCATGTGTCAATTAGCCATAAACTTATTGTCATAAGTCACAAGATTATCCCACAAAATTAGCTAGACAAATTGTCACATTAATCATCATAAAAATCGGCCATGTGTTTATTCCACATGCTGAAATTTTCAGCATGTGTGATATTCACACAATATTAAAAACATTGCCATGTATGTATAAATTAATTCCTTGAAGATTGAAGAATCAAATATGTTGGATTTAGAGCATAAAATCGGTCATTGAGACTCTTCACATGCTGAGATTTCAGCATGTGTAACATTCACCTTTTATTCAAAATATTGCCAATTTTACTTTAGTTTAATCCTTGAAATTGAACAAGAAATCAATCACCATTTAGTACAAGACATTCTTATCATTTATGGAATAAAAATTAGACACCAATGAGGCCTAGAAATCGGCCAACATACATCCACACATGCTGAAATTTTCAGCATGTGTGATATTTGAAATTATCACCTTATTTGTTTCCATAGAATATTAAAAACACTTCCATATGATCTTCCAATCAATCCACATTATTCAAGACAACAAAATATGGCTCATAAAGGATAAAAATCGGCCAGCCATATGCACATGCTGAAATTTTCAGCATGTGTTACAAATGTGACATAAGTTTGAAATGTTACCTTGTGTAGCTCCTTCCTTCTTGACCAATCAATATGCCAACAAGGCTCCACATATGCTCTAATATAGATGGTATAGGCGTGTGATGAAGGTTGTTCATGTGCTTAATTTTATTTTTGCAAACTTTGTAAAATAGTGCACATTTAATTATACACACATGGTATATTCCAATCAGCCCTTAATTGAATTTTCTAGAACACTTTGAGATGTATGAAATATGTAAAAAGTGTCTAGATACATGTTATATGCCATGCCAAAAATTTTCCATGTGTCGTGTACGTAGAAAACCGAATTTTCGAAGTTTATCGATTACCCGATTTTTCTCTAATTAAATTCCAAATTTTTGCACATGTTATATATATTATGTTACACATAATATACATAAATTAAACTTTAATATTCAGCTCATAAGCTTGATTAAAGTGGCGCCTAGACCATGTGACAAAATTGAAATTAGAATCTCCACAATTTGGCCTTAATGTGGGGTGATTTATGTGTGCCAACATAGAATGATTTTATAGCTGCACATACTATGTAAGCTACGAAATTTGCGGCCATTTTTGAAGTGTAGGGGCTGGCCATCTATTTATGGCAAGTACGTGACACGTGAGCGAAGTTTCGGTATTCGTCCGATACGATAATTTTCGGTTTAGAACCTTTTAACGTGTCGTAATAAATTTGTCATCACCATGACTTATATCATATGATATAAGACCTGAATATACTCATAAATATAAGTTAAGTATAGTGGTATGATGTTAACGTACGTACGTAAAATATATAACGTGTCGGTAGTACGTTGGAATATATGTGTATGTGCCTTTTTAAAAAAAATCTAAAAATATATATATTTATTTGAAAATGGCATGTGTTGTGTGGAGAGGATGAAGAGAACTTTCCTTTCTTCAACTTGTTGTTTTTGTGCCTTTTCCAAATATGGATTCCTTTAATAAACTACTTAGTTTAATTAACTGAGTACTTCACTTAATGAACTAGTTTAGTTCATTTACGGTGGCACCTGAAAATAGTTCAAATACAACAAATGTTTGCCATTTGATGTAAGCTTTAAAGCTTCATGGCTCGTTAGTACGACAACATTATATATGAACTATATAAGGCAAGTTTTATGCAAGAGCGTGTCATGTCATAAAGTATGTCATGCATTTCTTTGTAACACGTTTAAATCATGTATTTTGAAATCACTCAAACCCATTTTTCTCTACAATATACTCATAATCTAAGTAATCAACATCGGTTTGATTAAAGAGATTATTGAGATATCTTAGAGGTATAATAAATTTAGGACTTGCGTTTAGTGGATTTTTAGATGTGTTAGAAGGCTATTGTGATGCTAATTGGTTTACTGATAATGATGAAATGAACTCAATTTTTTTACATTGGGTTATGGTGCTATTTCATAGAATTTTTTTAAACAAACTTGTAAAGCAAAGTCTACCATGGAGTATGATGTGTTGTGTTAAAATTTGCTAGTAAATAAGCTGAATGGTTAAGGACTTTACTTGTTGATATTCTTGTGTGGACTAAACTTATGTCTTATATATCTATTAATTGTCATTCCCAGGCAGCAATCGTTCGAGCAAAGAATAAGATCTACAAAAGAAGAATCGGCATATCTGTTTGAACATAATATTGCGCATGAGTTCATTGGTTCTGGTGTAGTTAACTTAGAATTTGTAAGGTTCGAGTCATTGTCATTGTTTAATATTAGAATTGGTTCTCGTTTATAATTGTTCATATATGTTCTTATATACATGTTAGATTATGTGGGTGAGTTTTGGAAACAGTACTTAAGAGTGCTTTAGAAAGTGCTTCAAATTTACATAAAAACATGTAAGAAGGTCGGTCAGAGAATGAAGTGATAACTTGGATTGGACGAGTGAGACGATACTCTGAATTTTTTGAATTTTGATTTGACCGAATGTTTGGTGATTTTGACCGAACGTTCGGTGATGAGTTCAGAGTTTGGTCTCTCAGTTTTGTCTAATTCTGAAGTTTTTGTCTAGTCACTGTACGTTTCACCGAAGGTTCGGTAAAGCTGTTTACCAAACGTTAGCTCCAGAGTTCGGTGACGAATTCTGAGTAACAACTTTTAAAAATTTTGAATTCAACGTATAGTCGAGGTAGACAGCAAATAAATTTATAATGTATTTTGATAAAATGATAGAATTTTTACAACTTGAGACACCTTCTTTCAATCGTGAACGATTATTACTGTTAATCAATTAACAAAAACTACGTATCAGTAATATTTACCCAAACATTTACTAATTATGTTTCAATAAATGGTGAGAGGAGAATCAGTGTGCTGAACTAGCGCATTAGTAAATCTTCATGAATATGAACATGTATAAACATTTTTTTTTGTTGCTATGTAGTATATATCAAGAGAAGAAAAATCAAAATATTTTAATATATATAGTTTGGTCCAAATACAAGCATAACAAACTGAAATGAATCACTTAAGAGTACGAACAGTATTTTCGTCTTTCAACGAGTTTCCTTGAATTAAATTTTTATTAATGCTATGTAAGGTTTGGAAGGCATTATTATTGCCGCATTTTATATCATTCGCTCGTGTGTTTTTATTGCTGAAAACAACAAAAGTTATCGTTAGGGTCTGGAGACGGTGAGAGGCAAGCAAACAATACCTCCATCTCTATGGATAGAGAGTTTGCTTACAATAAGACACTCTGCTCCATATATACCTGTATAGATAGCACAATAATAGAGACATACACTAGTAAAGTGATTTTATTAAACATAAATAGAAAGCTTTCCGTATGAAGGGGAAATTTTATTATACTCCAAGAGTACTTATGTACTGACTACTAAGAACACAAATAGACAGGAGAGATAATATAAGTGGACTACTGTAAAATAAAAATAACTACTACATATTCAAAATATTACTATAGGAAGACTCCTATTACATAAAAAATAACTAGTAAACATTTAATAAATTACTATACATGAACTAATTATTAACATGATTATGCATTTCATTTTCCAAACAAAAAATACAGAAAAAACAGAAAAAGAAAAACATAATCGTGCATCTAATTGACGTCTCAATCGGTCAAAAAAATTTTTTTTTTTGACGTCTCATCATCGACTAATATTACTAATCAATTAACGAAAATAATGTGCCCAATAAAATTTATCCAACAACAAACAACAATAACAACATTATCTCATTGCCTTAGAGGCTCCTGTTATGACGAGTTATGAAAGAGTCGGACGTACGCAACCATACCTATGTGTTAGAAACACATAAATGTTGTTTTCCGATAACCCATAATAAAAATTGTGTGAAGCTGTGTCGATCAACTGCTACTTTACAATTCACAATATAAGAAGTACAACCAATTTATTGAGTCGCTTTGCTTTATTCTATCATATTCTAAATTTAGGAAAGAGTGTATATTTTCCTCCATTTATCTTTGACTCCATTTATCCAAATGTTTCCAAATTATGTTTCAATAAATGGCGAGGGGAGAATCATTGTGTTGAATTCTAATGTAGTAGTACTAAACAGGACAGAAGGAAAGGACAGTGATTTGGTGTTCGTGAATATTATTAATAATAATAGATAAGAAATAGTCGATGAGGTTATATGAGTGGTAAATGTTAACAAATAGTCAATGGAATTATAAAATTTTCTTGATTATTAATAACATGAATGCACTTTTGGCTATGTGACACATGTCAATAGAGAAAAAAATCAACAACAACAACCACATCTATTATATCTCAACAACAGCAAAAATTATCGCTAGAGTGTGGAGAGATGAGAGTCAGGCAAATGATACATTCATCTCAAGGGATCGAGAGCTTATTTCCAGTGAGATCTCTGTCTCGATATATACCTGTATAGATAACACAATAATAGTAATATACTGCGTTAGTTTACTAGTGAATGATTTATTATGCTAGTGCAATAGAGAGATAAAATCATTAAAATTTAATGTATACATAGTGATCCAAACAAGTCATTAAACTAAGATGAACCACATATGGGTCGAATAGTAATTTCCTTTGTTAATGAGTGCCGTCGTTAATTTAGAATTTATCGCAGGTGAGGGACAAAGTTATGCTAAATAGCCTTTCGTGATTGTCTTTGTTATTGGATCTATAAGATTCGATTTAAAATTAGTAAAATTAGGCTTGAAACGGTCTAACAGAGGGTGTATTAGAGCAACTGGTAAGATTGTTGTTTTGTGACATAGAGGTTACAGTTTGAGCTGCGGAAACAGTCTCTTGCACAAAGTGTAAGGTAAGACTGCGTACTTCAGATGACAAAGCGATCCGACCTCTCACTGAATCTTATGCAAACGCAGTAGTTTAATATATCGGGGACGCCTTTAGACTTAAACTGTTCCAAAGAATAAATAATTTTATATACAAAACCATAATTTAGACACATCTGAATAAACGTTTATGTCAAAGTGTGACATCGACAGCAATTGAACGGTCAATAATGGATAACAGTTTTTGAAATATCAACCAAGACCCGACATATAAGAAAACAGAGCTGGTTGAAATATTTGGTTAATCCAATCCGTAAGTTTTACGTTGTTAGATCAATTAATGACACAATGAGATGATGTGATTTACATATATCTATAACTAAAAACGATTAAGCAAAACACAAAAAACCCATATATATTATATACGTTTAAATAATATGTAGAATTATATTAATTGCATAATTTCTAAAAAAATATGTGCAAGCATTTATAGGCTAATGAAAAGAAGTAATACAATAAAGCTTAGAGTAAAAAGGCGAAATCTCTCGCACTGAGGGCTTCCATCACCTCAGTCCCAAGGAGCATTGTGGAAGATGTAAATCAGGAGCCTAGCGGGCTCCTAGGTTGGGTGAGAACTTACGCAGTGACCCACACAAGGTGTCCTCTGTAAACCAAGTCTTCGGCCTAGTAGCAGTGAAACGTCCACACTGTGCATGTCTCTGGAATCGAACTATTGACCTTTTGGAGCAAATCTAAACCTAAATATCAACCGAACTATGCCCTGGGGCAATATAATACAATAAACCTAGACAAATGAATATAGACAATGACGTACAATGAACCTAAACAAACCTTTAAAAGAAAAAATACTTAATCAACTATCTAATAAATATTTATATTTAACAAACCGTATAAAAGCTCCGTCTCAAACTTTGTATGTATCCCTGTGTCTTTGGTTGCTGATAATTTTTGCCATTTTGCTACACATAAGAGTAATTATGTATTTACCAATAAAAAGTAACTACTAAAATAACTAAAAATTAATGCCTAAAAGAAAGTTAAAAGTTACTACCAATCTTGTTTACGCTCTTGATTGACGTTGTTCATATCTATTTTAAAGCCATACGACAGAATCCACAAAAAATAGATATAATTTTATTAGCATTATAGAGTGCGGATCTTGCAGCAACGAGCAACTGGTAATGTTGCTTTTTTGTGACTTTGATGTCACGGTTCTGAACTGCGAAAACAGTCTTTCGAACAAAATGTAGGGTAAGGCTGTGTACGTCAGATTGCTTCGCGATCTGACCTCTTTACGGGCTCTACACAAACTCATGAGCCTATTACTTCGAAAACGTACTTTAATTTTTTGAGCATTATATAAGATTTTAGGGAAAATTACAGTTTCTTCCCCTGTGGTTTTGCGTAATTATAAAATCATCCCCTGTCATTTGTTATTAGCCAAAACACTACCCTGTGGTGTGGGTTAAAATTGCACCGGTGGATTTACCGATGGATGTGAGGATCACGCGATCCAATTATGGCCTTTCCGGTGAAAATTTAGCGCGTGGGAGGCACTGAAATTTTATTGGATGTGAGTTGACGAAAATACCCCCGTCTTCAACCCCTTTTAAAAACACATTCCTCTTTTCCTACCTACGTTCTCAACCCTTCAGACGAAAATTCTTCCCTCCCTTTCAATTCGTTCTGGGCTGAGCTGGAAGAAGACATTCGGTCTGGGCTGGAAGAACTGCAACCCTTGCAGCATCTTGCTTAAAATTGCATCAATTTTTGAAAGGTAAGAAATCCTTCCCGTGATGAAATCGCGTTTTACCGCCAAAGGAGGTAACTTGGCCCTTCGGTTTGTGAAATTAATTGTTTAGTGTAATGGTTTCTTCTACCGGGCAAGTGTAATTTGTGGGTTGTGTATTTCGTTTTGAATGGTTAAAATCCTTTTTTTTTGAATCCGTTCGTTTTGAGTATTCTTGTTGAGTCAACCTTGATTTCTCCTTCCCCAATTTGTGGATTGTGTATTTCATGCATTGTGTATTTCGTTCAAATGAGACTTGATTTGGTTCAATTTGTGGGTTGTATTTCATTATCCTGGAACATGGAAAGTAGAAAAACTGAGCTCAATGTTGTTTGAATTTCAGAAATGCCGAGCTCAAGCAGTAAAAGTGCTGGATGTAGAGATTTAAGGTTCAAAAATCAGAGGTGTCACTGCGGTGTTAAAGTTCCACTTAAGATTGTATAATATGCGCAAGAAAGCCGTGGAATGCTGCATTTCTCTTGCGATATATGTGGTTACTGGAAATGGTGCTATCCAGTCCGAAGGGGGAGGGGTGTGTACGAGCATGAGATGGCTGAGCAATCAAGCTCAATTGGACCAGACAATGGTGTTGAAGCAGTGGAAAGAGATGAAGTTGAAAGAGAGCAGCTTTTGCGTACTGTTATGCAAGTAATGGAGAAGATGGATAAGAAGACAGATGTAACGAGGATGATGGTGTTATGTACATGGGTCATTGTATTTGTCGGAGTGATATTTCTTATGTTCAAGTAGTTTACGGTGATATGTTTTCCGATTGAGTAATGTTCAATTTGTTGTTATGCACTTTGTTCATTGTATTTGTGTAATGCAACGTTTGTGTAATGCAACGTTTGTTATGCCATTTGGCCATTATTACCTAAGTTCAATTTGTTATGCACTTTGGCCATTATTACCTAAGTTCAATGTCTTGATAATGCACTACCTCTCAATCGAAGTTGGTGGCATGTGAAATAGAACACTGCACACTAGTGTCGTAAATGGAAACAAAAGTAACCATGAACGCATATCATCATATAATACCCATCACTGTATGCGAATAACATTAGTTGTACAAAATGAATGCTTAATGTATCATTGTGGATTACATAGCCTCTTTCATTTAATCGCATACAAAGATGCGATGTAATCCACACCAAAATAAACCCATTTTGAACCCCTCAAAAATGCGATGTCCACAAACATTTTACACCGTTTAACTGGACATGGTTTTTCTAGTTCCAACCGTGCCTTTGTTCTTTCTTGGACTGCTCCTTGGCTGTTTATGCATCAGGTCTTGGACTTTCCTTCGCACCTACACATGAAAGAATAAAATGAATTCTAATCTTCAACAATATTCAAAATTTTGTAAAACACGGGCATAACAACATAAAACGCAGTTGATGTTTTTTTCCTCACAATATGATAGGATGAAGTCGATGGTTCTGCTTGCTCGTTGCAAGTCTCCATGCACCGGTTCTCTAACTGGTCAGACTGAGGTAACTCCTCATCCTCAATATGTATAACTCCTTTGAAAGGTTTCCTCCATGGGTACTGTAAGAAACTCATCAATATTTATACAACAGCCCATCAATTAAGTGTACAGAATTACAATAGCATAATGTCAAACATTGTTACCTTGAAAGAAACTCTGGTAATGCGTTTATTGAAAATATTTGAAATCTTGCTTGAAATGTTGCTTGGTTTTCGGACACTCTGCAAGAATCTCAGGATCAGAAGTGTACACACAATTACAATCGAAAAGTGAAGGTAATAGCATTACACTTACAAGTTTTTTTGGTCTGTTAGGTCGATCTCGTTCATCAGCATCCAATCTCTGATTTTCATTGTTTTCGGTAGGTTGACTTTCAGCATCATCCATTCTCTGATTGTCATTGTATTCGGTATGCTGAATTTCATCATCATCCATTCTCTGACATTGATTGTATTCGATATGCTGAATGTCATCATCATTCATTGTGTGGTTGTCCGATTGGTTAAACTGAAAATCATTATCCTCCATTCCATGTGAATGTTTAATATGCAGTGCATCAACTCACAAATAAATGTTACGCAATGAAAGTTTACAGAATTACAATTGGTGATATTAACTATAAGTATATTACCTGATTTTCATCCTGATGTTCAACCTGTGGGGTTGACCTATCATCAACATCCGTTGCCTGTGATTGCTATCATTTTGTTGGACACATGTCAATGACTGGCAATGAAAATTTATGCATCTATATAAATTTATGGTGATGCTTACCTGGTTATCATTTTGTTGGGCTGGCCTGCGTGAACAGCTTCGTTTATTATGGCCAAGTTGTTTGCATATTTTGCATCTTACTGTCAACCCCTGCCTTGTAGATGTAATACACGGCCTTGGCTCATCCGGGTTCCTTCTTCTCAGTCTCTTAGGCCTTCCTGGCATTTTTCTAACTGCTGGTGGCAATATTTCTCCAAGACCAGTTTCCTCCCAAAAATCAATTGATGGCACTGGATACACACTGAATGAGTATGCCCACACGTATGATTCTCTCTTAAACACATCATCAACATAATCATACACTTCACCTCTGTCAAAGTTTATGGCTGCTATAGCATGCTGGCATGGGATGCCCAATAGCTCAAACTTCCTACACGTGCACGTCCTTAAATGCAGGTCCACAACATAATGTCGCACCCCGCAATCCACTCCAAACTTCTGTCCATCAGAATGTTCTGCGAAACAGTTTCTGCTCAATTCCTTGAACTTCTCTATTTTTTTCTGAACATTAGGGAGGAATCTGCCTTCATACCTGGAAATCCATTTCCGCTTGTGACAAATCAATCTCATTATCATCCTCCTAATCCACTCCATCATTGACACTACTAACATTGTCCTAGCGGGGATTATGGCAGCATTAAAAGGACTCGTTCATATTATTGACTAAAGTATTACACTTGCTTCCACAACCGAAGAAAGCTCTACTCCACTGTTCTTTTGGTATCTTGTCCAACCATCCAGCAGCGTTCTCATTACCATCTACACTTGGGCCTGCTTGGTTCAGCATCTCCATGGCCCGCCTATAATCCGCAGGGTGTGTAGCACTTGCTGCTCTCCAAAACAAGTCCATCAACTTCTTCCCCTTGTAATTCTTCTTAAAATTCTCATACATGTGCCTGAGGCAATACCTATGCTCTGCTTCCGGAAACAACTCTTGCACAGCATTCACCAAACCTTTCTGCCTATCCGATATAAATGTCCAGCTCCCACCTCCAAGATCACCATCCAAGTGTTCAAGAAACCACTTCCATGAATCATACCTCTCTGCCTCAACCACATAAAACGCAATAGGAAACATATTGTCGTTCCCATCCCTCCCAATAGCACTCAAAAGCTGCCCGCCATATGTTCCCTTAAGAAAGCACCCGTCCAAGCCTATGATTCTTCTACACCCCAGCAAAAAACCTCTAATGCATGCATCCAAACACATATACAACCTCTCAAAAATCCTTCCTTCTTTCACATTTAATGGGTCCTCATTCACCCTCATGTCAACTGGAACCTCTTGTACCTTGATCTTCATCGTACTCCCAGGATTACATTTTCTCACTGTTTCACAATAATCCCATAATCTCCTATACTCTCTTACCTCATCCACGCCACTCATCATCTTTGACTTTGTCCGTGCTCTGTACAGTTGAAACTTACTAACCTTCACATTCAAGTCTCTCTTTATATCTTTTTGCAAGGCAACGATTGACAACTTCGGATCATCGGCTATCCTGTTACAATACCTTTTTGCCACATATGTAGACATACAATGCTTGTTCTTGTACTGTCTACCACAACTATGCTCTCCCTTCAGGGTTTTGACCATAAACGTTTGTTGTCCTTGAACTGGAGATGCATGAATCCTCCATGAACAACCTTCAGAACAAACAGCAGTTATTCGACTTTTTTCATTCTTCACATACGTAAATGTGAACCCCTCTCTTATAGCCCAATCTTTCAGAGCATCTCTAAATTCTTGTGGACTCCCAAATGTATGGCCAACCCTAAGCTCGTATTTTTTATCCTGCAGATCACACTCCATATCAAAGGCCATTTGTGACCTACCCTCGGTGTCAAGTACGTCATACTCGTTTTCTGCATCATGTTGACCACTGTCTCCTACATCAACCCCCTCTCCACCTGCATCCCTTTCTCCGTCACCCTCATCAGAATCATACATGCCTTCATACTCCTCATCACGATATACAGAGCATTCACCCTCTAATACACCATTCACATCGTCATCACTTATATGTGTGCGGTCTATATCACTGAGACCACCCCATATTTCCTCATCAACATCAACTCTACTGTCAACGTCAAATACCTCACCATCATCCATGTCAAAATAAGACCCCTTCAATTAAACTATCACAAATCCGAACTGGAAGACAATAGGCCAAACAGAACTTCAAGTGAGCTTAAAAGGGCTTGCAGCAGAACACACCAGCACAGTAAATTAAGATAAAGGGGCCTTCAATGATAGCTACGGCATTATGTGTACAAAGTAAAGGGCCCGCATAAATTGTGTACAAATCAAAAGAGAAGATAATTACAGATAAAGAGGATAGCTACGGCATATGAAAAACCATCAGCACACCCATATACAAACGGCATATGAAAAAGCATCAGCACACCTATATAC
>AP025057.1:28826730-28978935 GCA_036186865.1 Eustoma russellianum
CAAATAGGAGGCTGTCGATATTAAAATATTAATAAACGTGTATATGTACATATTAATGCAAAACAACGACAAAAATATAAACAAACAAGTGTAAAGTCAACCTAAAACGTAGATAGTATCTACGTCCCTAAATATACTCTAAAGTGTCCCTATATCTGGACTATACCTCGTTAACCTTAATCCTCTGCCTCCATGAACTCCTATCCTAGACCATGTCCTCAGAGAGATGCAAATCTAGTAAGTCGTGTCTAATCCGTTCATCTCAAGTCAGTTATATATAACATTAAATATTAAACAAATTTTTAAATATTTATATATAAACATTAAAAGGCATTTCTGGTGCACCAGGTTCTGCATTTATGTACGGTCCGAAGAAGGGCCAGATGACTTCGCGATCTTATGTGTGCAGCCTTACCTTATACTTTTTTGTACAAAAGGTTGTTTTCACGGCTCGAACTCGTGACCTCAATGTTACAAAACAGTTGCTCAAGGCACACCCTCTTTTATCTAAACATTAAACAAATCAATTTTACGTATTAAAGCGTTCTTTTACATACCAGTTTAGCGAACACTACTTTTGACGGAATTTGTTATATTTTTTCCATGAAAGGATCTTTATTCATAAATCAAAAAACACAAGTGTTACACAGTGTCAATGACATATCCATACAGTACTACTCTATGTTATCTATCATCACAGGGATACATAGATTCAAGACGACATTATCTAGCTTTCTAGTCCGACTCATAATTTCTTTAACTACAGCTATTGACGGTGGTAGGTGTAGAATATTTCCATGAACTAGTTGATTCTGGCAATACCAAATACAAGATAGTGCTTCCCGGAAAATGTATCGCCATTCCACCATTCGCGCCTCCAACTATGTATATTAAACAGCACCCAAGGCTAAACTTCACTGTGGTGCCGAAATTCTGTCCACTCCTCCCAACTGAGCAACTGCTGCCAAACACTACGTGCCCAATGACAGTGGCACAAGGAATTTGTTATATTGCTATTATACAAAAAACAACATATTCATTTCATATAGTAATATCTTTATGGAGTAAAAATGTTCTTATTTTGTCTTATCATAAGAGCGAAATAAATTGGAAACCGCTTGCACAATTAAAAAATAAATAAAAACTTGTCAAGTAAACACACCGGTTATATTATAAAATTTGTCTTTATTTTTCAAGACATACTTTCTGGTGAAAAATATTAGCAGACGCCGACAGCCGGCAATAATTTCTCCATATTAACTTTTTTTACTTAAAAAATGCCAGCAATGTAGAGCCGGCCACGTGCTCTGATTTTTCTAAGATCAAGAGCTTCTCAACTTCAAAAAAAAAAAAGTCAAGAAATTCTGTAAGATTTTGACTATAAAATCATTTCATGTATATTGTAAATCAAAGAATACATGTAATATAATGTTTCATTTACAAAAAATACCTTTAGAATAGTGTTTCAGAGTTTACGGTACATATACGTTTTCTATACACTAATCTCTTATATTTGCACAGGTTTCAGGAAGGGGCCGAATCGCTTCGCGATACGATGTACACAGTCTTATCATATACTTTGTGTAATAGCCTATTTCTGTGGTTCGAATATGTGACCTCAATGTCACAAACAACAACTTTACCAGTTACTCAGTTACTCCAAAGTCAGTTTACGTTACATGGTGAACCATAAAAAAATAAAATAAAATCTAAATCAATTTATGGTAGAATTCAAACTTTTACGTTACGATCTACCCATCTATGCCGTGCGGGTGTCAAGCGATTCTCAAATTTGGACTACCGAGCTTTTTGACTACATATTTGTTTTATAGCTTTGAATTCAAGACTTGTTTTTCTCTCTTTTTGGTATGTAGAAAATTCTACTTTTTGTATTTGATAAGTATTCGTATAAGTGGAGCTTTCTTATGCGATACATTGTTATGTGAATAAATAGTAAGATAAAGTAATAAAATTAATTAATCAATCATACACAGTATATTCTAACAGCAGTAAAAGCTATTGTTATAGTCTGGGGAGGGTGCGTCACGCAAACAATATCACTATCCTAAATGATCGAGAGTTTGCTTCGGTGATACCTCCGACTCTATATGTACCTGCATAAATGACACAATAATAGGGGTATGATGTGCTAGTATGTTAATGAGGGAATTCAATAAACATAAATATGTAGTTTCCGTTATTAAAATAGTCATAAACGTGTATGTGCACATGTAATGCAAGATAAAGGCAAAAAAATGCAAAGTTAACATAAAGCATAGATAGTGTCTAAGCCCCTAAATATACTCTAATGTGTCCATATATCCTATCTAAACCTCGTTAATGTCAATCCTCTGTCTCCATGAACTCATATCCTGGACCATGTCCTCAGAGAGTTGCAAATCGAGTAGGTCATGTCTAATCCGCTCATCCCAACTCCCAAGTCAGTTTGGGCCAGTTTTTACTCCTCTTTCCCTCTACAATGAGGCTTTCAACTGCTCCAACAGATGCTGTTGTCTGGTCTCCTCTTGACATGTCCAAACCATCTTAGACTCCTCTTCCATATCTTATCTGCTAGACTAACCACCCATAACCTTTCGCGAAATACCTCATTTCTGATTTAGTCTAGCCTTGTATGCTCACACATCTACCTCAGCATCTTCATCTCTGCCACTTCTATCTTCTGCGACTGTGTCCTCTTAATGGACCAGCAGTTTATTCCATATAACATTGCCGGCCTCACTGCCACCTTATAAATTTTTTTCTTTAATTTGGTTGGAAAATTCTTGTCACACAGCACCTCTGAGGCTGCCCTCCATCTACACCAGCCTAATTGAACTCGGTTTGCTACATCACTATCTATGTCCTCATCTTGCTGTACAAATGATTCTAGGTACTTGAACTTACTTACCTGTGGTACCATTTGACCATCGACGGTGAGTTGGCTATTCTCACCACCAGTTGCGCTACTGAAGTCGCAGTGCAGATACTCGGTCTTAGAACGACTAATCCTTCAGCTTTTTATCTCTAAAATACCTCACAACTGCTATAGTCTCATACTCAGGGTATGTCTACTCTCTACGACTAATACAATATCGTCAACAAAAGTCAAAAACCTAAAAAATAGACGGTACAGCATGAGTTTTTTTTTTTTCCTTTTTCCTTTTGAAGGCACATTGTAAGAACATATGTTAGCATTTAATATTACAATTATTGTTAAAGTCATTTTGATTCAGACAAAATCTCACCTCATTCATGGTCCATGTTTGGTTTATAATGATTCGCTTTACTTCAACTTTTTCCTCTTTGACACAAAATAAATAAGTGTCGATATAAACATGTTATTCAATATCGATTATGCTTTAAAGTGTTTCAGTTTTTATTCTGTACAATTGTAATTTAGGGGGGGGGGGGGGGGGGGGGGAATTTGTCAATATTTTGATTTTTTTTATTTAGAAAGTAATGGATTTTGATCAAGTTAAACTTTAACTAAAGAAAAATCTATGAAACCTTCACCTGGAAAGAATAAAACGCAGCAAGATTTTCTTGGGGTTGAAGTATGACTCATTCGTCATGCTGACTGGAGCAAGACTATTTGAAGTTATTCTAGTCATATATAGCTTCCAGAGTATAGTTCAGTTGGTATTTGGATTATGATCTGCTCCAAGAGGTCAAGATTTCGATTCCGGAGACACGCACAGTTTGGATGTTCCACTGCTGCTAGGCCGAAGGCCTGGTTTACGAGGGGGACAACTTGTGTGAGTCACTGCGTAAGTCCTCACCCAACCTAAGTGGTCACTGGGCCTTGACTTAGATAATTTACAATGGTCCTTGAGACTAGAACGGTGGAGGTCCTCAGGACCAGGGAAAGACCTTTTGCTCCAGATCCCATATTGTATCTTTTTATACATAACCTGGTAGTCTCATACGCCCTATTTGAACAGAAGATTATTTCAGTCTTATATCTGAGTGTTCGTTTTATACTAACATAATTTTCTTTTGAATAAAAGATGTTTAATTGAAAAGGGTTCTAACACGTATATCATTTGATTGGCATCTGTCGTAGACTTCTAAGTACTAGAAGATATTCATCGATTTGTATATCAAAAAGTTTTTATTAAATAAACTCAGAGAGAGTTCATCTTCAGATATGTGTCCCGAAAGACATGTCCATTAAACCAAGTCTTGTATTTTATCTTTTGGCAAGGGCACATATACTCCACCAATTGGGATTTGATTTTCTCAAGTTTTCTCTTTTCAAATTTTACATGTGTAAAAATATATAGTTTAATAAATAAAAAACACACAAAGAAGTATAATGTGTATACGGTTGTATTGTATGTATTTTATTAAAAAAATTATTAAAAATTTACATTTGTAAATGTGAGAAGTAGACTGCATTTAAAGAAAAGATCTTATTCGCCACCAAATGGGGTAAGAGTGGGTGTTAATCCACCTCCACAACCTCCAATAGTAATTGAGTTGGTGTTTGGTCGAGGGGTTTAAGAATAAGTTGAATTTGTTTGTTTTGGGAAACGAGGGATATGAGATATCCAATTATTTGTTAATGAATATCGTTTTTTTATATACTAGCCCTCCCTTGTCTATCAATATGGGGAATGAGGGGTATGGCAGGTCAACAGCGGTCAACGCCACCGGCCACCGTCCGCCGCCACCGGTCACTGTTATGGCCAGTCAAATTTTTTCGGCCGCCCACATTCGATACTCATTTCAATTCTGATATGTTCCAAACACCACCAATGTCTATCATACCCATTCCCACTTCAATATCAAACAACGTTCCAAAAACCACTAATGTCTATCATACCCATTCCCACTTCAATATCAAACAATTATCATTTTTAGGCTCAAACCCATATACTCCAAACCCATACCTATTCTGATTCTGATTCCGATATTCAAGTGTGAACCAAGCGCCACATAAATATAGTGTTCTTACCAAAAATAAGAAAAGGTTTTCTGGAGAAGGTAGTGAACATCTTTTCTATTTAATTTGGCTATAGTTGTTTTAAACTTGGATATGAATTATGAATTCACATTATTTCAAAATAAAATGTTATGATTGTGAGAAGCTATTACTATGCTCAATCACATGGTCACATTTTAAATTGACACCCATCTTACTATTATTCCATCTTACTATTATATTAATTAAGTGTAGGATAAATCTGCGTACAGCAGATTAAAAAGCGATCCATCTCCTCATTTGCGTACAGCAGATTAGACAGCGATCCATCTCCTCTCCAGATTTTGCGCAAATAGGGAAGCCTAATATACAAGAAAATGACTTTTTTTGGGTAATAAGTAACAATTTTCCTTGAGGATCTTTTTCCTTTTTTTTTCTTTTTTCTTTTTTTTTCTTCTAAATTTCCTCCAATCTTTCATCCTTATCTTAATTATATACATATCTTATCTATGTGATATACTTCAAATAACACATATTGATTTTTCTTCTTTCACCTTTTTTTAAAATTCCTTTTTTGTAACAAATTTCTATTAAATTATCTAAACTTAATAGATCACATAATAATTTTAAAAATATAAGCAATCATGACATGATAACTTAAATATCACTGGGATCACATATACTTTGCTACTTTATAATTTATATTTTTAAATAATGATATAATCATACACACAATATCATGCAGAATATCATACATAAAACAAAAGCTAATGTCTTTCGATTAATCATCTTCTATATATTCATTGTGAAGCTACAAAATTTAAATATGTATCTATCTATTTATCTGTATGTCAACCGGTTGCATGTTGATTTAGTTAAACACACACTTTTCCTAACGAGTATTTTAAATATATATTAAGAACGCAAAGTGAAGTAAACATTTTTACGTCACAAGTGTTACTACTGCGAAGAGCACGGGCAGAACTTTCCTTTCAATATCCAGTACAAGTTTCTTTATAGAATATATATTTTTTTTATATATGACGAGGTCGGATTGTCTCGCCAAGGTAAAAGTAGAAATACCCGGAGCCAAGGCCGTTAATCCTCCGTCACTTAGTCCTTCTTGGAAGCCTGAGAAAGGAAAGAAAGCATTAGGGGTCCCAGGACGCTGTCCCGGGAAAACCCTCCGACGCTCAAGTCAGTTGCGAGCTTTTATGCGTATGGCTTTAAATGAAGTTGAGGTTTGATGAAACCTGTTTTGAGGTCGGCCAAAGTGTGGGCCGAGCTGGGTTGGGTCATTGCCTTTGTTTTTTGGGGTTTAGCCTAAGTCAGAACAGTGAGTGCCTTCTCCAGATTTGGACCTGGAGCTTCTTTCTGCTGGGGAAGATCTTTTATACTTGGCATGGCTGGGAGCTTCGTGTCTCAGATGGATGAAATGAGGCGTCTGGCCCTCTTGCATGGCAGTCATGTAACTGCTAAGGATTGCTGTGCTGGCACCTTCCCTCCGTATGATTGACATTTGGAGAGAGTTGAAATTGCATGTATGCCACGTAGCACACAGCATCATGACTGTTGTAGTCTGGCCGAGGTCAATAGTTGGAGACCTGCAGCCGAAGTGAATTACTGACAACTGGGAGCCAAGGACTGGACTCCTTTGGCCGAACTGAGTATCTAACCGAAGTCAGTGGGGGGGCTAAACTGCTATGGCCGAGGTGCCATTTAACCGGGCAGAAACGCAGAGGCTTTAGTCCGAGATGTCTAGGCCGGGGCTCTATTACCGAGCTACTCTGTGGCCGAGATGGATTTGTCCACCTCGGACTTGGTCTATTACGGGGCCGAGCTACGGCACTTAGTCACTTTGTATCCTTACTGAACGTTGACCGTTATTGACTAACGGGTGAATTTCTTGGTATCATCATCTGCCCCCCAGATTAGACTGGCCGAGCTGAGCTGAGGTCAGGCTAATCTGATGATATCGTTGTCTCCAGCCGAGGTGTCTCTCTTGAAGCCAATTACTCCATACCTATCAAGCGCGGTGTACGAAGCATCAGTTCGTAGCTGTACTGATTGGATCAGACTGACCAAACGAATGACCTTCCCAGACACGTGTCCATCTCGGATTAGTTTATCCTGCACAATTATTGTCTACGCAGACCGAGGTGACAACGGTTCAGCTTTTAATCATGTCGGTTCAGGATTCGATGCCAATCAGTCTTGATGGTGGCGTGGGAATCGAGGTCGGCCTAACCCGAGGTAACCTTTGGAATGACTGAGACTTGCCTATAAATAGGGATTCATTCCTCATTTTCCCTCTTTTGCGCTTTAGTTGCTCTCTCCTTATTTTTGCTCTTTACCGGTATCAGCTCTTCTGGCGTTTCCCTTTGCTCCGGCGTCCTTTTCATCTCGGCGATCCTCTTCTCTTCCGGCTAATCGCTTGTAAGTCCTGTCTTCCATGTCTTCTGCTTCAGATTCCCAAAATCGCTCTGAGGGAGCTTCCTACGTTGGTAATGTAGGAAATCTCAGTTCATCATCGGAAAGGACGGTTGTCTCTGAAAACCGTCACCCAACTCGGCCCTTAGGTGGCGCTGGAGATGATGCCGGCCCTAGTGGCCAGGCTCCGCCGAGCAGAGCTATTAGAGTAGTTGAGGTTTCTCCAGAACAGGCAGAAACCATCCCACCTCCGGGCACGACAATGGTGCCTAGTAGATCTATGGTTTCAACTCTGCCAGTAGGGGTTGTTTATAGGGGGTCTCCTTCAGCCGAGGTCCAAGAGTCCTTCTGTACCTTGTCCGAGGTGGACGTGTCTTTACTATGTGGGATGTACGACATTGATGTCGAACAATTTGATCCCATTCTTCCCTCAGCTAATCAGACAGCCTATGACCCTCCTGCGGGATATGAAGCCGTTTATGAGGAATATTTTCACTCTGGGTTTCGTCTTCCTGTCCCAGCTTCTTTGTTTCGTATTCTTCATTCTTACAACCTTAGGCTTCCCCAGATCAAGCCTAATAGTTTAAAAATTATTCTGTCTTTCCTGCTCTTCCTTAGAGCATCTGAGATCCCCTTTGATCAGAGGATCTTTAGGAGTTTCTTTGCCTGTAGGTCTTCTGAAAGTTGGTATTATTTTACCAAGAGAGTGACTCCTGAAGATTTCAATTATGTTGTACATATTCCTTCCTTCAAGAAGAACTGGAAAGGTAGGTTCTTCTATATTAAGAAGTTAGGGCTACCCCAACTTGATATATGGAAATCAGGCAGAGCTGACAACATGAAGCCGAGCCTAGAATTTTGTGATGAGGCAGCCAAGTTGTATTCCTCGCCTGTAGTCATTGACTGGCATAGAGTTAATGACTCAGTTCTAAAGGCTGCCGACCTGGGTTCCTTAGCCTCCGGCCCTCACTACAAACCTCTTTCTCCAGAAAACTTGGCAATTGTCCGGGGTATACTCTGATACCTGGTATTTCCTTCTCGTTTTTTGACGACCTTCTTTTATCCTTATGTTTTTTGTGCAGATTCCATGGCTCCTGGAGGCAAAGATTTTGCAGAAAAAATTGCCAAGGCTGCATCCAGGAAGAAGGCTCAAGCTGCAAAAGCTAGGGCCGAGGCTGCCCAGAATCTGCCCCCAGCTAAAGGCATTGCCGAGGCTGAGGTGAATCAGGCCATCACCATAGCGTCTGAGTCAACCACTCTAGGTAGTGTTTTTAGATTTGTAAAATTGCTCACTGGGGTGGTTTTTTTACTTTGGTTACTGTAGCAGGTGCAAGGGCCGAGATCCCACCAAAAGATCACACTCCTGATCTTGAACGGACTCAACAGATTGAGATTTCCATTTTGGGAAAAAGGGCGAGGGAAGATGTCCCCGTCTCTGAGGCCGAGATGGCACCTGCTCAGGAAAATGTAACGGTGGGCGAATTTGATGAAGCCGACACCGTGATGAACCCTGCTGTAGCCAGGAAGATGAACAGTCTGATACTGCCCGTTGACAAACAACGTTTCTCAACTGCATCTTGGGGCAGCTTGGTCAACACTGTCCACATCAACTCTGCTATAGTATGATCCATCTCTTGCTTGTTACACCTAAAGTTTTTACTAACCCCATTTTGGTGAAACAGCTGAAAGTGCAACTGTCCGAGCTCATTAGCCGAGGTGAAGAGCTGCAGAGTCAGCTGGCAACTAAAACCAAAGAGTCTGATGCTAATTCCCAAAGCATCGCATTTTTGAAGTCAGAGATCATCAAAATTCAAGGCCAAAAGGAAGAGGCCGAAACCAAGTGGGCCACAACCAATTCCTTAGTAGCCGAGCTGGAAAAGAGAAATGTCAACCTGGAGGAATGTTATAACCAGGTGATGGCGGAGTCTGGGCAAAAGGATGCCGTGATCACATCTCTGCAGGAAAAACTGGAGCAACAAGCATCAAATTTTTCTGCTCAACTTGCTGCGGCCAAGTCTGAAGCAGTGGCCGAGTTCAAGAAGTCAGAACTATTTGAAGAGAATATGGTGTTATTACAAGGCCCAGTTTTGCAGATGGGCCAAACAAAGGCCATAGATGTCTGCGCCGAGGTCTGCCCCCAGCTGAATAAAGAGGATCCTCGGCTGGTTGAACTGTATAACATCAATGCTGAGGCCGAGTTCGAAGCCCAGTTTCAGAAGTTCGCTGATGGAGCAGACTTGCGAGAAGATGAAGAGCAGATATAGGCTCATAAATTAGAACTTAAGACGAATGTACTCTGTCATCAATAAAAGTTTCAGCCCCTTTTGATTTGCAATTCTCGTTTGTTTCCGAGTTTTTTGCATTTTTCAGTATTTTCTTCAAACTTTTTGTTACCGAGATCACAGAGCTTCTGTTTAAAACTGTCTGCAGACTAGTGTAACTCGAGCTTTCCAAGTTTATTATTGCCGAGATTGAATATCGGTCTTACTAAACCTGCTCAACTTTAATAAAAGATGACAAAATAAAAGTTACCTTGTCATGCTGAGCTTGAATAAAAGAATCATGTTGCCTTGGCCGAGATCCCATTTAAAGGGATAATTCTGAGCATATTCGACGTATGCTAGCCGAGGTGAGATATAGATATTTGCCCCGACCTTATCCAGATTTGCCAAGGTCATATGAGTTTCGAGCAGGTTGGTGTCCCGAGCTGGCCGAGATGCAACTTCAACCCTCAAGCGAGACCTTTCCCATACCTGCTGAGAAAAAATCTTTAACCCTCTGGCGGGCTCTTTCCCCAGAACCTGCTGAGGTGAAATTTTAACCCTCTAGCGGGCTCTTTCCCCAGAACCTGCTGAGGAGAAATTTTAACCCTCTGGCGGGCTCTTTCCCCAGAACCTGCTGAGGAGAAATTTTAACCCTCTGGCGGGCTCTTTCCCCAGAACATGCTGAGGAGAAATTTTAACCCTCTGGCGGGCTCTTTCCCCAGAACCTGCTGAGGAGAAATTTTAACCCTCTGGCGGGCTCTTTCCCCAGAACCTGCTGAGGAGAAATTTTAATAAGAAACTTCAATTCCGCAGAGCTGTCCACAACATTGAGTTGGATGAACACAAACTTTTTATTGCTGAGAAGTTTCATGCACCAAAAGGTGAACTTTATTGACTGCTGTACAGACTCATTATAAGGCCGAACTGGGGGTTTTCGGATGTATACGAGAATTGATCCCCACTTTGAACTCAGTTAACGGTCAAGGCAGCCTAACTTGCTGTCTTTTCAACTCAGAGCTGCCGCTCAGATTGGCGTCCACCTCGGGGATCGTCTAAGTCGGCTCTACTGCGCAAGTTCAATCTCGGATCGCGAAACTGCTGCAGATGGCCGAGCTCAATTTGGTGAGCTATCTCTTTACCGAGTTGCCTACAGTCTTCTGTATCATGCCCTATATCATGATGATATAGGCAGTAGAGTTGTGGATCCCTCTTATGGAGTGGCCCTGCAAGGGGCTTAGGTTCCTTTGCCAAACTCTTCTTCCTCATATAGGAGAGGATGTGAGCTTTTGAAGCCAACAGAGTGGTCCTTTCTCTGCCTTGGCCCCCCATCCAAACTTTGACAGATGCTCTTTCTCGCCGTGAGGCCTGGATATGTGTTCCAGAACTAAAAGGCCGAGACGAGGTTGAAGGGCACTGAATGGTCTGATAATCAGACCTCTGTGGTGGGTATCCTGCTTTAGTTATAATCTCGGCTTGACATTCAGAATGATATCCTGGCCGAGATGGAGAGTACTCTAACTGCTGAACACTGGCACTGCCAGGAGAGGGTCTACTGGTACCTTTTGTTAAGGCGTTCCCTCTTAGCTCCATAACAGCTTGGAACGCTGCCGGATTCTGAGCCACATAGTGTACAGCTCTCATGTGTTCTTCATGTTAGAAGATAATAGGAGTTGAGAACTCCTCAGGCTCCTTGGAACATGGAGCGGTTAGAGAAGACTTTTGATAGTCTTCTTCGCTCATCTTTCTCTCGATAGCTTCCAGGAGCAATTAGAAAGACTTAGTCACTGGAGGAGCCTTTTGTGGATATTTCGTGTGTGAATGGGACCCGGAGGTTCAGGCCCTCCTTCTAGCGCCAATTTGACGAAGTCGGATTGTCTCGCCAAGGTAAAAATAGAAATACCCGGAGCCAAGGCCGTTAATCCTCCGTCACTTAGTCCTTCTTGGAAGCCTGGAAAGGAAAGAAAGCGTTAGGGGTCCCAGGACGCTGTCCTGGAAAAACCCTCCGACGCTCAAGTCAGTTGCGAGCTTTTATGCGTATGGCTTTAAATGAAGT
The DNA here is from genome assembly GCA_036186865.1 of Eustoma russellianum. Taxonomy (NCBI): domain Eukaryota; kingdom Viridiplantae; phylum Streptophyta; class Magnoliopsida; order Gentianales; family Gentianaceae; genus Eustoma; species Eustoma russellianum. The sequence continues at coordinate 28,838,402 of AP025057.1, forward strand.
TGAGGTTTGATGAAACCTGTTTTGAGGTCGGCCAAAGTGTGGGCCGAGCTGGGTTGGGTCATTGCCTATGTTTTTTGGGGTTTAGCCTAAGTCAGATTAGTGAGTGCCTTCTCCAGATTTGGACCTGGAGCTTCTTTCTGCTGGGGAAGCTCTTTTATACTTGGCATGGCTGGGAGCTGCGTGTCTCAGATGGATGAAATGAGGACGTCTGGCCCTCTTGCATGGCAGTCATGTAACTGCTAAGGATTGCTGTGCTGGCACCTTCCCTCCATATGATTGACATTTGGAGAGAGTTGAAATTGCATGTATGCCACGTAGCACACAGCATCATGACTGTTGTAGTCTGGCCGAGGTCAATAGTTGGAGACCTGCAGCCGAAGTGAATTACTGACAACTGGGAGCCAAGGACTGGACTCCTTTGGCCGAACTGAGTATCTAACTGAAGTCAGTGGGGGGGGGGGGCTAAACTGCTATGGCCGAGGTGCCATTTAACCGGGCAGAAACGCAGAGGCTTTAGTCCAAGATGTCTAGGCCGGGGCTCTATTACCGAGCTACTCTGTGGCCGAGATGGATTTGTCCACCTCGGACTTGGTCTATTACGGAGCCGAGCTACGGCACTTAGTCACTTTGTATCCTTACTGAACGTTGACCGTTATTGACTAACGGGTGAATTTCTTGGTATCATCAATATAAAGGCTCTTTTATGAAATAGAATCCTCACTCATGGCGGAGGAAACCGTAGTACACCAATGTATATCATACGAAAACAGGAAATGTAAAGCAGCAAGAATTGTCATCTTCCAATCATATATGATATGTCGCATTAAAACCTTGCCAAGAAAAACCATCCTTGTGGATAAAACCTTGGCGAAGGAAAAAGCGTACATAGTTATATCATTGGAGAGGAGACTCAATATAAAAATCTTCAAATAATGCAGCAAAAAAAATGGCAATGTCCGCATGTGTCTGCTTCCAGCAGTGAACTAATATCGCGCCTTTGTGTCTTTGTCGAAACATTGAGTGAACCCATCTGTCATTGTGAATCGTTGCTTCATCGTTGATCCTCCGCAAAAGAAATGCATGCAGCAGTGAGATATCATAGCAGCCAACAGTCGTCTATACAGAAGCGGTCCAACGAAACTCCAAAGAATCTCCCACACACATCCATATGGGTACTCCTGAACAATCCTCGACAGGGAAAAATGAAAGATTCATTAATATGCATGATAGAGGAATAAAATACATAATCACGAGCAAAATGAATGCATCCGCGTACTAAGATTGCCCGTAGTCTGAAGACTGCGGGTAAGAAAGAAAGTATAGCGCCAACCCAAACGGGAGACCTTAAGAAGCAAAAATAAGAGAGTTGCGTTGAGAGTAACCATACCCAAGTTGCCTGCATCATCTTGATACATGCAACAATTATAAGGCTTTTGCAGAAAGAGTTATGTCCGAAGTGCATGGATGGTATAGTCAGTATAATAATAGCCACGTGCCGAATGTGGTAATGCCCAGCCGAAGTGAATAGCGTTGTGGCCGGAAACATTCGCGTATGTTGTGCAAGATGATGAGCAAGCATATTAATTTCCCTAGGGATGAAGCCAATGTGACTACCTATGAGGATGAGAAACATGTGGAGACAAGAATACTCTGGCAATGAGATAGCTGAGAATCCCCCGCTTGTGTTGCTTGTAAACAATCCGTTTCAACTAACAAGTGCCGATGTAGTCGCCCAAAAAAATTGTGCTATATAACAAGGCCTGAATTTCCGCCCGAAGAGGTGAGAGACAAGGGAGCACAAAAGAAAGTGCGACAACTATATGTCCATGGAAATTGCAGAGTATGGCGCCTGCCGATGCGGATCTATGCCCGGCAGAAGCGTCGACATTCAATTTTAATTTCTCAGATGGCGGTAATTCCCATTTGAGCTTAAGAATAGTTTTATGTCACATATGCGGGATAAAATCTGCATAAATTAATGATGGTATATATTTGGCCAAGGGTGTACCAGAAAGCGAGGAAGCTCAGTCATAACATGATGGACGCGTGATGTTGAAAATATGAGTAGGCAAGATATCCGCGTCACCATATACTTGATTTGTGTAAATCTTCCAAATCGACCAACAAAGCATAACAGGCCCAATAATTCGAAGATTACCTTTCAGAGTCCTAGCGGAAGATGTCGTCCACTATTGTAGTAAGAAAGAGCGAAGTTGCGAATCCCTATAGGTAGGACCGTCCAATAGCCAAGATAGCCGCGACCACGCATCTCTTACATAGTGACATTGCAAGAAAATATGAAGAATATTTGCAGAATGCGATTTACAAAATAGACATATTGTGGGACTAATGGTAGTGAAGCGAATCAAGTTGTCCTCCATAGGCATAGCTCGGTGCAAAAGGCGCCAGATGAAGATACTGATCGATTTTGGGAGACCATGCCACCAAATAAACTTGTGAGAATATAGTTGCGCGCGAGTAGGACGTAGATCATCATATGCATGGCGGATAGAGAACATTCCCGAAGGATTGGAGCTCCATAAAGGCTCCGATATACCTGTGGTGAGCTGCATACAGATCGAATGGACATAACAAAGTCTCTTCCAACCTAGAGAATCATATATGCGAGGTAGATAATCCAAACGAGTCCCATAGCGATGGCGCAATATAGACGGACCAAAGCGATGTTTTGGTATGATAATTCCACCAAATCTTGCAATCATATGCACTTTGTATATGTATCAAACTGCAGAGTCCGAGACCACCTTCCCTTTCTGGGTAACATAAGGCAGATAAAGATGTCCAATGATATCGACCACCCCAGATGAAATGAGATATTTTGCTGTTAATAGCATGCAATACACTTTTGGGCAAGTGGGCTGGTGCCAGCAAATGAAGAGTTATCGCCATAAGCACCGATTTTAATAATACAAGTCTGCTACCAGGAGTAAGCAGCTGGCGGGCCCAGCCAGTAAGCTTTGCCTTAAAATGTTGGATCAATGAGGCACAGTAACTTGCCCTATTTATCCCTCGATATAGGTAAGACCCCGAATACTTAATAGGCAGATTTGGTGGCTGCATCAACAGAACTTGGCCAATATTTCGAAGATGATGGGGGTTTACATAAGTGCTTGTGACAAATTGACTTTTTCTATAGTTGACTAACTGTCCAGACGCTTGTTGATATGAATGAAGAAAAGACTGAAAAGCAGTCAAATTACTCGAAGTGGCTTTTAAGAATAAAAGCAAATCATCAGCATACGCTAAGTGTGAAACAACTGGAACTCGGCCAGATGCAAAGCCGTGTAACAATCCCGCATTAAATAAGTGATTCAGACCCTGCTAAATCCTTCCGAGCTAAGGATAAACAACAACGGAGAAAAGGGATCACCTTGCTTGACTCCATGCGTGGGGGAGAAAAAACCATAAGATGATCATTAATGGCAATCGAAAGTTTGGAATATCGCATGTTGTTCATGATGATTCGAGTGAATCGCGCATGAAAGCCAAACTTGTGGAGAATTGCTTCCAGATAGGTCCAGTTAACCCTATCAAAGGTTTTTGCCATGTCCAACTTAATCATCACATTTGCACCATGAGTTTTCCTGTCAATCAGATGCACCATTTCATTTGCCATCAGAACATGTTCATTAATATCATGCATTCTTTATAGAATATATATATATATATATATATATATATATATATATATATATATATATATATATATAGACACACACATATATTTCAGAATATCATCAATGTACACTTAAGACAAACACACAGAATTAATTAAGACTTAGTCTAGAAAAAAGTATCAGTCTTAAATTTGAATATTGCTATTATATGTTTTAGTTTATTCATGACTTTTTTTTTTTTTTTGCATCACAGCACAATAAACTTATTTTATATCGCAACCCATATATTTCACAAATTAGTAAATCAAGAAGATCACTAGATAATTTGTTTTCACTGGATTGTAACTTTTTTTGCTTCATCAATTCATCATTGGATATGAAGATGTTCAAAATGATACACACACATATATACATATACATATACATATACATATACATATACATATACATATACATATACATATACATATACATATACATATACATATACATACATACATACATACATATATATATATATATATATATATATATATAACTATTGTTGTGAGGGTAATTTATGATTTATATATCTATTTTATCATGAATTATATTTTTAATGTTCAAGGTAATGCTTATCTACAAAGTTAAAACAAATGAATAAACATATTTACACAAGTGTACTATACAATTCACACTTAATTTCAATAAGTAAAAAAGTTATAGATGAATAACTTATTGACAGAAAAATATTATGATCTCCCATATCAGTAATGAATGTTTTATTTAACATTAAGGATAAATACTGTAGTCTTACGCATCAAGATGCGTGAGCATGCCAAATAATAGACTAGGACTTAACAATAATCCAGTCATCCTAACAATATTTTTCTAAGCATAATGCAATGGAGTCAAATTATTTTGGTTACTATTTTTGTACTATCCTTAGTTGTAGGTATTGTTTTGCCTACCACTCACCATAGCTTTTAGTGTCGTTGAAATATACTGGATATCTTAATTAATTAATAGATTGATTGAAGAGTAGTATAGAAACTTTTAATTACTAAAATTGTTATTTTAGTAAGTAGACAATATTTTTATAACCATCAAAATAAAAACTAACTAGTCATTTTGGAGGACTCGATCATCATCGGAGATAAACACAACCATTCCATTTTGAATCTATATAACTAATGCAAAAAAAACACGCCTAACTACTCTTTAAAGTAACGTTATCTTTTCCCATGTCGACTATATTAAAATAAAATTTTCCATTTACAATAGAATAAATGACACATCCTTCGTTGATTTTAGAATATGATGGAATAAAGCAAAATGGTTACTAAATTGACTGTGTTTCTTATATTGTGAAGTCGCAGTTGATCGACACAATTTTACAATCATTATGGGTCATCGGAAAACAATCTCTTTGTGTTTCTAACACATGGTATTGTTACGTACATTTGACCCCTATTCCGTTATAGACGTTCTGACGCAATAAAATAATGTTATTGTCGTCGTTGCTGACACTATTAAACTAAAATTATAGCTGCAATAGATATCCACTCGTCTTAGTATAATTTTTTTTTCCCAGAAACGCCTTTCCCAAATCGTTCGTTCCTTTTTCACAAAGGAACTGCACTTTTTAATAGAGCGAAAGATAATATCTCATAGAAATTCAAGATAATGAATGATGGGCTTCTCATGAAAGTTAACATCCATGAATAATGTCAATCATGTTGATTATTTATACAGTCAATGACAGAAAATTCAAAATTTGTTATATAGTACTTGATCGGTTATTCCTGCCTTCCTAGGTTGCCTACTGATTACTTCTTGGAGTAAAGGGAAACTCTCACTCTGGACATTTCACCCTCTCAGTTCTAAAAAGCATTATGGATGATGCAAATCAAGAGTCCAGTAGCCTTTTAAGTTGGGTATGGACTTACACAATGACACACACAAGGTGTCCCCTGCAAACCAGGCATTCGACCTAGCATCAGTGGAACGTGTCCCTGGTATCGAACTTTTGACCTCTTGGAGCAAATCTCAATCTGAGTATCAACTGGACTATGCCCTGAGAGCCGGTTGAGATCAGGAGAGGGCAAAAGTGAGGCAAAATATGAGGTCTCCAATCACACGCCGCCACGTGTATAAACAACTTTTTTTAAAAAATAATTTTTTTAACTTCTTCTCTATATGTACACGTGTCGGCGAATGATTAGAGACCTCATATTTTGCTTCATTTTTTGCCTCTCCTGATCTCAACCGTTTGAGAGCAACCTACTGATTACTTCAGTTTATATAAATGTACCTACACCCCCCCCCACACATACACACGCCCACACACACACTTCTTTTATGTTGTTAGAGGAATGTCCATTGGTAACTTTTTATTTATTTGGTTATTCTATTTTAGATTGAGATTACCTGCTAAAGTTGTTGGTAAAAATGGAATATCTAAACGATAAATTAAGTAGTTTTATTAAATAATATATGATGGATCCTATATACAATGTATGCACTTGTTAATGAAACTACCTAGTTTATTGCTTGAGCAGATCATTTTGACATACAACTTTAATATGAAATCCCAATCCATTGATTTTGGTCTATTCTTTTTTGCCGCAACAATTTCAACAATAAACTAAATTAATGTTATTTAACAGACCTTTCACTTCAAAGTTGGACGTCTAAGTTACGTGTACTCATAAATTACCATGCTAACATAGCCACTAATAAGATTACTATCGTGTTGAATAATTTCTTTTATTTAAAAAACACGCAATATTCACTTAGAGTTATTTAAAATGTTATGACGGTATAAAGCTTTTCAAACAAAAAAGTGCACATGTCACTGACTAAATAACACGCGAATCTAACAGCCTAGAAAAGATGAGCACCTGACTTGAAAATCAAAAGCACATTAGTGCAATGCCGGATTAATTCAGTTCCAAAATTTTCAAGCTAAGAAAATTTTGAGGTCAAAGGGCTTCATCAACGTAGTTGTCAACACGCAACTTGAATACATAAAATAATATTTCAACTATACTCTAGAAGCTAAATGACTACATCAACAACATTACCACATTGCTTTACAGGTTTCTGCCTATGGTAGAATAGGAGGGGTCGAATGTATGCAACCATGCCGATATGTTAGAGACATATTGAGGTTGTTTTCCGATGATTCATAATAAAAACTGCGCCAAACTGTGTCGATCAACTGCTACTGCACAATATATGAAGCGCAACCTATTTAGTGAGTCAGTTTGCTTTATTCCATCATATTCCAAAGTCAAAGAAAAATGTGTCATTGACTATATGAGAAATGGAAACACTAGAATATACAACAACAATCATACCCAGTATATCCCAACGACAGCAAAAGCTATCGCTAGGGTCTGGGGAGGGTGAGAGGCAGGCAAACAATACCTCCATCCCAAAGGATAGACAATTTGCATCAGTTGAGACTCCCATCTCTATATATACATGCATAGACAGCACAATAATAGGAATATGCAATAGTGAAGGGATTTTATTAAACATAAATAGAAAGCTTCCGATATTGAAATAGTCATAACAGTGGATATGCACAAATAATTGAAAGACAAAGACCCAAACAAAAAAGTGCAAGTCAACCTAAAATATAAAGAGTATCTAATCCTTTAAGTACACCTTCTTAACCTTAATACTCTGGCTTCTTGATTTCCTATCCTGGAAACACTATGAAGATAAATGACTGTAATTATATAATTGAAAAAGACAGAACAATTAAGATGAAATTAAAAGTATTTTATAATAAATTATCTCAGGGGGAGACATGGAAATAACCATGACTATGGCGTTCTATATTGCCCCTGTTTTTCCTTGTAATCATGCACGGGATATATGCGTTTCTTTTGGATCTTGAAAACATAATAAAAGGTCTGAATTATTGTTCGAAATATTAAAGATTGTTCAATAATGTTGGGCATTTGCTTTGCAAGATAACTAAGTAACTAATAATTAATAATAATGAGGAGCAATCAATAATGGAAAGTCTTTGCACGTGATTTGGAAGATAATACTGTTATGACCATGTTCCATTGATTCCGTATATCAATAATTGAGGGCATTTATGGGAGAGAGAACTACTGAAACGAAGATGATTTCTTTTCCATTTATTTTTTCCTTCTTTTTTTTTTTGGGCAATACAAAGAGCATTTCATCTGGATAAGTTTGAAGGGGCGGTAGTCTATATTTTAGACCGAATTTGTTGGTTCAACCCAACCAGTAAGGATTTCTGTCACCCCGATTCCATAGGATGTATAGAGATGTAAATCAAGTTCTTACGATTCACTAGTAAAAATTTGTCATAGCACAAAGACAACATAAGGAGCACATAGTTGACTTGCTCTATCCGTGTGTAAAATAACATTAATATTTTTAAACTACACACTGTGTCTTCTTATTAATCATCCGCTTTTTAAACTTAATCGTCTTATTTCATTACTGGGTTCAATTTGGCCTGGTGCGCACTTTCTTTTAATTTTTCTTAAACAATAAGACTTAAGTATTAATAAAATATATATTTTTCACTAAATGTCTAAAAAATTCAAATTTTGGATTTCATTAGTGAAAACCATGATGATGGTGAAGATGCTATCACCCTCTAGTGAAAAATTCGGAAATTCAAAAACAGATTTCATTCACACACACTAATGACGATGACAAGGTCATCATCTCTGATGCAAATTCTCAAACATAGAAGATTCATCCATACACTATGTATACGGCGTATATGCCATCGCCGGTACAAATTTTTAAATGTAGGAGATTATATCATATATGGTGTACACTGCGCGTATGCCACCGTGTAGCAATGCTAAGATGGTGCATGATAAACCATAATTAATCGTCTGTTAGTCAGCAACAGTCTACGGTTCAACTTCAGTAGCTCAGCATTCAAAGTACTGCAGTACAACAGTTCAGCAGTTCAGTGCCTAAGTATGGCAATTTAGCCCCGGCTGCACTTCAGTAGGATAACACAACACCCTCGCAACATCAAAAAATGTGCCAAGAGTTGCACCTCGGCATCAACTTCAGAATATGTTCAGACGCTGCGATTCGGACCACTTCATCTAGACACTGCCTAATCATATACTTCGGCAAAGTTTAGCTGCGTACCACAGCAAGGCATGCACTTCGGCAAGGGTCAGCTGTGTACCACAGCAAGTTGTGTACTTCAGCAGGGTTCAACTGTGTACCACAAATAATGAACCTTGCTAAGATATTATTTCGTGGGACCCCCAAACACGGATACTCTTCAAACATAGTGACTACAGCTGGCTATTCTTTCAGAACACGCCAAAGTCACAACAGCCGGTCTACTAGTTACATCAACCAGGCCGACCTATTGATCACATCAGCAGACCTACAGCGTCCTAGGTTTTCTGTCCCGAGCAAACATCTTATCCAATTATCTACTATCAGAAGCCAAAGGCGGAAAAAGTCTATAAAAGCAAGGTAACCAAAACAAAGAAGGGGGAGAAAAAATCTTTCATCCCTTAAAGCTAACTCATACACTCTGCTCCTCGGAAAATACTGTGAGAAATTCCTAACTCACCCTTTAAATTATAATCTCAGTGAGATATGGCCCAAACTGACTTGAGCGTCAGAGGGTTTTTCTCGGGGCCAACCCTCTGGGACCTCTGACCTGTGCTTCTTTGTGCAGGACTTTTGACGCTATTCCAGCTACACAATCACTTCAATTCCAGTTAACAGTTTTTCACGACAACTGACGAAGCTTATTCGAGGTCATCTAGACCCTTGGTGAAGATCCGGCTTCATCATTTGGCGCTAGAAGAAAGGCCCCTTAGTCCCTTAACCCAGAAAACAGCTACTCAAAGTTTTTCTAACGATTATTCAGAGCTTTTCTAATTATATTAGGGAGCTATTGAGAAAAGATGAGTAAAAAAGATAGCCAAAGATCTTCTCAGCAACAAACTGATCAATTCTCCACGGAGCCAGGAGAATCATCAACTCCTATTGCCTTCACATATGAAGAGCACATACGAGCCATACGTTATGTGGCTCAAAACCCAGAGGTCTTCCAAGCTGTAGTGAGGGAGATGAAGGGAAAGACATCTGCAGCAAAGTCCAGTGGGTCCCGTTCCAATAACTCTCGCCCACTGGATCACATGGAGTATTCTCCTACTCGGCCTGGTTACTGCACCCGGCGTCAGGCTGAGTTTATGGCCAAGGCGAGACGACCAGAACAAAAGCCTAGCCACCAGAGCTTGAGATGCAATCAAAGAGTTTCCCTGCCTTTCAAACATGGCATGAAAGCTGACGATAAAGGCAAAGCACCGTTGCAGGAAAGGTGCTATGTCAAGATTCGGTTAGGAGGCCGAGGAAAAGAAAGGAACCCTCTGCTGGCTTCAAAAGCCCATATCCTTTCCTACATGAGGAAAAAATCTCTAGCAAAAGAACCCCAGCCCCTGGCTTGTAGCGCCCCGGTTCGATACCGTCTTTGGAACCAGTGCACCCACCGTAGTCTACTATGAGAACTACGAAGCGCCAAAGCAGATCAAGCGTACATCATTCATGACGTAAGATAAATCAGCGGAAACGTCATAAAATTTAAAACTTCACCATCATTAATACAACCAGAAAGTACAGCGGAAATAAAAGGGCGTTTAGACAACTGTCTAACTTATCCTCCAGTACAGCATATTAAACATCAAGTTTTCCAACATAAAGAAAGTAAGCAAACATCTATCTACTTCCATGTCCATCATCCCACTGAGCCCACTCGCCATCGTCTTCGATAAATATCATTTCATATTCCGGCTCACTTGAAAAGGAATAGAGTATTTGTTCTTAGCGAAAATATTGCCAGCAAGTAACCCGTCTATACACCTTACAGGATCACACACGACGAGTCACCAATGTACAAGTCATTGCCCAAAATAAGGTGCTCGGGTTAGCAAATATCATCTTTATAGGAATTCCTCAAAACAGATAAATCACATAAATGACATGCGGATACGAGAACATGTATTAAACAACATATCACATAAATAAGACATAGACTAATCACATTTCTTGCATGTCAAGTCTTATGCTTCGTGTATCATGATGCATGTACTTCTTTCAAACCACACACAACACCCATGCATATGTCTTCTTTCATAAACGTGTCATGCGTGTCATTTCACAAAGCATTTCATAACTCTTCTTATCATATTCTTCGCGTAGCAGAACTTTATACCCTGTGGGTGATCAGTCCACATCAAACAGAACTTTATACCCCGTGCTGAAAGGTCCACGACCCCATAACATAGAACTTTATACCCCGTGCTGAAAGGTCCACGGCCCCATAACATATAACTTTATACCCCGTGCTGAAAGGTTCACAGCCCCATTACATACATCATATATCCGTGCTGATAGGTCCACGACCCCATAAAATACTTTATTTTCCGTGCTGATAGTTCCACGGCTGCGTAACATATTTTATACCCTGCTGTTGATTCACAGGTCACGCTTTTATACCCTGCTTTCGCAGGCGTGACTTTTATACCATGCGATCAACCAGCAGCCATTTTTTCTTTCGAAAACTTTAAACTTTTCTTGTACACACATGTTCTTTCGCAAAGCAATTCTCAACTCAAATGCAAGTGCCCATGTCATGATGCAGGATGCACATGTAACTTCGTATCAAACATGTAACACGCACACACACCCACCTTACATATCAAGTATACGGTCTTGCACCTCAAACACTCCATGTTCGTATCTTTCCAAGTCCGTTCGTCTCACTAATTCACTTGGGATTCAATCTTATTCTTACTTGATCAAACTTACCATCTACACCTCAATTACACCTCAAACACCCTTGCATTTTATGTTCAAAAGAAGTGTATAAAGTTACTACACATACATGGGACGCCTAAAGGGTCAAAAAGACTTCCAGTATACTTCGAACGCTACATGGAGCGCCTAATGTGGACATGGAGCGTCTATACTAGGCGTTTGAAGTGTTCGGTGATGTGTCGTATACATCAAACGTCTACATGAAGCGCCTAATGTGACATGAAGCGCCTAATGTAGGTGTTCGAAGCGTACGGGGATGCTCTGGGACACATTGAATGCCTACATTAGGCGCCTAATGTGACTTGAAGCGCCTAATGTAGGTGTTCGAAGTGTTCTGACGGTTCTAAACTGCAGTTTTTCTGCAGTAACTTCCACCCATCTCCTTCCTCCTTCAACCCTTTCATGTTAAACCTCTCAAGATCCATCTTACCATTTAGATTCATCATACTTAACACACATCTAACATGAATTGATGCTTAGTTATGTCTAATAATATCCACTCTTAACCTTCTATCATTCACAACCTTCAAAAGATATCATCAACATTCCCAACACAACAAGTCTATAACAATGACATCATTCCACCTTCAATTCCCTGCACTTACTCTCAAACATCTAGGTGTAGACAACCAACACGAGAATAGAACAAGACAATAAACACATCAAGAATACACTTTCACGGGCATGCTTGACAAACAACAAAGCACCACATAACCATTTTCAGAAATATGGCCCAAAGAACACGACTTTACGCAACTAGCAACAACAATTACATATAGTAAAGCATTTAACATAAACAAATCAAAACTACTAATGTGTGATCCAAGTTTTCTCTTTGTAAGAACATAGGGCCTAAAGTAACAAAATTAGCCTAAAGCGTATAGAAAGATTACTTGCCTTGGAATCTAGATACGCTTACGAGTGTTTGGCAGAATTTCTATAAAGATTGAACCTAGATTGAACGCTCTTCCTTCCCTTTTCTTCTTCCTTTATTCTTCTTCTTTCCTCTTTCTCCTTCCCTTTTCTCTCTGGCGGTTTTCCCCTCTCCTTTTGGTGTTATAACCGATGGCTAGACAATGGGGAGTTATACCCCTTTGTGTAACTCCCCCTTCATTTAAGTGGGGAGGGGTATTTTGGGTAATTTACTCTAATTTCTTAATTCTCACTTTTAACCCTTTATTTTCTTTTCCTATATTTTATTTAACTCAGCTTCCTAACCTATACCATTAATTAAATTGTGTCTAAGGTTGACCTTTAAATATTGAGAGTCTTGCTTAAAAGTTACGGGGTATGACATTCCACCCCTCTTACAAAAAGTTTTGAGGCTCGAAACTTATGTACCTTAGTCAAAGAGTTGAGGATACTTCTCCTGCATTTGTTCTTCGAGCTCCCAAGTGGCTTCACGTTCCGTGTGATTGCTCCACTAGACCTTTACATAAGGAATCACTTGCTTCCTCAACACTTGATCCTTTCGGTCCATAATTTTCACGGGTATCTCTTCGTAGGTAACATCGTCCTTGAGTTCCAAAGGTTGAGCTTCAAGTACATGACTTGGATCCGTCATGTACTTCCTTAATTGTGACACATGGAATACGTTGTGAACTTGCGCCAACACCGGAGGTAACGCTAACCTATATGCCAAGGCTCCCACATTCTCAAGTATTTCGTAAGGTCCAATAAAACGAGGGCTTAACTTGCCTTTTACTCCAAACCTCATGACACCCTTTGTAGGTGATACCCTCAAATAAACTTTTTCACCCACATCAAATTCCAATGGTCGTCGTTTGGAATCTGCCCAACTCTTGTTGCGATCCTGAGCTACCTTGAGTCTTTCCCGGATGACTTTCACCTTTTCTAGCGTTTTCTCTAATAGCTCAGGTCCGGTGATGGTCCTCACACCTACTTCGTCCCAATAAACCAGGAACCTACATTTCCTTCCATACAAAGCTTCAAAAGGAGCCATGTCAATTGCGCTGTGGTAACTGTTGTTATAAGAAAACTCCATTAGCTTTACCATTCCATCCCAACTCCCTTTAAAATCCAACACGCAAGCCCTTAGCAAATCTTCCAAAGTTTGAATAGTCGGCTCGGACTGTCCATCAGTTTGGGGATTATACGCCGTGCTCAACCTTAATTCCGTACCCATGGCTTTTTGGAATGCTGTCCAAAACTTGGATGTAAACCATGAATCTCGATCGGACACTATACTTACCGGGACTCCATGCAAGCTAACAATACTGTCCATATATAAACTCACTAACTTGTCAAGAGGTGCTTCACTTGAAACAGGTAGGAAATAGGCAGACTTTGTTAAACGATCCACGATGACCTAAATCATGTCATATCCACTTCTTGTCTTTGGTAAACCAGCTACGAAATCCATCGTGACATGTTCCCATTTCCATTCCGGAATTTCCAATGGCATCAACAATCCACCAGGCCGTTGGTGTTCCGCCTTGACTTGTTGACAAACCAAACATCTCTCTATAAACTCCGCAATATGTCTTTTCATCCCAGACCACCAATAATATTGCTTGAGATCTCTGTACATCTTGGTGTCACCAGGGTGTATTGATAACCTCGAACTATGAGCTTCTTGCAGAATTTCCCTTCTGAGTTTGTCAACATCAGGTACGCATAATCTCTCTCTAAACCATAGGCTACCATCCTCTTTTATCCGAAACCCCTCAATATGACCATGTTTCATTCTTTCCGTTATCTCATTTACGGCCTTATCTTTCTTCTGAGCCTCCTTTATCCGATCAACCAAACTTGGTGTGATAGTCAATGTTGTCAAAACGTTCACTGTGGAGTCAACCAAATCTAAACTGAATTCCTCTATCTCTCTTTCCAATGGTGATTGTCACGCATGACTGGACTTCCTACTTAATGCATCTGCCACTTTATCAGCCTTCCCTGGATGGTAATGGATTGTCAAATCATAGTCTTTTAGCAATTCCAACCATCTTCGCTGCCTCATATTTAATTCCTTCTGAGAGAACAAATACTTTAAACTCTTGTGGTCCGTGAATACCGTGCACTTTTCTCCATATAGATAGTGCCGCCAAATCTTTAAGGTGAATACAACTGCGGCGAGTTCAAGATCGTGTGTTGGGTAGTTTTGCTCATAAGGCTTTAGTTGTCTTGAGGCATATGCAATGACTCGTTCGTTTTGCATCAAAACGCAACCTACTAACAAGGTATTAGTCTAAACTTAATTGTTATGCAAGATCATAACCTTATACTATAGTTTACGTACCTAAACCGTTCTTCGATGCATCACTATAAATCACAAACCCATCAGTTCCGGAGGGTTGAGCCAATACCGGAGCTGTCGTTAACCTCTCCTTAAGCTCCGTGAAGCTTTGCTCGCATTCCGCCGTCCACTCGAACTTGGACTTCTTTTGAGTAAGGCAACTGAGAGGTACGGCTATCCTTGAGAATCCCTCCACAAAATTTCTGTAATAGCCCGCTAGACCCAAGAAACTTCGCACTTCGGTGACGTTGGTAGGTCTAGGCCATTCGGTTATAGCTTCCACCTTCTTCAGGTCAACAGCATTCCCCTCCTCCGATATCACGTGACCCAGAAAAGCCACACTTCTTAACTAAAACTTACACTTGCTAAACTTAGCGTATAGTTGTTTCTGCCTCAAAATACCTAGAACGGTTCTCAAATGCCCAGCGTGAGTTTGTTCGTCAGAAGAATACACCAGAATATCATCTATGAATACCACTACGAACTTGTCCAACTGTTCCCGAAAGACGGTATTCATAAGGTCCATAAAAGCTGCAGGGGCATTTGTTAATCCAAACGGCATCACCAAAAACTCATAGTGACCATATCGTGTGCGGAAGGCTATCTTTGCGATGTCCTCAGCCTTCACCCTCAATTGGTGATACCCTGATCGGAGATCAATTTTAGAGAAGATCTTGGTGCCCTTGAGTTGATCAAATAAATCCTCAATTAGTGGAAAGGGATACTTATTCTTGATGGTAACTTTATTCAACTCTCGATAATCTATACAAAGTCTCATGCTACCATCTTTCTTCTTTACAAACAAAACAGGTGCTCCCCAGGGCGACACACTAGGGTGGATAAACTTCTTGTCTAATAACTCCTGCAGTTGTTCCTTCAACTCTCTCAACTCTGCCGGAGCCATTCTATAAGGAGCTTTAGAAATAGGTTTTGTTCCGGGAATCAGGTTGATCTCGAACTCAACTTCTCTCAAGGGAGGTACTCCCGGTAAATCTTCCGGAAACACATCAAGAAATTCATTGACCACTGGAATTTGCTCAATGGACGGTACCTCCCGAGTAACATCCATTGTATACACTAGGAATCCCTCAGCACCTTTCCTTAAGGCTTTGCACGCTTGTGCAACCGACACGTACACCTTCTTGGGAACTTTCTTTCGTTCCGGTTCCCCTTGAAATGTTACCTCTTCCATCTTAGCGTTCTTGATTGTCACTTGTTTCAATCGACAATCAATATTGGTGTGATGCTTGGCCATCCAATCCATTCCCAATATAACATCAAATTCGTACATCTGAATAGGGATCAGTGTGGCGGAGAAAGTTTGGCCTTCAAACTCTAACTCGCAATCTCGATACTGCTGATACAAAACCATAACCTGATCTCCGGCCGCTTGAACACGATACGGAGTTTTCAACCATTCAGGCAACCTACCAAGGTGCTTAGTGAATCTCTTCGCTACAAAGGAGTGGCTTGCGCCGCTATCGAAAAGTACATTGGCAGGCATCTTATTTACTAAAACCGCACCTAAGGCCATATAAAGTTTTACACAAAAAGTTACACACGTAAACACTTAATTCAATAATGATCTAAACTTAATTCAAATGGTACCTGCTACTACATCGGTAGCCTCCTGCACCTCAGTGTCCGTCATAAGATGTACACGAGCATTTGCTCGTGGCTTTGCTCTCGGCTACTGAGCCGCTTCTTCTGGATTATTTTTCTTCATCTCCGGACAGTCCCTAATCATGTGACCCACTTGACCGCATCGAAAACATGCTCCTGCCACTTTCCTACACTCTCCGACGTGATTCTTGTTGCAGTGTGGACAAACTCCTATATCCTGCTGAACTACTGGATTCTGGGGTGGGGGTCTCTGAAAATTTCCAACCGGACCTCTTTTCGGAATCTTGACCCAACGTTCGGGTCTTCCACCAACTCTCACATCATCTCTTGGCCTTTTGCCTCTATCAGACCCTCCTGCATTAGCTGCTCTTGCCACCACTCGGTGAAAATCACTCTCGACACGGAAACACGCATCTAGCATATCCTCATAAGTTTTCATCCCTGCATTCACTATCGCCGACTGTATCCTCGAGTCTAAACCCCTCTCGAACTTCGTCATTTTAAGACGATTATCAGACATAATCGCAGGGGCAAACTTACCCAAGGCATGGAAACGATCCGCATACTCCGACACCGTCGTCCTTCCTTGCTCCAATCTGTCAAACGCTCTTATCTTGTCTAATATCGCAGTCTCCGGTACATAGTACTTTAGGAAAACATCACAAAACTGTGCCCAAGAGATTGGTGGGGTCATTCTCAACACCATTCCGTCCCACCATTCGCCAGCCTTGCCACTTAGAAGGGGTGTGGCCACCTCAACCTTTATCTCATTCGGTACTTGCACTGGCCAAAAACATTTCTCCACCTCAGCCAACCAGTGCTGAGCCTCCTCAGGATCAGTACATCCTCCAAACTCCGGCACCCTCATCTTTCTCATCTCTCCATAAAAGAACCGGATGTTATGCTGTGGCTGTGGAGGAGGCGGAGGATGATGCTATTGCGCATACCCTTGTGCGATCACCGTCAGTGCATCAGTGAGCACCTGGGGTAAAACAACTTGTGGTGGCTGGTTCTCCTGTTCGTTGTTAGTGTTCCCTGTGTTCTCTCTTCTTGGAGGCATTTCTCTGAAAGGTCAACATTGCATTAGCATTCAGTAAATACAAGATGTTACTGAAAGCTTGAATGCGCAAGAATGGGTAGGGTATGCAATAAAATATTGATACGAAAATTAGATGCTAAACGCGCTCGTACACACCCAACCCTGATCATACTTAAACTCTAAAGAATTCAGCACTTATAGCTAAGGATCAAACTTAAGGGAAAATCGCAGCTTAAATTGCTAAAAGATCATTAACCTAAGTTTCCGAGATAGATCTGAAGTCTAGGCTCTGATACCACCTGTAGCGCCCCGGCCCAATACCGTCTTCGGAACCAGTGCACCCGCCGTAGTCTACTATGAGAACTACGAAGCGTCAAAGCAGATCAAGCGTACATCATTCATGACGTAAGATAAATCAGCGGAAACGTCATAAAATTTAAAACTTCACCATCATTAATACAACCAGAAAGTACAGCGGAAATAAAAGGGCGTTCAGACAACTGTCTAACTTATCCTCCAGTACATCATATTAAACATCAAGTTTTCCAACATAAAGAAAGTAAGCAAACATCTATCTACTTCCATGTCCATCATCCCACTGAGCCCACTCGCCATCGTCTTCGATAAATATCATTTCGTATTCCGGTTCACCTGAAAAGGAATAGAGTATCTGTTCTTAGCGAAAATATCGCCAGCAAGTAACCCGTCTATACACCTTACGGGATCACACAAGACGAGTCACCAATGTACAAGTCATTGCCCAAAATAAGATGCTCGGGTTAGCAAATAGCATCTTTATAGGAATTCCTCAAAATAGATAAGTCACATAAATGACATGTGGATACGAGAACAACATGTATTAAACAACATATCACATAAATAAGACATAGAGTAATCACATTTCTTGCATGTCAAGTCTTATGCTTCGTGTATCATGATGCATGTACTTCTTTCAAACCACACACAACACCCATGCATATGTCTTCTTTCATAAACATGTCATGCGTGTCATTTCACAAAGCATTTCATAACTCTTCTTATCATATTCTTCGCGTAGCAGAACTTTATACTCTGTGGGTGATCAGTCCACAGCAAACAGAACTTTATACTCCATGCTGAAAGGTCCACGGCCCCATAACATATAACTTTATACCCCGTGCTGAAAGGTCCACGGCCCCATTACATACATCATATATCCGTGCTGATAGGTCCACGGCCCCATAAAATACTTTATTTTCCGTGCTGATAGGTCCACGACCCCGTAACATATTTTATACCCTGCTATTGACTCACAGGTCACGCTTTTATACCTTGCTTTCGCAGGCGTAACTTTTATACCCTGCGATCAACCAGGAGCCATTTTGTCTTTCGAAAACTTTAAACTTTTCTTGTACACACATGTTCTTTCGCAAAGCAATTCTCAACTCAAATGCAAGTGCCCATTTCATGATGTAGGATGCACATGTAACTTCGTATCAAATATGTAACGCACACACACACCCACCTTACATATCAAGTATACGGTCTTGCACCTCAAACACTCCATGTTCGTATCTTTCCATGTCCGTTCGTCTCACTAATTCACTTGGGATTCAATCTTATTCTTACTTGATCAAACTTACCATCTACACCTCAATTACACCTCAAACAACTTTGCATTTTATGTTCAAAAGAAGTGTATAAAGTTACTACACATACATGGGGCGCCTAAAGGGTCAAAAAGACTTCCAGTATACTTCGAACGCTACATGGAGCGCCTAATGTGGACATGGAGCGCCTATACTAGGCGTTCGAAGTGTTTGGGGATGTGCCTTATACATCGAAGGCCTACATGAAGCGCCTAATGTGACATGAAGCGCCTAAAGTAGGTGTTCGAAGCGTACGGGGATGTTCTAGGACACATTGAACGCCTACATTAGGCGCCTAATGTGACTTGAAGCGCCTAATGTAGGTGTTCGAAGTGTTCTGACGGTTCTAAACTGCAGTTTTTCTGCAGTAACTTCCACCCATCTCCTTCCTCCTTCAACCCTTTCATGTTAAACCTCTCAAGATCCATCTTACCATCTAGATTCATCATACTTAACACACATCTAACATGAATTGATGCTTAGTTATGTCTAATAATATCCACTCTTAACCTTCTATTATTCACAACCTTCAAAAGATATCATCAACATTCCCAACACAACAAGTCTATAACAATCCGAGGTCTAGGCTCCACAACAGGCTAGACTTTGGTAGGTCCCCTCCAGATGAGAGTTGTAAACCTGGGTCTCATCAAGGTTTTCTAAGTGATGAGGATTCAGATTCTGATGAAAGGGAGATACGGTTTCCTGAGCATATAAGGCTGATATAACGACAATAGTCCCTGATTCAATCGAATCAGGGCTTATCTCTTCTTACGCTCATCTGGTATCTTCTGTCTCAGCCTTATGATATCAAGGGACCAGTTTCTTGTATTCAACTAGACATTCTTATTTGGCATTCAGCCAGAAAAGTTAAGTCACCATATGGTGCATGGATCAATAATTTATGCCAATCTATCAACCAAAACGAAAGTGGGGGCATATCTCAGCAGGATGGGACAGATTTCCCGATATTCTTACACCAGCAGGTCTCAACATTATTCTTACCCCAGCAGGTCTGGGAGGTTGAGTAGGACTCAACATTATCTTTACCCCAGCAGGTCTGAGAGGTTGAGCAGGTCTCAACTTTATCTTTACCCCAGCAGGTCTGAGAGGCTGAGCAGGTCTCAACATTATTCTTACCCTAGCAGGTCTGGGAGGTTGAGCAGGACTCAACATTATTCTTACCCCAGCAGGTCTGGGAGGTTGAGCAGGACTCAACATTATCTTTACCCCAGCAGGTCTGGGAGGCTGAGCAGGTCTCAACAGGATGGGACAGGTTCCCGATATTCTTACCCCAGCAGGTCTGGGAGGTTGAGCATGTCTCAACATTATCTTTACCCCAGCAGGTTTAGGAGGCTGAGCAGGTCTCAGCAGGATGGGACAGGTTTTCCGATATTCTTACCCCAGCAGGTCTGGGAGGTTGAGCAGGACTCAACATTATCTTTACCCAGCAGGTCTGGGAGGTTGAGCAGGACTCAACATTATCTTTACCCCAGCAGGTCTGGGAGGTTGAGCAGGACTCAACATTATCTTTACCCCAGCAGGTCTGGGAGGTTGAGCAGGTCTCAACATTATCTTTACCCCAGCAGGTCTGGGAGGTTGAGCAGAACTCAACATTATCTTCACCTCAGCAGGTCTGAGAGGTTGAGCAGGACTCAACAACGGGATAACTTTCCTATATCTTCACCTCAGCAAGTCTGAGAGGTTCAGCAAGTCTCAACAATAAGACAAGTCTGCCAATATTCCAGCTCAGCAAAACTGAGAGAGTAAACAAAAAGGGGATAAAGACTTTCCCACTTCTC
Source organism: Eustoma russellianum (assembly GCA_036186865.1). Taxonomy (NCBI): domain Eukaryota; kingdom Viridiplantae; phylum Streptophyta; class Magnoliopsida; order Gentianales; family Gentianaceae; genus Eustoma; species Eustoma russellianum. The sequence continues at coordinate 28,859,224 of AP025057.1, forward strand.
AAGATTCGTTAAGACACGACAAAGCTGAAGAACCAAGTACAGAGTTGAAGCTTAGTACTTCGGCAGAGAATCAATATACCAACGATACTCTTTTGGCATAGCTGAAGACAAATACTTGCAAACTATTAAAATAGAGCAAGTGAAGTTGAAGATGAATACTTGCAAACTATTAAAATAGAGCAAGTGAAGTTGAAGACGAATACTTGCAAGCTATTAACATAGACCAAGTTGAAAACAAGCATTTGCATAGGGCAAATGATAGAACTTAGCAGTGCTGAAGACAAACACTTCCCATCTATGGAAAAAGAGTAAGTAAAGCTTTGTAAAGCTGAAGACAAATATTTGCATTCACTATGGAGAAAAAGCAAATAAAACTTCACAAGCTGAAGACAGACTGTTAAAGAAGCTGAAGAAGACGAGGATCAAAAGTTGGAAAAAATAGATTTTCATTAAGTACAAAATCTATTACAACTACAACTATCTACAGGAAAAATCCTATTCTACTGTGCAAATTTCTTCCTCCTCTCTGAGATCAACTCCGCTCTGGAACTAAGCAAATTGGTTTCCAAATACAGCTTCAGTCTTAGGACTATGGAGGTCAGCAAGCTCAGAATGCTCCTTATCCAGATCTGGATAGACTTCTTGGCAAGCATCAATCGTGCAAGTCCCTCTTCTTCCACTGAAGCAAGAAACAATTGCGATTACATTCTTCGCAAGCCATCTTCAATACATGGTAGCAGTGAAATAAAGCTCAGGCAAGGGCAACAATGCGGCAAATAAAGCAGGACCAATTTATTTGTCCTATCTATCCTTGAAGTGCAGCAAAGTGAAACCTTTGCTGGAAAGGGACGTGTTGAAGGAAAATCACTGTAAAGAAATGACAGGGGCGCTGAAGCGGAGGATATGACAGTAACTAAAAAAGGTTTGTTAGAAAATCGCAACCTCCATGAAGGAAGATTGTCCCCATCAGGATCAAATTCTTCACGAAAGAACTGGACCTTACGGTCACCCTCCAGATTCTTGAGGCAAAAAGAAATATACATGTTTTAGAAATGTTTACATAAAAATGAAGGACTGGAAAAAAACTATGGGAAACCAAGACAGGCATCAAAGACAGAAGTTAAAAAGGAGAATGCAGAATGAGGGGAAGAAAACGTCTCTATTTATAGGCAGGGGAAGACAAAAAGGTGCTCCTTTTCGTTTGAAATTTGAAATTCGAAAAGGCGGAGGTTCACGCATTCCCCACCCTCGGGGAATGGAACCGCCGAAAAAGCAATAATAAGGCATCGGAATTAGCGCTCGCATTAAAAGCGGGAGTTACTACACAAGTAAGAGGATGACCGCGTAAAAAATGAAGGGTTGCCGCGTTACTGGAACAAGATTTGTCTGCCTTCGCAGTTCAGCTCAGCCACACAAAATCTGGGGACAAATGATAAACCATAATTAATCGTATGTTAGTCAGCAACAGTCTACGGTTCAAATTCAGTAGCTCAGCATTCAAAGTACTGCAGTACAACAGTTCAGCAGTTCAGTGCCTAAGTATGGCAATTCAGCCCCGGCTGCACTTCAGTAGGATAACACAACACCCTCGCAACATCAAAAAATTTTCCAAGGGTTGCACCTTGGCATCAACTTCAGCATATGTTCAGACGCTGCGATTCGGACCACTTCATCTAGACACTGCCTAATCATATACTTCGGCAAAGTTTAGCTGCGTACCACAGCAAGGCATGCACTTCGGCAAGGGTCAGCTGTGTACCACAGCAAGTTGTGTACTTCAGCAAGGTTCAACTGTGTACCACAAATAATGAACCTTGCTAAGATATTATTTCGTGGGACCCCCAAACAGGGATACTCTTCAAACATAGTGACTACAGCTGGCTATTCTTTCAGAACACGCCAAAGTCACAACACCCGGTCTACTAGTTACATCAACCAGGCCGACCTATTGATCACATCAGCAGACCTACAACGTCCTAGGTTTTCTGCCCCGAGCAAACATCTTATCTAATTATCTACTATCAGAAGCCAAAGGCGGGAAAAGTATATATAAGCAAGGTAACTGAAACAAAGAAGGGGGAGAAAAAATCTTTCATCCCTTAAAGCTAACTCATACACTCTGCTCCTCGGAAAATACTGTGAGAAATTCCTAACTCACCCTTTGAATTATAATCTCAGTGAGATATGGCCCAAACTGACTTGAGCGTCGGAGGGTTTTTCTCGGGGCCAACCCCCCGGGACCTCTGACCTGTGCTTGTTTGTGCAGGACATTTGGCGCTATTCCAGTTAACAGTTTTTCACGACAACTGACGAAGCTTATTCGAGGTCATCTAGACCTTTGGTGAAGATCCGGCTTCATCAGTGCATATCTCTGTATGTTTTGTCCGTTTGAATAAGTGAGATAATCATAATGTATATATATCAATACAAAGAAAGAAATGAAAAAATAGGTTACATTTAAAGAATTTAATATGAGGTTAAATGATACACTTTCGCTTGATTCACCTCTTATTTCTTTGGGTTAAGTTATTTCATCAATTCGTTGCCTGATATATCATATTTCAACTTCGACTTCATAGTATTTCCTTTGTAACTTGCCATAATTATTGATATAAAAATCCGCACGAGACGTTAGTCTCCTCCACTAGTTGACTTTGCACTTGTTTGCTTATGTTTTACAGGTGTTTTACATTACATGTACATATACACGTTACGTGTATTTTAATATCAAAATTCTTTTTTTTTGTATTTTTTGAATTACTTTACTAACATACTAGCGCATCATATATATATATATATATATATATATATTATTATGTCATTTATGCAGGTACATATGGAGCCGGGGGTCTCACTGGAAGCAGACTCTCTATCCCTTGGGACATATGTATTGTTTGCCTATCACTTACCCTCCTCAGATCTTAGGGATAGCTTTTGATGTCGTTGGAATATACTGGGTACGGATGATGATGACGACTAGTTTGATTCAAACTTCCTTTGATTATGCTTTTCTTTTCTAGCTATTTCTTCGGCTGAAATTTGTCATTGGAGATGATATTTTTGATCTTGAAGTTGTAAAGTTCAACCTCATGTTCTTGTCATGTCCTCATGATTAGTGGCAAAATCTCACACCTTGTTATTCAGCCCCTCATGCTTTTGGCAGAGACATTCATTCATTTTTCTAGTCTAGTGAAAGAATCTTGGTTATTCTTTGATTTTTTTTTTTATAATTGATTGAAGTAAAGTAAGCAAATTGGGGGGGGGGGGGGGGGGTTGAAATGTAAAATGCTTAAGAATATACTTAGATATTTGATTATCTAAGCACAATGGCGAGTAGTTTTTTTCTCCCAATATATACACTTATAGTGACTGAAAAGTTACACGGGTCTCAAAAGCCATCTTCAACCGTACAAGTATTGATACTTACCAAGTGACTACCTTGATTATTTCCAAATGCATTAAATATACATATCTTGGTAAATAGGAAAAATGTTTACCTAATCAACATCACAAAACAATACAACGTAGCCAGCAGTTATATTGATCCCAGTGTCTTATTCACCATAGTCATGATGTATGACGCAATCGACAGCACACCATGATCACAGTATAAAACTTCTTGTGTGAATCACAACCAAATATACCTGGTTCACAATTGGAAGTATTTTCATAAACAGAGCAAAAAAATTATAGCCTAAAGCAAATAATTTTCAGCGTATACACTTGAAAAAAAAACACGAGGGAAGATCTGTAAGAAAGGCATCAAGGGATGACATGGGAGAAAGGAAAATTTATTAGTTATTGGATTGAGTATGTTACGACCCGCTCTTCATACCGGACAAAGTAAACCACATAGTTGAATGATTATATGTTAAGCGCATACCTTAATTAAATTAAGTCCATGGTTATATCACAACTATTATTAATCTATTAGTTAATATATGTGTATATATACACACACACCATTATGTCACAACTTTTATTAAAAAGAAAATCAACCCCAAAAAGACTTACACATACAAACTTCTAGAATCAAGTTTATTACCCAATCAATCCCTCCAAACCCTCCCCAAAATCGTCCCCCCTCTCCTTGAGACACCCCCAAGATTTTTATTTTATTTATTCCCCTAAGCATGCTAAACATGTAAAACAACCCTCACATGCATTGGTTGGTTGTCTTACAAAAAGCTTCACCACCCACATGTCTTCCTTCCATGCTTGTAAGGAATCTTCCATTAGGCATAATCATTCCCTCTTTTGGTCATATCAAGTCAACTCTCCCAGGCAAGCAACATGCATCACCTCTCCAATGGTGCTAGGCGTTTTTTAAGGAAGATAGAAAGGAAGAACAATGTTGCATCTCAAAGAAATAACAACCTTTTTCAAAAGTTCTCAAGTTTTTTCTCTTACTCCTAGCTCATCTCAAGAAAACTCCACCTTCCACTTTTTGAAGCTCAAGGCCGTGACCCCTTGGGAGAGAAGGGAGAAAATTTTCTTCAAGTTCAAAGGAGACAAGAAGCTCAATCCCCTCTTCAAACATTAAGGCAAGACTTAGAAGATGTTATTCAAACAATTTTATTTTCAATAAGCTCAACTTACCCTCTTGCTCCACCACCAAAACCGTACACTAGGAGACCAAGAAGAGGCGATGAAAACTCTTCAAGTTTGGAGCAAAATAGATAGATCTTCAAAGCACATAATCTAAATCAAGTAAAAGGTATGTTATCTTATGAAACCTTCTCAGAATCCCTATATATATCATCCTTCCTAAGCTTGAATGTCTCACTCACCTTCCCATGCCAAAACCACGCCCCCTTAGGTGAAGGAGAGAGGTTGACATCTTCAAGTTTAGTCTAAGGACAAGCTTATTTAAGGAACTTTAATTGCTTAAGTTCCCAACCAAGGCTCTTAAGGCAAGTCCTTCACTTAGATCAATCATGTTATTTTTGAAAGCTATGAAATTATGTTCATATAAAATAGGATCATTCAAGACTAGTTTCAAGTCATTTTCTTATCATAATGCTACAAAGATTACATTTGCATGTGTAGTTGTATGCTGAATCTTGTATCTTATGTTATGAATTATGATTAAAGACTTGAACCTTAATCAATATGGTCATGCATGTGAAGATGTCCTTGAATTCAAGTCTCATATGTACATGCATGTGTACCACTTGAACATAGTGTTGATTTTTAGCAAAAAGTGTGTTGCATGCTATTTAAAGTAGACTTTTTTGCTCTTGTTTGATCATATTTGTTATGAGATGATTATCTTGTTTTCTTGACATGTTATTTACCATTTTGATGATTTCTTATGAATTTGACCACATTTGAAATAAACATCATGTTAAAATTTAGTTTTTAAACACTATTTTTAAGTGTATGATAATCATCTCTTTTCTTTAAGTTATATAGGTAAAACTTATACGACGTGGAGCTGTTTTAAGCAACCCATTTAAGCACGGTTTTACCTATTAAAAAGTCGTTAATCTTGCCATTGAAGGTACGTTAACATGCTATCTTTCACCCATTGTGTTTTCTTTGTTTTGACTTTCAAGCATGTAATTTTTGGCATATAAGAGAGCATGTTTAGGATAGGTTATTTACCACAAGTTTTGACCTTCACTTTATGTTTGATTATATAAACATCATCATTTTCATGAAATAAAGTTAGCATAAAAATCATAAGCAAGTAATGAAGGAAAGAATAAAAAAAGTGAAGCCTTTTGACGGGTGTATGACACCCTCTATCCCATGGCTTTAAGGGTGGGGTGTGACACACCTCATTTGCTTCTTTTAACTTTATTTCTATGACATATGAATTATGTGTGTTATGGGAAAATCTTGGTTGCGTTACATATGTTATAGGTCATGTGGTTAAGTTACGTTATCATGATAAGTTTGGATTCTATCATATTGTTAATGATTTTGCTAATATTTTAAGATGAAGATGCAAATTTGACTTCAAAAATTGGATAAATGTAAAATTGGCCCAAATAGGAGCTGTTTTGGGGTGTATTAGCCGAAAGCCCAAAGAAAAAGGGCACAATAGGGATTTTATGACTTATACAATATATTCGAGACAATATGTAGCGCCCCGCTTGAGCATACAGACTCGGCACGACTCGCCTGCCGTACTCTTCTAGAAGGAGTACCAAGCGTCGTCATCACATAGATACATAAATGATACATGTACATGGATAGATCAACGGAACCCAATAAACACTACATAATCGTTTTGTACAATCGATGGCGTCATACGATACAAATGGTACACAAATCTAGAAATCCTCCAAAAGATTAAGTCCATCACACAAAATACATAAACACTGAAGTGAACAGGTCAGTCTACAGTCTAGAAACTCTCCCGCACATGGGTAGGGATGATCAGGGCTCGATCTCCTCAGCAATATACTCGACCTCAAAGGTTTGGTCCTCTAAAAAATGATATAATAACAACATTCAGACGAAATAAATTCGCCTGGCAAGTAAACTACTGGGATCTCCTACGCGGATCAAATAGGCCGTGAACTGGCAGCGGAGGTAAAGACGTATTATAACGGAACATAATACCTGTCTTTTCACAAACAGATAATGCCACGCACAGCATCAATCAAGTTATATAGCAACAATGAATAATAACAGATGAGCACATAGCGTAGATAAAAATATCTCAAAGTCTATCTAGAACCTCTGAAGACTTGTTCTACGATCACCTTATCCTATACGTTATCATCTTAAAATTTAATCATCAAACTTAATTCTATCATAATGCTATATAGAGAAAAAGGAGTTTGAGGGATTACAAAATGCATGATTTGAATAACATGTATTAAAGAAATACCTGACACGTTTTATGACATGACACGTTTTTGCATGAAACCTGCCTTATATAGTTCATATATAATGTTGTCGTACTAACGAGTCATGAAGGTTTAAAGCTTACATTAAATGGCAAGCATTTGTTGTGTTTGAACTATTTTCAGGTGCCACCATTAACGAACTAAACTAGTTCATTAAGTGAAGTACTTAGTTAAATGAACTAAGTAGTTCATTAAAGGAAGCTATATTTGGAAAAGGCACAAATGCAACAAATTGAAGAATGGAAAGTCTCTACACTCCTTTATACAAGCCATTTACCTTATATTTATATATATATATTCAGATTTTTTATAAAAGGCACATACACATATATTCTAACGTACTACCAACACGTTATATATTTTACGAACGTACGTTAACGTCACACCACTATATCTAACTCATATTTATGAGTATATTCAGGTCTTATATCATATGATATAAGTCATGGTGATGACAAATTTATTACGACACGTTAAAAGGTTCTAAACCAAAAATTGTCGTATCGGGTGAATACCGAAACTTCGCCAACGTGTCACATACTTGCCATATATAGATGGCCAGCCCCTACACTTCAAAAATGGCCACAAATTTCGCAGCTCACATGGTATATACAGCCATAAAATCATTCCATGTTGGCACACACAAATCACCCCAAATTAAGGCCAAATTGTGGAGATTCCAAATTCAATTTTTGTCACATGTTAGGCGCCACTTTAAATCAGCCATGAGTGATGAACATTAAAGTTTAATTTATGTATATTATGTGCAACATAATATATATGACATGTGTAAAAAGTTGGAATTTAATCAGAAAAAAATCGAGTAATCGACAAACGTCGAAAATTCGGTTTTCTACAAACACAACACATGGAACATTTTTGGCATGACATATAACATGTATCTAGACACTTTTTACATACTCTATACATTCTAAAGTGTTCTAGAAAAATCAATTAAGGACTGATTGGAATATACCATATGTGTATAATTGTATGTGCACTATTTTACAAAGTTTGCAAAAATAAATTCGGCACATGTTCAAGCTCAAAGTACACGCCTATCTTAGCTTGATGAAGCGTATGTGGAGCTTTGTTGGAATCTTGATTGGCCAATAATGAAGCATATATTGTTGGTGACATAAAGAAAGGAACTACACAAGGTAACATTTCAAACATTGTCACATTTGTGACACATGCTGAAAATTCAGCATGTGTAGTTTATGGCTGGCCAAAATTTTCAAGATAATTGTGCCATATTTACTACTTTGAATTATATGAATTAAATGAAAGATAAAATGGAAATGTTCTAAAGATGTTATGGAAATTATGAAGTGATATTTTTAAATATCACACATACTGAAAATTTCAGCATGTGTCTAATGCATATGGCCGATTTTATGGCCTCCATGTGTGGCGCCCCGCCCGGTTTCACCGTCCCGGCTCGGTTCGCCCGCCGTACCCGTCTAGGAGTACCAATCGTCATCATCACCATGCATACATGGATAACACATACACATGGATAGATCAAGGAAACAGTGGATTTAAACATAACCGTAGTACATACAACATAGTCATAGAATACATACGATACAATAGATTAGAAAACCCCAAAAGATTTAGTCCAACATGCATAATACATAACACTGAAGAGAATGGGACATTCTATGGTCTAGCAGGTCTTCTGTACTACTCAGGCCTCGTTTTCCTCGGCGATGTACTCCATCTCAAAAGTTTGGTTCTCTGGAAAATTATATGATAACAACGGTCAGACGAAATAAATTCGCCTGGCAAGTAAACTACTCAGGTCCTCTACGCGGATCAAATAAAATGTGAACAGGAAGCGGAAGTAAAACGTTTTTAACAGAAAGTAATACCTATCTTTTCGCAAATGGTTACTTCAAACACAACAATAACAGTTCATATAACAACAAAATGAACAACATAGCATAGAAAAAAAGGTCTCTAGTCTACCTAGATTTCCATAGTTCTTTCTACAATCAACTTATACTACATGTCATCAACTTAGGATCTATTCATCAAACTTACCATAATGCTGAGGGTTTGGAGGGGTGTACGTAATTATGTATTAAGTCATATTCACAAATTATAATCTGTCATGGAACAAAATCATCATATGATACCTTGTGGAAAACTTTTCTCTTCATAATTTCCGTACTTATGTGATGGCGATTGAAATGTAACAACAATATCTAGCGACATCCGGAATGATTCTTTCGTAAAGATACGTAAACGATGATCCGTACATCATCCGAATAGGTAACTTTATGTTGACTCGTAGGCCGTGAACCCAAGCTCTCCACAAGGTGTTCAAGACTCATACAACGCTGTTGAATCCAAGCTCTTCACAAGGTATTCACACAACACATAAAAGAGTTCAGGAGCCATGTTCTTCACAAGTTATTCACCCGACTCATCATACATAAAAAGGCTCAGGAGCCAAGCTCTTCACAAGGTACAAACCAGATACCCAACATGTAATATAAGGTTCAAGAGCCAGGTTCTTCACAAGGTACAAACTTGAACCTTACATATGTCGCATTAAGAAACTTCCGTCTCGTAGATACGGTCCATTACATTTCCGTACTTTTCATACATGTCATAAATCATGTCGTAGCTCAATCATAAATATGCTGTGAAAAATCATCCTTTCAAAAAAAACACATGCCCTTTTTGGTCCTTTGAAAACTTTTCTTGTCTTAAAACATACTTATGTTTTTTACAAAAATGTAGGAAATATCCAACAATTTTGATTTCTCATTCGTCGAAAAAATTATGTTTTCGTTACGTTACATTTTCTTGACCTTATAGTTTGCTCGGAATTTCCGTTTGGCTTTCTAAAATCACAAACTTACAATCACGTCCTATACTTACGTCAATCATGCCTTAATCGCAATAAATACTCTAATTTTTACCCTTGTAGGGCCGGTTTTAGTATTTCCTCAAAACAACCCGGTTTCCGTTAATATCGTAAAAAAACCTCGAAACGAACTTAATTTCTATAACTTCACATAAGAAGACCACTTCGGACGCTGGGGTGTCAACAATCATCACCTACCAATCTTATATAACATGTAAAGTAGTAGAGCAAGCATGGAACAAGTATTATAAAAATTACATAACGTATACATAAGTAAATTATAGTATTCACATCATACTTCATTTACGACAAGCACTTAATATAAACGAAAACAAGATTCTCCATCCCTTTATGTTCAAAACCGTGGGGTATACACCCCCATTTAACCGAAATTTTCAACCCCAAAAATACATAACAAGACTCATAATTACACTTATGGTCCTTATTCTTTCAACTTACCTTTATCTTCCTACTTCACATAGGTGATATATAAATGTGCCACACATGGTTAGTCAACCCATAATAGTGCCAAATGTTATTCAAAACAAGACTTGTGAATTCATAGAATCATAAACATATCCAAGGAATGAGTATGGCACTAACATATATACTTTATAGCTTCAAGCATCATATTTATTCACTTAGAGGCATTAATCTTTTAGTCTCAAATATGAGACAAAAACAGCCCCTAAACCGGTTATGCACACATAAATATCAAGGATGACCATCTTAGAGAAATCATCGCAAAACAAGTTCTAGAGAAATGTCAAGTTGTGATGCCTCACATTTACATTCTCAAGAACATAAAACATATGAACACAATAAAAATAACTTAACATATGGAGAAATGGTCATCTAGTATACACATAAAACATAAGGGAATAATTATTTCAAGATTTTACGATGTCAAAGACTCTAACTTGTCCTTAGGAAGCTTATTTTAAATTCTCAAATTTCATATTCATGCCCCAACGGTACCACCTAGACATAACCACACATATTATACATTTATATCACACATTCAAGAACATCTACACATTCAAAAATAACGTATTTGTATACTTTTTGAAATATGTTGAAACTAAGCTTATTTGACCCATTTTGATATAAACATAATACTAAGACTTTCACAAATAAACATAGTTGATCCAAACAATTTACTTGCCTTCTTGAGACTAGAAATAGAGAGATATGGTTGAAGCCCTCTAGAGATTGAGGTATTGAGCTTGATTGTTGCACAAAATCTCCACCACCACCCCTTAGAGACACACGGCCAAACATAGGGAGGAGACAAAAGTGATTTTAGTGCATGCATGTAGATTATAAGGATATTCAAGAATAAATCTCTTAAGTAGTCCTTACTTTAGAGGTGTAATACACCTTGAATGGCCTTGGGTCCTTAGATTAAGCCTTGGTTTGGAGCAAAAATCCTACACCATACACATATTACTCACGGTCATTGGGGGTGGATTGAAATATGAAATAGTTTCAAGTCTTAAGGCTCCATGCTTGAGAGTTAAACTTAGAAACTTACCTAGGGTGTTGAAGACTTGGAAGACACTCATGGAATATCTTTGATTTTGGTTGAGAACCTTCTCTTATGCCTTTGTTGAGTTTCATAGATTAGGCTTGAAGAAAGAGAGAAGAATTCTTTTTAATCTTGAAATGATAGTGGAGAGAAGTTACTAGATGTGTTGGAGAAGATAATGGGTGGATCTTGTATTTTGTTCGGCCCTTTGGCCGAAAGTTTTAGAGGGAAGAAAGGAAAGGGAAATGATGGCTACTAGCTTGAAAAGTGGAGATGTGAAGCAAAGCTCAAGGTGATGCATGCTAACCCTTTTTGCCTTTTTGTAAGACCTTTTGCAATCTTTTTCCTTTCTTGGGTAGGTGATAGTACATTGTAAGACAATTATTGTCTTACTAGAGGGGTGGGCGGTTGGGGTGGTTTGTAGGGTATTGTAGTTTTTTTTCTACACTTGTAATTGTGTAGATTGTTATAATTTAAGGTTTGTTGTTATCAATAATTTCTTAACTACTTTAATCACATCCATACATTATGCTCAAGTAAACATGCCATGTTAAGTTGAGCGAACGTTACGACGTTGGGTCGTAACACCATGTTCACTAATTTTATTCCAAAATTAGTAGAAATATTATGTACTAAATGATGATTGATTGCTTCTTTATTTTCAAGGAATTAATCTAATGCAAACTCGGCAACAATTTGAATAAAGTGTGAATGTCACACATGCTGAAATTTCAGCATGTGTAGATAGCATGTGGCCGAATTCTTGGAAGGAAATTGGTGATGAATTGTCTTGCTAATTAAGTGGAATTATTATGTGACTTATGGCAACACTTTTATGGCTAATTGGCACATGTTCTTAAAGGTTATTTTCAGATTTATCTAGTCATCAAATGATGACAACTTCCATCCAATCAATGAGTGTCAAGTAAGCAAGGGCTTAATGATCATCCAATGAGGAGTTGCCAAGTAAGCAAGGAAATGTCACAATGATGCAATATAATCTTTCAAGGACTTAAAAGATAATTTTCAAGAGGAAGATCAAGACATAGGGGGCGGCCACTATGGATAAAAAGGAAAGAAGAGAGCAAACAAAATACAAGACAAGTCTTGCAAATTCAAGTGCTCAAAACGTTTTCATCTACTCTTTCTTTCTACACTTCTTTCTTTCTTCTCTCTAAAAGCCTATTGTATTCATATTCATACATTTGAATAGGCTTCATATATACCACCACATACTCTCTATATTGTTGTAAAAGATTGATCAAGGTGTGATCAATCTTGCATTCGCTAGGTGGTGGTGTTCGTGATCGTTGTAATCACTTACAAGGTTTGTAAATGGTTGGAGTTGGTGTGTAACTCCATCAACCCTGTGTGGTAAGGTGCTATTTGTGTTTTGTGATTAGTGCTAACCGAGGAATGTGTCCTCAAAGACTGGAGTAGGTGGATTTAACCGAACCAGTATAAAATTCCTTGTGTTCTTTACTTTCAGCACTTACTTTCAGTTTCCAGCACAGTGCATCATTTTTATCACGTTCTTAAAAATAGTAAACGAATTTCAAAAATCACGAAACTTTCAAGAAACATAGCCACACGTCTTAAGGTTCTTTTTGTGTAAGTTTCAACCCTTTTGGACAAGTATAAGTCATCCAAACGTCAAAAGTTCTGAGACTAGTGAAGTCTGATTTTCTGGCTTACAAAGGTTGAGACTTTGAACGTATTTGACTAACTTCCCAAAACAATTTTTCAAAGCTGTTTCAACTCAATTAAATACACTTAATAAGGGGTTAGTCATTAAATTTTCAGAGCATTTGGAGTCATGGTTAAATAGGAATTAATTTTTCAAATCAGACTACCGTTTCTGGCAGATTTGCGCAATCTGACCATCAACGAGTTTTAAAGGGTTAAAGGTTGAATTTTAATCTAAAATTTTTAGGAGATACTCAGAACATCTAAGACTAAGATCCCTCCAAATTTCAAAATTTTTGAAGACCTGTAACCTAGTTTTCAAAACGTTTCAAAACAGGTCCTGAAAACAGAAACTGTTTTCAGAAGTTGGTTTTTTGATTTAAAACAATTTTAAAAACCAATTTTTCTGCAGCCACTATTCAAACGCCCCCTTCTAGTGGTGCCTTGCAGATCCTACAAGTGGTATCAGAGCGCAGAAACACTCACAACAAAAGGATCCAACGATCTAAGTGAGATGTCAACCACAAACTTCAAAACCGAGCAAGAAGGTATGTCCAGTCAAAGGCCTCCTCTCTTTTACGGCGAGTCTTTTATTCAATAGAAGTTAAGAATGAAACTTTTTCTTATGGCTATTGATATTGATCTTTGGTCCATTATAGAAGATGGTCCATTTGTTCCGTCAAAATTATCCACTATAGATGGAGTCACACTAGAGGTTGTTAAGCCTAAACAAGAGTATACTAATGATGATAAAAAGAGACTAAGCATGAACGCTAGAGCCATGAAATTTCTTCTAAATGGACTAAGTAAAAATGAATCTAGCAATGTTTCAAATTGTTCTAGTGCTCAAAAAATGTAGAGAATTCTTGAAATGAAACACGAAGGCACTAGTCAAGTAAAAGAGTCCAAAATCAACATGCTTATATCCACACTCGAGTCATTTAAATTATTGCCAAATGAATATATCGTTGATATGGATCTACGCTTGACTAACATTTATAATTCTCTTGAGTCTCTTGACAAAGCCTTCTCTATGCAGGAAAAGGTCCAAAAGGTCTTACGAAGCCTTCCATCCGAGTGGGACCCTAAAGTGACGGCCATAGAGGAGAGCAAAGAAACTAAATCAATTAAAATAGAGGAACTAATTGGATCACTTAAGGTATATGAGAACAAACTAACTATATGGAAATTGAAATCATCATCAAAACAAGGTAAGACTATTACATTTAAATCAAAGGAATACGTCTCCTCTTCTTCCGATCACGTAGATGATAGTGATTCTGAATCAGACAACAATGACTTAATTTTATTGGCTAAAGGCTTGAGAAAATTCATGAGAAAGTCATTTAAAAACAAACCTAAGGGTACTTCCACTAAAAGAAATAAGAATAAGACAAATGACAAGGATGTTAAATGTTACGAATGGGTAAACTTGGACATCTATCATATGACTGCCCTAATAAGGACAAGCAAACGAACAAACACCCTGACAAGGATCGGACCAAAAATAGACTCGTCTCAGAACCTAAGAAAAGGAAAATAGCTCTCAAGGCCTCCACTTGGAGTGATACATTTGATTCCGAGACTGATACAGAAGAGGAGACTGCACAAGTATGCTTTGTATCCAAAGCATCAAACGAGGTATCTTCTGACTCTGAGCCTTCTTATGATGAACTTTTTAGTCAGTATTTAGAATTGCATAAATTTACTAAGACTCTCGCAAAAGAAAAGAAGCGATTAATTGAAGACAAGAAGTTGTTAGAATCTTCTAACACGAATCTTGTTGCTCAATTAAACGATTCAAAAGAAGAGTCGTCATGCATCATTAATGCATTAAAGACAGAGATATCATCATTGACCACTCATAATAACGAAATGAAATCCGAGATTTCAAATTTAAAATCAAGGAATACGGATTTAGAGAAGATGATGAAACAATTTGACACGGGATCCAACATGCTAGATCGTATTATTCTATCACAAAAACATGATAGTGATAAAACCGGATTAGGATACATTGAGACAAATTATGTATCAATTAAACCAACCAAATTCATCTTGTCTAAGAAAGTAGACACACCTAAAGCGAGCGTGGCGTCTAAGATGCCGCAAAGACCCCCTCTCCCCTCATATCATCATATCTCTTTTTCGTATCATGCAAAATATAATTATGTGCCATATAGATATGAGAAGAAACAAGTGATGCATACATGACATTCATTTCATCCATCTAGATCACGCACTATGCACACTAACACGAGGACATATCAAAAACGCACTCCATATGATGCGTATAAAGGAGTTCTCAGCCAAAGGCCTAAAGTCCACTCACCACATGTCTACTACATTGCTCCTTCATCTACATTCTTACCATTTGACCGAGAGGGATCACCCAAGTATGGGTACCGAAAGATACTTTTACTAAGAGGTGAATAACTAACTCGCAAGAACCCAAAATTAAAAAGGGTATCTAAATCACTTTCGTACATTGCAGGAAACCATACATTAAAAGACATATCTATCAAGTGGTTCCTTGACAGTGGTTGCTCGAGGCACATGACGGGTGACCCGAGCTTATTCAAAAAGTTGAAAAAGGTCACAAAAGGCGGATCCGTGACCTTTAGAAACATCAATGAA
Source organism: Eustoma russellianum (assembly GCA_036186865.1). Lineage (NCBI taxonomy): Eukaryota > Viridiplantae > Streptophyta > Magnoliopsida > Gentianales > Gentianaceae > Eustoma > Eustoma russellianum. The sequence continues at coordinate 28,874,816 of AP025057.1, forward strand.
GGCAAGATCATCGAAAAAGGTACAATTGGAAGTCCAAGCACCCTTCAAATCTCCAACGTCTTTTTTGTAAGAAACTTATCCTATAATATTCTTAGCATTTCACAATTTATTGACAATGATTTTGATGTGTGTTTCACTCATCCATATTGCAATATAATAAATAAAAATGGAGAAACAGTTTTAAAAGGAAAACAGGAAGGAAACATCTTTACGCTTTCTATGGATGACATGTTAGACGCTAAGGTTAAGTGTTTTATGTCAAATGAACCTAACGTTAATTTGTGGCATAGACGTTTAGGACACATCGTCATTTCTACACTTGAAAAACTCCAACGAAAGAACCTAATACGAGGATTGCCTACACTTGATTTAGACAACTTTCGGTTGTGTGAATCTTGCATTAAAGGCAAACAAACAAGCGAGTCACTTAAACCTAAAAATGAAATAAGCACGACTAGAGTTTTAGAATTATTACACATTGATTTGTTTGGTCCTAGTCGCACCACGAGTCTCGATGGACGCTATTATGCTTTTGTGATTGTTGATGATTTTTCTCGTTATACTTGGACTTTGTTTCTTGCACATAAAGATGATAGTGCCATTGAGATTTCGAAACTAATAAAACAATTTGAAAATCAATATGGTTTCAATGTGAAAAGGATTAGAAGCGATAGAGGTGGTGAATTTAAAAACAAGGACATGATTGCATTTTGCGAAGAAAAAGGAATCAAACACGAGTTTTCGCCATCTAGAACTCCACAATTAAATGGAGTAGTAGAAAGAAAGAATAGGACATTACAAGAAATTGCTAGAACCATGTTGTGTGAGAATAAATTGCCTAGATTTTTGTGGGCGGAAGCCGTAAATTGTGCATGTTATATAGTTAATCGATTGTCCATTAGAAAGAAAATTAATAAGATGCCTTATGAAATATTAAATGATCGCAAAATTGATTACTTTCGTGTGTTTGGTTGTAAATGCTTTGTTTTAAATACGAAAGATAATTTAGATAAGTTTGAATCTAAATCAATTGAATGCATCTTTGTTGGATATTCTGTGATTCAAAAGCATATAGATGTTATGATCCTCTCACTAGACAAATTCTAGAATCCATTCATGTGAATTTTAATGAATTTGGTGAGATTGATAAAGATAAAGAATATGACGATGATTTTGAATTAAAACCAGTGTTGAATGATGATGATGGCACGCATGATTTACATGATACACTAGAAATGCATGATCACTTAGAAATGCATAAGAACATAGAAAATAATCAACCAAGATGGCATAGAGATCACCCACGCGATCTCATTATAGGCGATATTACTCACGGTGTGCGACCACGTAGAAGAATAAATCTGGATGAAATAAATCAATTTCATGCAATGATATCCGAAATTGAGTCTAAAAATGTGCATGATACTTTGAGTGATTCTTTTTGGATTGATGCTATGCATGATGAACTTAATCAATTTGTTAGAAATGACGTATGGGATTTAGTGCCACGGTCAGAAGATAAGACTATAATAGGCACAAAATGGGTGTTTAGAAATAAAATGAATGAAGAAGGAAAATTTGTTAGAAACAAAGCTAGACTTGTAGCACAAGGATATAATCAAGAAGAAGGAATTGATTATGATGAAACATTTGCACCCGTAACACGTTTAGAAGCTATACGACTTTTACTTGCTATTGCTTGCATAAAAGGTTTTAAACTTTATCAAATGGACGTGAAAAGTGCATTCTTAAATGGATTTATACAAGAAGAAGTATACGTGAAATAACCACCCGGTTTTGAAGATTTCAAACATCCTGATCACGTGTACAAACTAAAGAAGGCACTATACGGTCTAAAGCAAGCACCTAGAGCATGGTATGATCGTTTTGCTACTTTTTTCTTAGAAAATGGTTTTAAAAGAGGCACTATAGATAGTACTTTATTTTAAAACAAGATAAATCGGATTTACTCATTATTCAAATTTATGTTGATGACATCATTTTCGGCTCCACTTCTTATAAACTTGTTGAAGATTTCGAAATTTGCATGAAATCTGAATTTGAAATGTCTATGGTTGGTGAATTGAATTACTTTCTTGGCTTGCAAATTAAACAACGAGTAAAGGTATACATATAAGCCAAGTTAAGTATATAAATGATATGATTAAAAAGTTCAATTTTGAGAATTTAAAACCGTCCCCCACCCCTATGAGTGTCACAACTAATTTAGATAAAGATGAACATGGTAAGAATTTTGATAATGCCTTATATAGATCTATGATTGGCTCTTTGCTATATCTTACTGCTAGTAGACTTGATATCATGTTTAGTGTATGTATGTGTGCACGTTTTCAAAGTCAACCAAAGGTGTCTCACTATAATGCCACAAAAAAAATATTCCGATATATTAAGCACACACGCACCTTAGGCATTTGGTATGATAAAGATTGTGAATTTAACTTACATGCCTATACTGATGCAGATTATGGTGGATGTAAAATAGATAGGAAAAGCATAAGTGGCACTTGTCAATTTATAGGAAATTCACTTATTTCATGGTTTTCTAAAAAGCAAGCAAGCTTAGCTTTATCCACTACTGAAGCTGAATACATGGCACTTAGTCTTTGTTGCACACAATTACTATGGCTAAAACAACAACTCTCTGACTTTGGAATTACGGTAAATAAGATTCCTATATATTGTGATAGTATGAGCGCCATCAACTTATCTAAGAACCCCGTGCTACGCTCTAAGGCCAAGCATATAGAAGTACGCTATCACTTCCTTCGTGATCACGTAAATAATGGTGATATTGTCATAGATCACGTACGCATTGAGGCACAAGTAGCTAACATTTTCACTAAATCATTAAATCAAGCCACGTATGAAAATCTTCGTTCTAAATTAGGCCTGATTTCTGCTGATTTGATTTGATTTCTCTTTCCATATTTACATGCATTTTTGATTGTATTTCCAAAATAAAGGGGGAGAGAATGCATGATTTAAGGGGGAGCAAGAGATTTGATTGCACAAATCAAGGGGGAGCGAATTTGAAATTTGAAATTCAAAATTTGAATTTGTGCACGATTGGAGGGAGAGCGACAAAATTTAAATCATGAACGTAGGTTATTTTGTAAATCATCAAAAGAGGGAGATTGTAGAGAAAAAGGGGTTTGAGTGATTACAAAATGCATGATTTAAATAACATGTATTAAAGAAATACATGACACGTTTTTGCATGAAACCTGCCTTATATAGTTCATATATAATGTTGTCGTACTAACGAGTCATGAAGCTTTAAAGCTTACATTAAATGGCAAGCATTTGTTGTGTTTGAACTATTTTCAGGTGCCACCATTAACGAACTAAACTAGTTCATTAAGTGAAGTACTTAGTTAAATGAACTAATTAGTTCATTAAAAGAAGCTATATTTGGAAAAGGCACAAAGGCAACAAATTGAAGAATGGAAAGTCTCTCCTCTCCTTTATACACGCCATTTACCTTATATATATATATATATATATATATATATATATATATATATATATATATTCAGATTTTTTATAAAAGGCACATACACATATATTCCAACGTACTACCGACATGTTATATATTTTACGAACGTACGTTAACGTCACACCACTATATTTAACTCATATTTATGAGTATGTTCAGGTCTTATATCATATGATATAAGTCATGGTGATGACAAATTTATTACGACACGTTAAAAGGTTCTAAACCAAAAATTGTCGTATCGGGTGAATACCGAAACTTTGCCAACGTGTCACGTACTTGCCATATATAGATGGCCAGCCCCTACACTTCAAAAATGGCCACAAATTTTGCGGTTCACATGGTATATACAGCCATAAAATCATTCCATGTTGGCACACACAAATCACCTCAAATTAAGGCCAAATTATGGAGATTCTAAATTCAATTTTTGTCACATGTTAGGCGCCACTTTAAATTAGCCATGAGTTCTGAATATTAAAGTTTAATTTATGTATATTATGTGTAACATAATATATATGACATGTGCAAAAAAGTTAGAATTTAATCGAAAAAAATCGGGTAATCGACAAACGTCGAAAATTCGGTTTTCTACAAACACGACACATGGAATATTTTTGGCATGACATATAACATGTATCTAGACACTTTTTACATGCTTTATACATTCTAAAGTGTTCTAGAAAAATCAATTAAGGGCTGATTGGAATATAGCATATGTGTATAATTATATGAGCACTATTTTACAAAGTTTGCAAAAATAAATTCAGCACATGTTCAAGCTCAAATTACACGCCTATCTTAGCTTGATGAAGCATATGTGGAGCTTTTTTGGCATCTTGATTGGCCAAGAATGAAGCATACAATGTTGGTGACATAAAGAAAGGAGCTACACAAGGTAACATTTCAAACTTTGTCACATTTGTGACACATGCTGAAAATTCAGCATGTGTAGTTTATGGCTGGCCGAAATTTTCAAGATAATTGTGTCATATTTACTACTTTGAATTATATGAATTAAATGAAAGATAAAATGGCAATGCTCTAAAGATGTTATGGAAATTATGAAGTGATATTTTTAAATATCACAAATGCTGAAAATTTCAGCATGTGTGTAATGCATATGGCCGATTTTATGGCCTCCATGTTTACTAATTTTATTCCAAAATTAGTAGAAATGTTATGTACTAAATGATGATTGATTTATTCTTTATTTTCAAGATCTAATGCAAACTTGGAAACAATTTGAATAAAGTGTGAATATCACACATGCTGAAATTTCAGCATGTGTAGATAGCATGTGGCCGAATTCTTGGAAGGAAATTGGTGATGAATTGCCTTGCTAATTATGTGGAATTATTATGTGACTTATGGCAACACTTTTATGTCTAATTGGCGCATGTTCTTAAAGGTTATTTTCATATTTATCTAGTCATCAAATGATGACAACTTTCATCCAATCAATGAGTGCCAAGTAAGCAAGGGCTTAATAATCATCCAATGAGGAGTTGCCAAGTAAGCAAGGAAATGTCACAATGATGCAATATACTCTTCCAAGAACTTAAAAGATAATTTTCAAGAGGAATTTCAAGACATAGGGGGCATCCACTATGGATAAAAAGGAAAGAAGAGAGCAAACAAAATACAAGACAAGTCTTGCAAATTCAAGTGCTCAAAACGTTTTCATCTACTCTTTCTTTCTACACTTCTTTCTTTCTTCTCTCTAAAAGCCTATTGTATTCATATTCATACATTTGAATAGGCTTCATATATACCACCACAAACTCTCTATATTGTTGTAAAAGATTGATCAAGGTGTGATCAATCTTGCATTCGCTAGGTGGTGGTGTTCGTGATCGTTGTAATCACTTACAAGGTTTGTAAAAGGTTGGAGTTAGTGTGTAACTCTATCAACATGTGTGGTAAGATGTTATTTGTGTTTTGTGATTAGTGCTAACCAAGAAAGGTGTCCTCGAAGACTGGAGTAAGTTGATTTAACCGAACCAGTATAAAATTTCTTGTGTTCTTTACTTTCAGCACTTACTTTCAGTTTCCAGCACATTGCATCATTTTTATCACGTTCTTAAAAATAGTAAAAGAATTTCAAAAATCCCGAAACTTTCAAGAAACATAGCCACACGTCTTAAGGTTCTTTTGGCGCAAGTTTTAACCCTTTTGGACAAGTATAAGTCATCCAAACATCAAAAGTTCTGAGACTAGTGAAGTCTGATTTTTAGGCTTGCAAAGGTTGAGACTTTGAACGTATTTGACTAACTTCCCAAAAGAATTTTTTAAAACTGTTTCAACCCAATTAAATAAACATAATAAGGGGTTAGTCATTAAATTTTCAGAGCATTTGGAGTCATGGTTAAATAGGAATTAATTTTTTAAATCAGACTACCGTTTCTGGCAGATTTGCGCAATCTGACCATCAACGAGTTTTAAAGAGATTAAAGGTTGAATTTTAATCTGAAATTTTTAGGAGGTACTCAGAACATCTGAGACTAAGATCCCTCCAAATTTCAGTATTTTTGAAGACCTGTAACCTAGTTTTCAAAACGTTTCAAAACAGGTCCTGAAAACAGAAACTATTTTTAGAGGTTGGGTTTTTGGTTTAAAACAATTTTAAAAACCACATTTTCTGCATCCACTATGCAACCCCCCTTCTAGTGGGGCCTTGCAGATCCTACATGCTGAAGGTTTGATAGTGCATACATAAATCTGTAATGTATTAGATTTATTAACTTAAACATAGCTTTCTTTTATACAAAAAGGAAATGTAATACCAAAACATTGATTTACATTCTTTCGTACTTACGTGATGGCCATCGAAATTTGAGAACAATATCTAGCGACGTCCGGAATGATTCTCCGTAATGGTACTTAAATGATGATACGTACATCAATCTGAATAGGTAGCTTTACGTTGACTCGTAGGATATGAACCCAAGCTCTTCACAAGGTATTCAAGGCTCGTACGACGTTGGTGAACCCAAGCTCTTCACAAGGTATTCACACAACACATGATACATAAAAGGTTCGGGAGCCCAAATTCTTCACAAGGTACTCGCCTGATATCCAACATACATACGTCACTTTAGAAACTTCCGTCTCGTAGATACAGTTCCTTACATTTCCATTCTTTTCATACTTGTGATAAAATCATATCGTAACTCAAGTCATAAACATACTGTCGTTACCTTTTCTTTAAAACACATGTCTATTTTGACCCTTCAAAAAGTCTCATTGACATAAAACATACTTATCTTTTTGCAAATATGAGGAAGATGTCCAACGGATATATTTTCACATTTGCTGGAAAAATTCTGTTTTCACAACGTTACTTTTCCTCGGGTGTTTAGTTTGCTCGGAGTTCCCGTTTGGCTTTCTAAAATCGTAAACATACAGCTACATCCTATACTTACGTCAATCATGCCTTAATCGTAAGAATTATTCCATTTTTACCCTTGTAGTGGCCGATTTTGGTAACTCCCTAAAAACAGCCCGGTTTTCGTTAATATCGTAAAACAACCCTGAGTTGAACTTTATTCTTGCGACTCCCATAAATAGACCACTCTCAGGTCTAAGAAGCTCCAATCATCATCTAAAAACTTTATACATCATATAGAATGAGAAATAAGAGCATAGAATATTATATTACAAAGATTACATAATATATATACACACACATAATTTATATTATTCATAGCATGATTCATTAAGTATCAAATGCTCCAAGTAACATTATGGAAAATGGATTTTTCACCCCTAAGATGGGCCTAAAACCGTCGGGTAGTACCCCCACCATTATCACAATTTCTTAATCAAGTACATGTTGTAATGCACACATTATGTTTATGACAATAATTCCTTCAACTTGAATTACTCTTAACTACATACTATAAGTGAAATGGAGGAAATATTCTTTGAGCACACAAAACACATAAAGGTGTCATATATCACTCAAAACAATTCTTTAGAAACCATGGAATCATAAGAATATACATGGAGTGAAAATGGCCCTAACATATACACTTTGTAACTTCAAGTAACATAATTAATCACTTAAAAAGGCATAATATTTTAGTCTAAATTAAGAGTCTAAACAGCCCCTAATTTTCGGCCATGCATACACAAGAGAGATAAAATGGTCGTCTTGATGAAAACATATCAAACAAGTGCTTGAGATGTGTAAAATGTGATGCCTCACATAAACATACCTAAGAATACAAATACATAAAAATTCAAGTAACCCTTAATAAAATATGAGATGGCCATTAAATAAATATGCATACATGAAAATGATCGTTTCATAATTTTATAGTCACCAAATCTCTATTTTTAATTCTAAGAAGCTTACTTTAATTCTTAAATTCACATGCATGTATCTAATAATTCTACTTAACATGTAGTCGTTCCTAATATCTCTACATCACATATTCAAGACATATACACATCCAAAAATAGTCTATTTGCATGTCTAAGAAATCATTTTGAAACTAAGCTCATTTGATTCATTTTGCTATCAACATAATACTAGGAAGTTCATAAGTAAACATAGTTGATCCAAATAGATTTACTTGCCTCTTGAATCCTAGAAATAAGAAGATATACTTGTAACCTCCTAAAGTTTGAAGTATTGAACTTGGTTGTTGAAGAAAATCACCACCGCCACACCTAGGGGTACACGACCATTAGTAGAGAGAAAGAGGAAGAATTATTTTCATACCTTAAGGGAGGTTCTAGGAATTTCATACCTTGCATGCAAGATTAAAGACTTGATGGAGTTTGAACTTGAACAGTTCTTCCTTCTTGGCTCCCTTGATGGTACCCGACCAACAAGAAAAGGAAGGAGTAAAGTGAGCTCATGGAGAAAATACTTGCATGAAAGGATTTCGCTAGAATGATATAGCTTAAGAATGGAGACAATTACAATTAATCTTGAATTGGTCTTGAAACACTTGAACTTGGTAAGATTTCTTCCCAAGCACTAAAGGGTATACGGTTTCTTGCTTCAAGTAGGAAGTGGAAGTTTCCTTTTTGTCTTAAGATGAAATGAGAAGAAAAACTTAAGATACTATGCTTGATGTTTCAATTTGAATTAAAAGGAAAGTTGAAGATGTAGATGGAGATTATCTTTTCTTGGCCTTATGGGCGTGTACTAGGGGAAGAAAAGAGAGGGAATGATGGCTTGGTTGCATTGAGAAGAAGAATTGGAAGGCTTTTAAGTATTTCAAGGTGATGCATGCATAGTATACCACCTTTTGGAAGCTTTTGGATAGCGTTTTAGTATCTTTTGTAAGAAGGCAAGACGAGACTTGAAGACAACTTGTGTCTTACATGTAGGGGCGGTGGGGGGAAAATGTTTTGCGAGGGCAATTTAGTCCTTTTTCTAAACACTAATTGAATTATATATGTTAGTACCATTTAATGTAACATGTTGCAATTCTTATTTGATCCTATTCCATTGCTTATGGAAATTAAATTTTATCTTAAGCTTAACATGGTACAACGTTTGTATTCTAATGTAATTTCCCCCGTTCTCATTATCAACTAGCCCGGGATGCGGGTCGTAACACTAAATTACAGAATTCGTTAAGCATATGTTTAATATGTCAAACAGAAAAAACAAACACTTAACGAACATATGAAACCATGATTAAAATATTTTGCATCACAATCCATGTTTTCTAAGAAATGCCAATGTTTTCAAGACTATGAATTAAAAGAAGATTTGTTTACGTGAAGCATGATGTTTTGAAATAAAAAATATGTTTTCCGTGTCATGTTATGAAAATCATGTTTTTGAAAGAAAGTTAAGGACACGTAACGAACCTATCAACGAGACGAAATATTCCAAGGCAATGAGGTAATGTTGTTGTTGTTGTATACTATGTTTTCTATGTTATGATCATGTCATGTACAATATATTGGCGGCCGCCAAGACACCAAGACCAGGGTGGTTGGTGTCATGGGCATACGTTATGTATTAATATGTTTATGTTTATAAGTTGAGTGTAACATCTCGGTTGGACCTAAGGGATCTCGGGCATCACGGTCAATGTTAGTGATATGTACATATGACGTAATACATGTGCTGGATCAAAGGAAGTCATATTTGTATATGTGACTACATGGGGAATCATTTCGCACATCGTTTCATATCGTTCTTACATAGAGATGGCCGTCATATATTTATGTCATGTTTTACACGTTAAAGAAAGTTCATATCATGCATCTTTAAAGATCATGTTTTATGAAGTTTTCTAGTTGATGTTTCCAAGTTCATGATTAAAGATGACAATTAACCTCATAATAAAATAATATTAAGCTCTTGAGGAGTAAATAAGAAGATGATTATGTCATAAAAGATATTTAAGAAAATATGGAAACTTTGACGTCATTATAGGTCATGAATTCATAAGCTAAGAATGGACATGTTTCTGTGAAACTTTTATGGGTGTAGGTAGAATAGACGTTTTGCTCCTTAAGTGATGATATTATGAATGTCTTGTATTTATTGATGTGCTTGTTATATATAAATGTGTGTGATGCTAATTATTTTAAAATTTGAGACATGTATTTTATTTATGCTTTTATTTATGTTTTTCCTATCATGTCTCATCTTGATTGATCCGACGTGCGGATCCAAGGGATGGACTTGCTAGGTGATTTATTTATCGTCTAACCATTGTATTTACAAAAACTTGTAAAGGACAGGACTTGTGAGGTTGATTACATCGAGGACGAGCTTAGAGGAGAGTACTTGTGACCGAACGATGCAGGCCTCGTGATGATATCTGGTTTCACTTTCGATGTTTTGTATTATGGACTTCTGAATTTCTTTGGACTAATGTGTACTTAATTTCGGATAATGTCAGATGTCGAATCCTGTTATGTTTTTCTATACTTCCGCTATACCAAACCATGTCTCGCATGAGATGTGTTCATGAATGGTATCGATGTCTGGTACTTCTCGTAGTAGAGTATAGTGGGTGAATCATTCCATAGACGTAGTCCAGGACGGGACGCTACAGGTGGTATCGGAGTCCAGGCTCCAGATCCACGGTGGAAGCATATCATAAACAAGGCTTTAGAACCTAAGTTAGGATCTTTGAAGTAATTTATGATCATAGTCTTAGTGTTTTGGCCTTGGTTTAGAAGACTTAGAACGGATGTTAGGATGCCCGCATTCTAATGAAAGCTGCCCTTGAATAAGTATTATACTGAACACCTATGCAACCAATCTTCGTTAGGACCTTTAACAACACATGTGAACCCTAAAGAATCTTTCTAAGCATCGAACTGGTAATAAGAAACCATTTCCTCCCTTAATTGTTAAGCAAGCTCTAAACAAATTTCGGATATAAAAGACTTAATGGATAAGTAACAAATTTTGCAGGAATTTTCTTTATAAATACATATACTTATGGTCTTTTAAATCAATGTGCATGTTTCAATAGGATGTCTGGCCGACCTCATGGGAGACCGAGTAAAGATAGACCCATGCAGCTACCTCCGCAGAAGCAGGTACCACCATCATCTCCAAAGCCGGTACCACCATATCAGCAGTACGCACCCTCACCGTAGGCTCATGCACTCGGAAGCTATGCACCAGGAGGTCACGTACCTGGGGTCTTTTCACCGGCAGATATCGCCTAGGTGGGAGTCAGACATTGATCCAGCTTGGCATACAAGCCTTAAGAATCAGGCTGCACCTCCGCCTCCACCTCCACCGCAGCATGATACCCGATTTTATTTCATGGAACTAAAGAGAGCTTGTGTCCCCACCTTTGAGGGTGGACCCGACTCGGACAAGGCAGAAAAATGGCTAGATGAGACGGAGAACTGCTTTGAGCTTATACACGTGTCGGACGAAGTGAAGGCACATGTGGTTCAGTCTTTCCTCATCATAGAGGCTAACCAGTGGTGAAAGACCAATATTCCGCCTCTGCCAAGACTTGTTGTGTGGGCCCGTTTTCTCAAGAAATTCAATAAATTCTATATTCCTTCGTCAGTGACCATGCAAAGATTAGTGTCTTTGAGTCACTTAAGCAAGAGCCAGGGATGACTGTATCTGAGTATGCTAATCACTTCACGGCCATCAGTAGATATGTGCCTTCTACCATGAATGATGAAAAGCTGAAAATGATCAAGTTTGAGCACGGTCTAAATTCCCGCCTGCAGACATGGATTGTAAATGTAAGGCCCAAGAATTTTGGTGAGATGTTGGATAACTGCTACCGTGTAGAGAGAGACCTAACAAGACGTGATGAGGAGGCAATGATAAGAGACCCAGAGCCGAGCTCAGCTTCAGCCCCAGTACCGAGCTCTGCCTCTGCGACAGCAGCCGCAGCGTCCGCAGCCGCTGCGTCCACATCCTCAGCCAGCCATCCCCTTCTGTCCTATGTGCCAGAAGCAGCATACTGGCGAGTGTCTTCTGAGATCAGGTGCATGCTTCATCTGTGACAAGATGAGACACATGATTAAGGATTACCCGGGGAGCGAAAGAATGTGCCTCAGAGCAATGCTCCTCGGCAAATGGATCGCCTGGAACTTAATATCTGGGTTCACGTTATGGCAGATGCTGAAGTGTAGGAGGCATCTGATGTTGTGACAGGTATGTTTAAGTATGCAAATTAAATATTCTAGTTATGTGCTTGTTTGAAAACTTTGTGCTTGAACTGTAAATCATTTTAGGTGCGATATTAGTTAATAATATACCCGCGAACGCATTATTCGACAGTGGCGCAAGCCACTCTTTCGTATCTAAGAGGTTCACTAAGAACCTTAGCAATTGCCCTATATGGTTGGACACGCCCTATCGCGTACAAGCAGCTGGTGATCAGGTTATGATATCCCACCATCTATATAGGGATTGTGAACTGGAGATGAAAGGGCAGAAGTTCGATGCCACGTTGATTCCGATTCAGATGGGAGACTTTGACATTATCTTGGGCATAGACTGGTTATTCAAAAATCATGCTCATATCGATTGTCGGAGGAAGCGAGTAGTAATCAAGAACCTGACCTGTGAAGAAGTGGTGTACCAAAGAAATTCAAAATTGAAGAAGGTCCTGAAAAATGTGTATCTTACAGCAGCCCAGGCATGCAGAGCTTTAAGGAAAGGAGATGTTGGTATCCTCGTGTATGCTCTAAATTCTGAAAAGGACAGACCTCCTCTTGATAGCATTCCGGTGGTCAGAGAATTTTTGGATGTTTTTAGATGATCTGCCTAGCTTACCTCTCGACCGAGAGGTAGAATTCAAAATTAATGTTGTGCCAGGATCTGAACCGATATCCAAAGCACCCTACTGGATGGCCACGGCTGAACTGAAGGAATCGAAGGTGCAACTGCAAGAACTGATCGATAAGAAGTTTATTCGCGTGGGTGTTTCACCTTGGAGTGCTCTGGTGCTTTTCGTAAAGAAAAAAGATGCCAGTATGAGGCTATGTATTGATTATCGAGAGCTGAACAAAATAACCGTCAAGAATAAATACCCACTGCCTAGGATGTTTTGGGGTGTAATAGCCGAAAGGCAAAATGGGGACTTTATGACTTATACGATATATCCGAGGCAATAAATTATGGAATTCGTTAAGCATAAGTTTAATATGTCAAATGGAAATAAACAAACACTTAACAAACATATGAAACCATAATTAAAGTATTTTGCATCACATTCTATGCTTTCAAAGAAAGGCCAATGTTTTCAATACTATGAATTAAAAGAAGATGCGTTCATGTCAAGCATGATGTTTTGAAAATAAAAACTATGTTTTCTATTGTTAGGAAACAGACGAGATCACTGGAAAAATGCGCAGCGGAAAAACAAAATTGATCTCTCATTTCCTACCAAGGATCCATGTTGTTCGTTTAATTCGATGAAAGAAATTCAAAAACCTTACTTCTGTAGATTCGAAATCCGCAGACGAAAGAGGTGCGATGACACGAACACCCTCTGCCGGTATCCACACGAATGCTTCCATCCGGATTGCTAACTCTTGAAATGGCGCGCCTGAGAAATTCGTTTTTCTCAAAAACAAACTAGGCTTATCTGTTTTTTTATTTCGCTCTCTTGTGTGAGACAGAGCTCTCTGTATATCCATATATGTAGAGTTAAATCCGATTCAAAATCAGATTAGATGAGGCCAATCAAAATCCATATCGGATATGGATTCTGTCAGGATTGGATAAGACTAATCAAAATCCATATCAGATGTGGGTTCTGTTAATATTATCCAATAACATATATATATATTTCTATATAACATATATATAAAAATATATTTAAAAACGATAATAATAATAATAATAATAATTAATATCCAATATTAATATTATTAATATTACTAATATTAATCTCAGCCATACGCATTCTTATGTGAGACCCGATAGGTCCATATTAATTGGTAGTCGGTTAGATCTCTATTGAACCAACAAGTCGTAATTGGTCTCTAGCACGACATTACGACTACCCAATTAATACGAGTATAGTCCAACTAGCCTAACAATAGCACATGCATTAACCCCTTTGTCACACGATATCTAGTTTGAACATAAGTCATGGTCAGCGTCATACGTATATTGTTCAAACATATGATTACTCGATCTCTAAATAGACTGATAAAACAAATGATATTGATTACACTACCAATTCTTCTGAGCACGGCCATGCATTTCACAGTCTCACTTATCGAAGGGCCCAAGGATATCTCTCTCAAAAGAGAGGCACAAATTCTATCTCGTCTGTTCAATATCATCTACATAATTTCCATCATACTTAATCATAACCTTTATTATTATCTAGTTACGGATAACGTTTGATCATGTCAAAATATAATAGTCCTTCTGTTGGAAACTATGACAATCTCAAGTCTAAGGATTTAAAACATGACTGTCATGAGATTTACTTATGACGCTAATCCATGTAGTAATCTCATGATGGGTCTATCCAATACATTGTTCTCTAACAAGTATCTACAAGATTGATTTGTATCACTATACACATAATCATCTCATGATTATCAAATCAATACAACTGGTTATAAATTATTTTATCTCTATAACAATAATGAACCAGGGACATATATCATAATTGTGTAACGTACTAACCAACAATAATGATAATAAAACCTCTTTATTAATAATTAATGTAAAACATAAACATCCAAATCATGGCTTAGGGCACATATACTAACATCTATGTCATGTTATGAAAGTCATGTTTTTAAAAGAAAGTTAAGGACACGTAACGAACCTATCAACGAGACAAAAGATTCCAAGACATACTATATTTTCTACGTTATGATAATGTCGTGTACGATATGTTGGCGGCCGGGATGACACCAGGACCGAGGTGGTTGGTTTCATGGGCATATGTTATGTTTTGGTATGTTTATATTTATAAGCCGAGTGTAACACCTGGGTTGGACCTAGGGATCTCGGGCATCACGGTCACCATTAGTGATATGTACATATGACGTAATACATATGCTGGATCAAAGGAAGTCATATTTGTATATGTGACTGCATGAGTTATCATTTCGTACATCGTTTCATATCGTTCTTACATAGAGATGGCCATCATATATTTATGCCATGTTTTGCACGTTAAAAAAAGTTCATATCATGCATCTTTAAAGATCATATTTTATGAAGCTTTCTAGTTCATGTTTCCAAGTTCATGATTAAAGATGACAATTAACCTCATAATAAAATAATATTAAGCTCTTGAGGAGTAAATAAGAAGATGATTACGTCATAAAAGATATTTAAGAAAATATGGAAACTTTGACGTTAGTATAGGTCATGAATTCATAAGCTAAGAATGGACATGTTTCGGTGAAACTTTTATGGGTATAGGTAGAATAGACGTTTTGCTCCTTAAGTGATGATATTATAAATGTCTTGTATTTATTGATTTGCTTGTTATATATAAATGTGTGTGATGCTAATTATTTTTAAAATTTGAGACATGTATTTTAATTATGCTTTTATTTATGTTTTTCCTATCATGTCTCATCTTGATTGATCCGACGTGGCGGATCCAAAGGTTGGACTTGCTAGGTGATTTATTTATCGCCTAACCGTTGTATTTACAAAAACTTGCAGAGGACAGGACTTATGAGGTTGAGTACATCGAGGACGAGCCTAGAGGAGAGTACTCGTGACCAAGCGATGTAGGACTCATGATGATGTCTGATTTCACTTTCGATGTTTTGTATTATGGACTTTTGGATTTCTTTGGACTATTGTGTACTTAATTTCAGATAATGTCAGATGTCTGATCCTGTTATGTTTAAGTTTTTTATGCTTCCGTTATACCGAACCATATCTCGCATGAGATGTGTTCATGAACGGTATCGATGCCTGATACTTCTCGTAGTAGAGTACAGTGGGTGAACCCTTTTGTAGACATAGTCCGAGACGGGATTCTACAAGGTAGTTGGGTTTCAACTAAGATTAGCTATTTTTTGGAGCATAAACCATAAAAATTCTCCAATCGCAAGTCATCTTCCGGTAACTGAATATGTGAGCATTTCTAGAAGCTTTGGATAAAACTTATAATAAAATCAAATTTTAATATTTTGTGAAACAACTAGCAACGGTTTAGTTGAAAAATGTGGTTAAATCGTTTAGTTAATAACCCAACATATTATGCATATATAGATATATGTGTGTAGACATGTACACATATACGCATATATATATATATATACATATATATATATATATATATATATATAACATGTTGGGTTATTATTTAATTAATAATTTAGTTGTGGGTTTATATTGAATCAGACATGCTATTAAAGAATCCAAATAAAAAACGATTATTAAATTAAAATTGGATTATGGATATTTTTATATAGTATAGACCCTTAAAATGCATATATTTAAAGTTTATTTTTGGCTATTTTGATAGGCAATATCAAAAATTATAAATAGAAGAGTTTGGTACCCAAAATACGCATCTTTTTTTTCTATGTTCTCATTGACAGTAAGAATAAGAGTTTTCAAATGAGAGTTTTTAATTAGGGTTGTTCAACGAACCGAACAGTTTGCGAACTATTCGGATTCAGTTCGTGTTCGGTTCATATTCGTTCGGTAATGGTTGGTAAATGACCCGAATTCGAACAACTATTTGGGTTTGTTTACTAAAACAAGTGTAATTATTCGCGAACTGTTCGGCTCGTTTAAACAGTTAAAGGGTTATCGAGCCAAACTCGAACCAATTTTAAAGACCGAGCCAAACAGTTTGTTTAGCTAACGAATCTGAATTCGAAAACCTAATATTCGCATCGGCCCGATTCGTTAACATCCCTATTTTTAACATATTTTAGAAGATCTACTCCACACCATTAATAATCACAAGAAGGACACCTAGAAATACATGTCTGTTTCGATTTAATTTATTACTCAGATGTTTTTGATCAGGTCATTTTTTTTATGATAGCTGTCACAATTAAGTTCCAAAATAACATGTAGATATTGATGACGTCATTTCACAAATCAGCACCCATGCTTGCAATTTTCAGATGAGTCATTCATGTAAAAGAAAGAATTCGTTTTTGATAGGTTTCAACTTTTATTATTATTATCGTTCATCGTCCAAATCAGTACAGAAATATTCATATGCCACGACTTCACCTTTGGCTTCCTACTAGTAATTCAATAAAATATATAAGGTAGTTGTTTCACCACGGAAATTAGAAAGACTTTATTTTCTTGGGGAAATATAATATCTCATCCTTGTATAACCTATGTATTTTATCTCAATGTGGACAGTGTGAGACTATATTCTCAATAACGTGACATATGAATTGAAATTTATGAAATACATACCGTGGTGTTATATAAAATGAGATAGTTTCAAATTTTTAAATATTATTGTCGAAGATGCTTCAGCCAAATGTTTAACCAGATCTTATCCACTTTTAACGCACATATAAAATGATGTCATTTGAATTGAGAACTATAAATCTATCACATATAGCATGATTTTATATATTAAGTTAAAAGATGATATAATGTCCTGCTATCCTCCTTCTAAAACATATATTGACTTTAATTTTTTAATATAAATTATTTTATAGAAAATCAAATATGACTTATTTTTTAATCTAATCATCACCTGTCAAAGTCTATAGATCTGTTCACACAGTTGGCTTACGTGATATTTTAGCATCTTTTATCAGGGTGGGGATCTCCTCACCCCCTTTATGACCACGCGACACGTGGCAGCAAGAGGGGGTGGTGAGGCTAGATGAGGGTCACCTGCATCTAGCCTCACCACCCCCTCTTGCTGCCACGTGTCGCGCGGTCACGCGTCACCGCGCCGCGATGAGGGGATCCTATCCCCTTTTATCAGAGTGGACTTTTTCATCTGATAGAAAGTTTGGTGCATCGTCGCGTGCCAGTTTTTTTGTATGCGATAAAGGAGTACTGTTTGTCTAAGTAATTGAATTAACTTGGGTAAAATGTTATAAGTATGTCTTACATATATAGACACATATCTATACACACACACACACATTCATAAACATATATATATATATATATATATTTATTTATTTATAATTGTAATATAATTACTCACCCTCATCCCACGCCACGGGAGGGTGGGGGGAGTTTCTGAGATGCTATGGTTACAAGCCAAAAAGAAAAATGAAATTGTGGGATAGTTCTGAAAATTTTATGTTTTAATAGCTTGATCATATGAGAAACACATAATTGTGAAGACACTTAAGTGATGCAATTGATTCTTTTGTTAAAACAACCAAGATAGGCCACACCACCAAGAAAATTAACTTTAGTTCAAAGATAAAGGTCAACCTCATCCACAGAACTTGGTTCATGTTATGCTTTTGGAACAAATACTATCAATACTCTGCCCTAATAGCAGCAGGATAACCTGATTCATGACATAAAACAGTTATAAAATGGCGTTGTGCCGCATCAGGAGGACAACCAAACTGCCCTTCTCCTTCCGATTATTGTATCTATCTTACAAGCGGTATAAGGATGTATTCTGCATAAAACAACTGCAAAAAATAGTGTAGGAGAGAGTTCAGGGGATGCAGGTGGCATGTAAACCGAGGTAGCCAAAATGTAGGTAAAATGTCAAATACATGTATAGGTTAAAGTTTATAGAGCCGGGGGTCACTGGAAGCAAACTCTCTATCCCTATGGATGAAGGTATTGTTTGTCTGCCTCTCACCCTCCCCAGACCCTAGCGATGGCTTTTCCTGTCATTGGGATATAATGGATATGATTGTTGTTGCTAGACAAATGGTGCCATTTCTCTTAGAAAAAATGCCAACAGGCACTGTAATATGGTTTTCTTTTGTTATTATTTCATGACAATTCTTTTTCTGGATAGAGACAGAAGTAGCTCAGAAAGAGAGTAAGCTAAGAAAGACATGAACCCTATTCCGTGTGGGTGCTGATCAATCTACCATGTCTAAAGTTAAATTCTATTTTTCTTGAACCCTTTTTGCAAGAAATTTACATCTCATTCGAGGAGAATAAAAGAAAAGCAGCATAAATAACCATGGAAGACCATAATTGACTACCGACAATCCAAGAGCCCACCCCCCCCCCCCAACCCCCCACCACACAGGCATACTTCTAAACCACACACAAGAAAAGAACATATCTTCCTCTACTGCACTGAGCACAAATAAAGGAGTTGCTATTCATACACAGATGACTGCATTCTCCAAATTTGCATATTGAAAGATGAACATGAGGTTACCTTCCATATGAACATGTAAAAAGCTGTTATGGCTGTTTTACTCGTCAAGTCAACGGATTTGGCACGAACCCAGAGTAGCGAGGCCAAGAAGATGTGCCCAATAATCTAAATTAAAGAAAACTGTTAGAAAAATATCAAATCAAAGCTCGAATATTGAATCAAGAATCATCAATGACTTAAGCCGTTTTCTCCTGCATGTCATGTTTTCAGAACAAGAATGTGTCCTAAAAAGTCAAAACGCTTGGCAGCTTAGGATCCTATGGGAATTGTCGTAATATACACTGCATATTAAATGCTTACCTTTCCCAACTTATATATGCTTAAAAGAGCAATTCTCATCATGTTGCAAGTGTATATACGCAAACAAGGAATCCGTTTTGTATATGAAAATATGTTTTATCTTCTTTACTTTCACCTACATACTTAACACCCAACTGAAACTAGAAGTTGAGTACAACTCTCCAAATACTTCCAACTCATGGCAACAAAACCATGACGGGGAGCCGGAGAGTCTTGAATGAGAGATCACTTCCTGCGAGTGGCAAGGATACTCTTGGCACCAAATAGCTTCATCAGAAGCTTAAACAAAGGACTCAGGCCTAGAATACGTCACTACAATCTACAATACAAGGATTTAAACTGGCCTGGTGGTAAAGCCACTCGCTTCGTGGTGTCAACCAAGGATTCAAACCCTATCATCCCATCTGCTGGTGCATGTGTATGAAAAATTTAAAAAATAATGCCCCAGAAAGAGTTTGACATTTTAGCGTGCTAAATTGCGATCAAACACAGAAGTTTTTTTTTTTGTTTGTTTAGAGTAGCGTTAATTTTTATATAATGTTAAATTACCATCACATCTAGAAGCTTAAGCTTTTCTTTTTTAATGAACATCTAGAAGCTTAAGCTGTTACGGAGAAAAAGTAAATTTTACACTTAAAATACTGCTTAGGAGCTCTTTATCATGTTCGCCAGATCGAAAGTTTCTAACAAATGCATGTCAACGCAAAGACCAAGAGTCCCCAATCCAATAAGTGATAAGGAGCCAAGGAAATATCTTACAGTGATGCATTTGCTCCAGGTATTAGAAGATGCTGCTCCGACTAAAATTGCAACCCCATAAGCCATTTGTAAGAGAGAAATACAAGTCCAAAACACCTAGAAGAATAAAATCAGTATGGCCAAAGAAACACATATTACTCTATAAGCGAGTGCTCAATCTTCAGTTAAGATGAGTGCAAAACCAACCTTCTTTTGGCCCAGTCGAACAGTGAAAGAACGAATGCCAAAGATCTTGTCACCAACAATATCAGGAATGTCCTACAAGAATTAAACTATGGATTTATCTTTAACTCACTTCCATTGAATAAATCTAAGATGAGCAAGAAAGGAGCTGATATTTGGTAGCAGTGAAACTCTAGTTATTTTCAGCAAGCCGCATCATATGCAACAATAGGACAGTCTTTAAGTTCAAGAACCCATCCTGAGATTTTAATAGACTCCGGATCATTTAGCAGTTCTGTACCAAGAGAATACTTGACCACGAATCTAGATAAAACATTTTTCTTCTTTCATTCACTTGCATTTTTATGAGCAGAAAGAGTGACCTTCCTTCTGATAAGAACAAAAGGAATTTCATACTATATGATAGCATATCAAACTTCATGAAATATTACTTCTACACTAGCGACATGAAGGTCAATGCCATTAAACGTAATTCTTTTACCCAGGACTCAAATAACAGGTGGTAAATTTAACAAGACTGAATTTGCTACATGAGAAAAGAATTCCTATGAGACCGACTGTACGGGCCAACAAACCCATGTTAAATTTCAATCACCATGCTAAAGAAAAGAGATTGAAAAGTACATGAAACTAGATTGATTAAGTTTACGCTAACAGACACAAATTTAAACAGATGCAGGAAAAATGATTGGCAAACATCATAGTGTCTGCTGGTAAGAGCATCGCTCTATTAAGTGAACAAGAAAAATACATACCTTGAATAATGCTATAACTACAGAAAAGAAGCTCATGAACGCTGTTGCAAAAACTACAGGCTTTGAAAGGATAAGTGGCCTTCTAAACACATAGTTCTGAAAGAGGAAAGTCAAAAAGATTATGTCAAGGAAAAGCACTAGATATCATCAGCATATCATTCACATGTATGATGACCAGAAAAACAAATCCTCCCAGTCCTCCAACTATCGCAATCATAATGAGGCTGAACCTTGTGAACTGTGGCAGAGGCAGCACAAAATGTGCATATTAAAACATTGCGCACATTATGACACCAAAACATGTGGTTAATACACACCAGACACTTGGTTCATGAACACCATTTCTGTGTACCCAAAAAAAAAAGTATTCGACCTAAAAATCATCATAATTTAGTATCACTACTAGACCAAAATAAGCAACCTTGGCAGATTATTCTTCATTGTATATCATAAAAGCTATTCCATAGGCTAAAATAAAAAACAAAAACAGGTTTAGGGAAACTAAGCCATACCTGAATATGCCAATAAAAAGCTATCTGTACAATCAATGCTCGCACGGCAAAGATGCAAAGTGCAGCAATGAACGCAAATCTCTTCCATCTGAATACTGGTAGCTGCAAACGGCAAACAATTTTTTTTTCTTTTTTTTTGTAAGTTCGAGGATATGGAAAACAAAATTGACTAATCAATGAGTGCTAAATCTGGCATATCCTTTATATGTTTAGTCATGTAATACATTCGTTGCCATGAGCAACCCCGTTGAAAGAAGTGAAGTACTTTCAAGCAGAAGGCCTCTCATCGAAGTGTTAATCTTCTTGCAAATCATCTCATGTTAATGCATTAAAGCCAGTACATAACTTATGCAGGAGACAAATAAGATGCAGTGGTTAAATCTCCAACTTAAGTACTGTACTTGCAATTGTTTGACTGTGAGAGGAGTTATCAGGATAGAACTTAATGAACTATAAACCAGATATCTTTGCTGGTCTCCGGCATCTCACTCATTGCAGGAGCAAAGGCAAACAACCAAGAGAAAAAGTGGAGACTGTATCAGTTGTATGGGGTTTTTTTTGATCTTCTATTTTTTCCTTTTTTTTTGGCGGGGCTGGTCGGGGCCTCGGGGGGAGCTGAGGGTGGAAAAAGGGCTCCTTATCTCTGGAAGCCAATTTTACAAACGTCTCATTTTATGTAGTACGCATGATAATAACAAAATACTGAATCGAAGGGGCAACGCACATTAAACTTCAGGCAAAAGGTTCTGAAGGCTAGAATTCAACCTAAGCACATAACTTTGACTGCATTACAGTTTACACAATAGTGAATAATATGGTCATTGTGCCAAGGCAGTCGCGTGGTGCAGTTGACAGGTAAATTGCTGCAATTCAGTCCATGTTGTCACCATAATATCATGTATACATGTGTCAAGAAAAAGCTTAATGGACGTTAAGGGAACAGAGGCTTGTTGACATGTCAGTTCAACACAAGGCCACTACAGTCAGCACCGGAGTATCTCAGAGAAGAGAATATGTGGAACTCACCCTTTCTCCCATGAGTAGATAATAATTCAGATTCGTGAACCCATAAAGTCAGCCAAAAAGAGCTCACTGAATGTGAAAATATTACAAATTTCTGACATAATATGACAATTAGGCAAAAACGGATTGCAGAACATAAAAAGTTGGGCACGCGTTTCATTATCAGGAACAGAATTTTCTTAAAAAGAATAAAAAAAATTGGGTCTCTATTCCATGATCAACTAATAAATTCGGATACATGAAAAGACGAACTCACATTGACTGAGTATGCAGTTCCAAGCAAAAAACTGATAAAGAGAGCCCAAAAAAGAGGCCACGAACCTATGATCCATCCAAGCCAAAAACTCTGTAGATGAAGGCCAAAAAGTTTCAATGTTAGTCTAAGATGTTGCACTAGTCATGGCTTCTTCTGTTTTTGGTATAATGATTTTGTTCTGTTAGCATAAGAAGAAAAACCATGGTAACTCCATAAGATATCATCTGATGCAAGAATTATCATCATACATGAAAAGATAGGCATTTAGCATTTCAGTCTTTTCACATCATCTATGAAGTACTGCTAGCTACTTGCACGTTTGGTGAGGCCAAAGGAGTACAAGTGAATAGTGTAGCTAGCAGCATTCTGGGAGGAAGATTGACCACTGTTGAATTAGAAAGGAGAGGTAGCTAAAGGTAAGAGCTTGTGGGTATTTAGATAATCCTGAATAGAGATTGGCATGAGTAAGGATGTTACACATAAATTTGGACGAATTCAGGAAAAGTGCATTAAAACTGTTATGCAATCATGAAGTGCTCTACAACTTAAGGACATGCATACAAACTGTTGAACCATAACTCACTTCACTAGTATTCAGCATCAAATGATTTCAGAGCATAGTTGGCACCAAAAGGGTTTTGCAGACTGAAGTCAGTCTGAGCCCAAGGTAATGGGTGGAACGGCCAAGCTCAAAGCACGACTGGAGCTGGGTGGTAGGTTATTAGCATCTCACATAACAGTTATATTCCTTATTCTTCAGACATGGAAGGTTCTCTGAGCAGTTATTGTCAATTTTTAAGAATCAGAATACAGCCAAAAGAGATTTAACTAGAGAAAGAGAAAATGGCAGAGGACAGAACTCAAATTCTGAAGTCCATAAAACAACTCCGGAAAAGATCATGAGAAGCCAACAGTTCAGGTTAGTTTTATATGGACATCATCACGGTCAGATTTTCATGTCAAGACCCTTGTTCGATTTAAGTGTTAGAGTTGATCTGTACTGGTTGTTTCCTTTTCTGTTATGTTTCATGCATAGTTAAACATCCTATATGTCTATGGTGGTAAGGAGTGTGGTTGACTTGTAGTTTCAGTGGTACATAGATTGTCACTGTCTCTATGACTATGTTCATGGTCTATCTCATTCTGAGTTGATTCTGATTTCTCTTAGACCCTGGAACCCACCAAGGTTGGGCGGAACTAGCAATTATCCTGATATTTCTTTCCTTTAATCTAATCTGTCTACTCTTTGTGCTGAAGTTTCGGCCATCACCTTGGCGGAAAGTTTCTACTGCTTTAAAGCAGCAGATGAATGCAGGTCAAACTGATGGGGCTGTGTAATATGAAAAGAAAAAACAGAAAACAAAAGCGTATGAACTAGCCAACTCCATGAATTACTATATGAGCA
Source organism: Eustoma russellianum (assembly GCA_036186865.1). Taxonomy (NCBI): domain Eukaryota; kingdom Viridiplantae; phylum Streptophyta; class Magnoliopsida; order Gentianales; family Gentianaceae; genus Eustoma; species Eustoma russellianum. The sequence continues at coordinate 28,899,287 of AP025057.1, forward strand.
GACCCATCAAGGGTAAAGATGGTCTCTTTTTAGGATTTGATGAGGCAAAAGAAAGAAGTAAAAAAAGTGTGCGACTTGCGAGTACATGTAGGTATTACCATGATGGCAAAGGACGAAATTATAAGCAAACCAGTGTTCACTGAATATTCTCCTGACGCCAATGGAAGATATGGCTTGTTAACCTGACAGAAGACCATAAGAGAAGATCACAGCTTAGATGTGCTGCACAGCTTTTCTTGTCCTGTTTGATGGTTTAAGATCACAGCTTAGATGTGCTGCACAGCTTTTCCTGTCTTGTTTGATGGTTTAAGAAAAGTTGTGCAGCACACATAAGCTGTGATCTTCATTCTACCCAACAGCGACATGAATGCACAGACTAGTTGCATAGAGCAGCTGATGTATGAATTCAGCCCATTTCACTGAATGATTTCCAATGCATGCTTGATTATTCAGTGCAAATCAAATAATCTGATTCTAGCTTGACATTTACCTTGTCAATTTCTATGTCAGACAACTGATTCAGACCAACTATGTAGACATTCATCAGGAGGGCAGCAGCAACTGCCTAAGCAAAGGAGAGAAACTGAAATTATGCTCAACGCAAATAAAATTAATACACATAAAATTAACAAATTCACCGCTGGCTATTGGACAAAAAGTTGAAATTTTTAGGGGACCTCAAGCATCCCCGTGAAGAATAAAGGAGATAAATCTGAGGTCTTCTCAACTGCAAGGAGAGAAATTGAAATTATGCTCAACGCCTGTTCAGAAGGATTAGAAACTCGTAAGCTAATCTGTTTCCAGAAATCAAAATAAACAACTACAGATTAGTGAGAAACGAAAAGGAAATGTTATCCTTATTTCATGACATAGTATAACAACTGACTCGAGTAGGAACCTAACCGTTCCTATAATTGTGTGAGGCCTTGAAAATTTATAGAAAGCATTTAGAGCATCTTGCAGCGACTTCCCGAAGCTCTTTGAGGGTTTAGATTCAAAATGGTGTTCAGATGCTGCATTCACAACAAGCTTGCGATTTCGCTGTCTATGGAAGGTTACAAGTCCTCCATTTAACCCGCCAATGTGTTTTTGCATCTGTTTTCTACGTATCATTGGCAATGACAAATCTCTCTCTGGATTATGGAATGATTTGCATCTGAAAACTTGCACTCCTGCGTTTGAACCAAGAAACTCTCAGGAATTTATATTTCATAGAAGATTTTTAGTACAACTTTTAAAAGATACTTTTTAAAACGTTAATCATTTAGCATTCTTGATTATGAAGTAGCAGTACAAGCAGCGCCAGGAAAAAAAAAAAGTGAAATGTAATCTGAATCACACGTTTGAACAAAGAAAGAATATTAATTCAGCATGCATGGTAAAGAAGTTAAATCTTAGCCAACGACAAAGAAACATAAGCAAAAATCATCAAAGAATTTAATTTAAACTCCATTTCTGCGAAACTGAGGCATGAGTACAAATGGAAGTACAGAAAACATAATGGTAAAAAGCCAATAGATATCATCAGAAACATGAGTGATACACACCAGGAATAGGTGAACATAGTTCAGCGATAACAGGAAATGAAAGTGAGGATGGAGCCTTTGCCAAGGACCTGACAAGCAAGGATTCCATTTTTTTTCTTAATCAACTAGAACCCAACTCGTATAGTACACCAAAAGTCCGTATGCAGAACACTAGTATCCTCCTAAATCGACTTCGCCACTGCCCTTGGTTCAAAAACCCAGCTCAGATAGTTCAGGAAAGTGCACTGATTCATCACTTGTCTCACACAGGCATTTCTACAAACAGGTAGTAATGTCCTGAAGCTGCAGTCTGCGGTCCACGCCATAGGTTTCCCAGTATTCCTAAACGTGGAAATTTTTTGTCAGTTTTCATTTGTTCGTATAGGTGTAACAACTAATAATTCCTATCTAAAAACAACTATGATCCATTGCCAAAAAACACTAGTATAATTAATCCCACTCTCAAAGCAGCACACAGTTTTGAAATCCACCTCACCTTATACCATACTAATGCTAATTCGTTGATGCATTACAGGCCTAAAACATAAAAAGAAGAGGATTTTCTTTATGAAATTGTGAGTCTTATCTTCTTGTGGCAAAAAGACATACCTGTCCTGTGCTCCACCGCTCAGCCTCAAGGAGGGAGGATGTAAATCATGAGTCTAGCGGCTTTCTATGTTGGCCTAGGTTGGATGAGTACTTACACAGTGACCCATAAGGTGTTCCCGTAAACTAAACCTTCGGGCTATCAGCAGTGGAGCATTCATACTATGTGTGTCACTGAATTCGAACTCTTAACCTCTTCTGTCAAATCTTAACCCCGAGTAAGTGGACTATGCTACGGAGACGTGTGTCTTATCTTCTATTAAACAAGAGTTAGCGTAAATGTATATATGTGTATCTATATACAACAACAACAATATTACCCAATTGCTTTAGAGGCTTCCGTTTTTGGCGTGGTATATGAGGGTTGGATGTACGCAACCATACACATGCGTTAGAAACACACATAGCTTGTTTTCAGATGGCCCATAATGATGCGTCGAGCTATATGTTGATCAAGTGCTACTTCATAATATAAGAAGCGTAGTCAATTTAATGAGTCATTTTGCTTTATTCTATCATATTTTAAAGGCAAATAAAAATGTGTCATTTACTTTATTAGAAGTGGAAATATGTGTGTATGTGTGTGTAGACACACACAACTAATAACTCCTGTTACGAAAATTTTTGTCAGTTTTCATTTGTTCGTATAGGTGTAACAATTAATAACTCCTATTTGAAAACAACTATGATCCAATGCCAAAAACCACTAATATAATTAATCCCTCTCTCAAAGCAGCACACAGTTTTGATATCCACCTAAACTTATACCGTAGTAATGCTATTTCATTGATGCATTACAGTCCTAAAAAAAATAAACCAAAGAGGATTTTCTTTATGAAATTGTGTGTCTCATCTTCTGTTAAACAATGAGTTAGCGTACTAATGTTTGTGTGTGTGTCTATATATATATATATATATATATATATATATATATATATATTGTCTATATGTGTGTGTATTTGTTTGGTCTTATATACACATGTCATTATCGTACTTAATATAACTAAAGATAAAATAAAAATTAATATAGAAAATCTTGCATTAAGAGCTACTCATCATATTCCTCCTAATTGATTGCCCACATCAAAGTTCTATAAAGTTTTAGAAATTAGTTTACTAGTTATATAATATGTATATGTCTAAATCATCATTAGAAAGCATTATTGATTTTAGAATCACGTTAGTGATAAGTGAACATTTTTTTAACGATTTACAGAACGTGTTAGAAATATTTTATAACGGAAAATTATAAATATGGACGATCTTTTTTAAGAGGAGTATAAAAAAGTGAGTCTTGATAAATTTAATGATTAGCCCAGAAATATGTAAATTTGTTAGCAAGGTAATCGACCAAGTTAGTTCACCGTCATTTATATAAATTGGTTGAAAATTTTTAGATTGTTAATTACTAAATGTGACACTGATATTGTTATTTATATACTATATTTTGACACAAAATTTAACACATTTCAACATATGCATACACACACAAATAAATGCACAGACATAACAAAAGTTGTTTCCAAAATTAATTATAGGTCCACATATATTAATGGATACCCAGACTCTAACGATAGATTTTGCTGTCGTTGGGATATACTGGGTACGGATGATGATGATGATATATTAATGGATACTAAGCATACATTATATATATATATATATAATCTAATTTTGTATTTGCTATATTTTTGACACATGTAACAGAATAAAAATTCTTTCTTATTTCGGATTGAAATAGAAAAAATCGTGGTTAGGAAAGTTATAGTAGCCAAAGGCATTTCTCGACGCACTCCGCAGACGCTCAATTCTATCGAGCATTGACTTCTCTCTTACTCTACCAGATGGTGACCGGCTTCGCAAGACCCCTTAATAGTTGACGAACAGCTCTGAAAGAACACCTAGCTTTCTTTCCGAACCATCAATAACTGCCAGACTTTCAGCGGAGAACTAAAAGGGCAAACCGCGAGTTTTTGGTGTGTAGCGTGTGTGTCTATATATGTATGTATATATATATATATGTATCTATATATGTATATATATATATATGTATGTATATATATATATGTGTGTGTGTGTATACATATATATATGTGTGTGTATATATATATATGTATGTATATATATATATATATGTATATATATATATGTGTGTGTGTGTGTGTGTGTGTGTATTAGTCTTTGTTCCTGTTAATAAACAATTGGTATCAGAGCCATGGATAATAGTTAGATATATGGTAAATTTCAACACATATTCTCTTGATGAATATAATCAAGAATGAGGATAGTGTTAAAAACAGTATTGAAGAAGAATATAATATTCCTCATAATATAGACTTACTTAATAAATGGACAATTCCTAAGGTAGACTATAAAATAGTTTATCAATTAGGAACTTTTGAGAAGTTAGGATTGAAACAAGTAGTTAAAACTACTAAATCAACTATATCTATTAATAAAGCTGATATGATAATAAAATTACTTAATGATAAAGAATTAAGTAGATATAAATATAATCATAAATTTATTCATATTGGCTTAGTTCAAGTAGCTTTTAAACCTTTGACATTAGAAGGCTGGCCAGAAAGCTTTTTAGCAGCTTTAAGAGATGCTAGAAATAATAATTGGAAAAAATCATTGATTGATATAATACAATCATCACTGGCTCATGGTCCAGTATATTTTAATATATATCCAAATTTAAGATTATCTTTATCAGATGTTAATGTTTGTGATGCATTAACTTTAAATATAAAAACTCATGGTTATGATTACAAACCAGGATCAAAAGTGATATGTGTTTGTTATAGAATATATTATAAACCATTGGGTACTTTAAATCCTAAATGTAGGATTATGGATAAACCAGTAAATGAAACAATAATAATAGAAACAAATTTTAGTAAATCCAATATAAGTACTAGGAGAAAGATTAAATGGGAAGAAATTGATTTTCCAAAAAATTAGGTAATGGAAGCATCGATTTCTCCAAAATCATATGTGGATAATAATCTAATTAATATTATACAGTCTGATGAAGGAACTGTACAAATAAAATTTGATAATAAAAATTTAATAGATTATAGAACACGATCTAGTATTTCGGGAAGTAGATCGTTACATTATTATATATCTCCAATAGATTACAAGATAACAAGTCCTTCAAGGGCTTCAACTTCTCAGATAAGAGAAGAATATCCTGCATCAATAGATGAAATAAGAATTAATGAAACTAATATAGTTAAAGGAATTCATAGAAATCAAAAACCGGAAATAACCGAATCTGAAATGAACTTTTCAATATGAATATAAACCAGAAAATAGATTTTGGTCCAGGATCTCTGGCAAGGAAATAAATAAATAAAGAATTTAATTTACCTAAATGGGAACCATTTAGAAATTGGTTTTTTAGTAATTTTAATACAGAAGATAAATTATATTTTCAAGAACAATATTATAAAGATCTCTCTGGAAAAAATCAAGTAGTACCTTTTGTACCTTGGTTTTTAAACAATTATATTCATAGTTTTATTTCTGTCATAGAAAGAGATTATATTATAAATGGGAAGATATTACATACAGTTTTCCCTCCACAACAGTCTTTTCAAATAGGGAAAGAAAATGAAGTAAGATACTTTACTGCTTTTCAAAAACTCATGGAGAATAATACTCTTCAAACGACAGTTGCTCATATAAATATGATTTTGACACAACAAAATTACAGTAATTTATATTTAATAATATTAGGAGAACAATTGAAATCAATAGATAATAAAATGGATATGATTCTATCATATATCAAAGAAATAAAAACAAAAGTACAAGTCACTGAAATGACTAGTACTAGTAGGGATATTATAGCAATTCCTACAATTCAACCTCCACCAGAGGTAAAAGATTTTAAATTAAAATCTACTACTGATTTAGAAAAAATGTTAGATATTAAGTTTAAAAATCTTAAATTAAGTACTCTTGATGAAGAATTTGAAGAATTAATGAGTGATAAAGAAAACCATCATAAAGTAATAGATGATGAAATAAATAAGCTAAAATATAAATTTGCAGATAAGCCAATACAAAGGATGTACTATTATCCTAGACCTACTCCTCAAGATGTATTAATAGAGGAACAAGAGTATATATTTACTAATTCATACCATGGAAAATCTATCTATGAATGGATTATAGATGGATATACAGAACGACAAATTTATAATGTTGTTCATAGAATGTTAATGTATAGTACTATTTGTAAGAATAATGGTAATACTGACAAAGGTGTAGCAAATATGCTTATATCTGGATTCACAGGCCAATTAAAAGGTTGGTGGGATAATTATCTGACAGACCAAAATAGGGCAAATATATTAAGTAATGTAAAAATAGAAGATGGAGTACAAACTGAGAATATAGTTTATACTCTAATACTCAATATAATAGAACATTTTACAGGAAGATGGTCTGATAATTCTGAAAATATCAGAACATTATTACAAAATCTTAGATGTAACACTTACCTCATTTAGGTGGTATAAAGATACGTTTTTAAGTAGAGTAATGGAACTCCCAGAGTCTAATAGTACTCATTGGAAATCAAAATTTATTGATGGTTTACCTTCCTTATTTGCAGAAAGAGTTCGGAAAAATCTTCGTAAAGGGGAAGTAAGTATTAATTATGAAAATTATACTTATGGCAAGTTAATAGGAACTTGTATACAAGAAGGTTTAGCTTTATGTAATGAAATAAAGTTAAATCAACAAATTAAAAGACATTCTCTAAATGAAAAAAGACAATTAAGTCAATTTTGTGCTCAATTTGGCATGGAAGATAATTTAGAGAAAAATGATAAAAAAAATAAAAAGATTAGATCTTCTCATAAATTTCAAAAAAGGAAAATAAAAAGAGGAGATAGAAAATGAAAAAGATTTAAAGAAAAGGTTGATAACGCCAAGAAAACTTATGGTAAAGATACTAAATCTTTTAAACCTTACATAATATGTAGAAAATGTGGACGCACATGTCATAAGGCAAAAACATGCTGGGTAAAGAAAAAGATTAATAATCTAGAAGACAATAAACTAAAAGATATTCTATCAAATATTCTATTAAATTCAGACTCTGAAATAGAGTCAGATCAATCTTCTGAATATTCAGAAGAAGTAATGGAAATTGAAAATGATAGTATATATTCTTCAGAAGAAGAATGTGATCTTTGTAAAAGAGGAGAAATATGTTGTGAAAAATCTTCTGATATAGGAGAAGATCAATTATATCAAATTATTTCACAATTTCAGGATTTGGAATTAAATGTCTTAACAAATGATATCTTAGATTTGTTAAAATTAATTGATGATTCTGATATTAAACAAAGAATTATATCGTATATTAGTAATAAAGGAGAAGCTGAGTCTTCTACAGCAAGAATAACTCAAAACTCAGAACCTTATACGTTAGCAGAGGTCAAAAGACAAATGTCTAAAAAATTTAAAAATGAAAAGTCTGTGAGTATTCCAGAATTAATAATTGAGATTAATAATCTTAAACAAGAGATTAAAGAAATAAAACAGAATAATGTCACATTAGAATAGAGAATTGATAAACTAGAAAAAAATAAAGAAATTTTTTCAATACCTTCTGAAAATATTTTAGAAGAATTAAATGATCAAAAATATTTATCTATATTAGAAATTGTTACTTCACAAAAATGGTATGTGAAGATTAATTTATTAATTGATGATAAATTTTGTAAAGAATTAGTAGCACTAATTGATAGTGGTGCAGATCTGAATTGTATTCAAGAAGGATTAATACCTTCTAGGTATTTTCAAAAAACTACGCATTCATTAAGTTCTGCGAATGGGCAGAAATTGCATATAAATTATAAGCTTCCTCAGGCTTATATTTGTAAAGACCATATATGTATTCCTGCTAGTTTTTTTATTAGTAAAGAATATTACAAACCAAGTAATACTTGGTACGCCATTTTTACAGAAATTATTTCCTATTAAAAATATTGATAAAAAAGGTTTTACATGAAATTTCAAAGGAAAAGAAATTACTTTTCAATTTATAACAGAACCTTTAACTAGGTTTATTATAATTTTACAGAATCTGTAAAAGCAAAAGAAAATCACATCAATTTCTTAAAGCAAGAAATTAGCATGTTAACTATAGAAGAAAAATTACAAAATCCTAAATTACAGGATAAAATTAAATTAATACAGAATGAGTTTTCATTACAAATATGTAATGACCATCCTAATGCTTTCTGGGATAGAAAGAAACATATAGTTTCTCTTCCATATGAAGAGGATTTGATGAAAGAAGAACTCCGACAAAGGCTAGACCTTGTCAAATGAATTCTGAATATTTAGAATTATGTAAAAAAGAAATATCTTTTTTAATAGAAAAGAAATTGATTAAACCATCTAAATCTCCATGGACATGTACTGTATTTTATGTTAATAAACATTCTGAACAGGAACGTGGAGTTCCTAGATTAGTAATAAATTATAAACCTTTGAATAAGGTATTAAAATGGATTAGGTATCCTATACCTAATAAAAAGGATTTATTAGACAGGTTGAATGAAGCACTTATTTTTTCAAAATTTGATTTAAAATCAGGATATTGGCAGATTCAAATAAATGAATCTGACAGATATAAAACTGCTTTTACAGTACCAATAGGACATTATGAATGGAATATAATGCCTTTTGGATTAAAGAATGCCTCTTCTGAATTTCAGAATATTATGAATGATATTTTCATCCCATATAGTGATTTTATCATACATAGATGATATTTTAGTATTTTCAAAAAATATTGAAATACATTTTAAACACTTGAATATTTTCAAGAAAATAATTATTCAAAATGGTTTAGTTATTTCTAGACCAAAAATGTTATTATTCCAAACACAAGTTAGATTTCTAGGACATAATATAGAAAAAAGAAAAAATTATTCCTATTAATAGAAGTATTGAATTTGCTTCTAAATTTCCAGATATTATCCTGGATAAAACTCAATTACAGAGTTTTTTGGGAAGTTTAAACTATATCTCTCTTTATTATAAGAATTTGGCAGAAGATACTGCAATATTATATGACAGGTTGAAGAAAAATATTAAACCATGGACTGAAGATCATACTAAAGTGGTTCAGGTAATAAAGGAAAAGGTAACTTGTTTGCCTTGTTTGATGTTAACAAACCCAAATTGGGGAAAAATCATAGAAACAGATGCCTCAGACATATGATATGGAGGTATATTGAAACAAGTTTCACCTATTGATAATCAAGAATATTTGATTAGGTTTCATTCAGGAAAGTGGACTAGTAGTCAGAAGAATTATGCTACTATAGCAAAAGAAATTCTTGCTATTGTTAAATGTATTCTTAAATTTCAAAATGATTTATATAATCAGAAGTTTATTATAAGAACTGATTGCCAAGCTGCAAAATATATGTTTAATAAAGCTTTTAAACATGATGTTTCTAAGCAAATGTTTGCGAGATGGCAAGCTCATATGGCGCCATTTGACTTTGAAATTCAATACAAGAAAGGATCAGATAATAGCCTTCCTGATTTTATTATTAGAGAATATATTAATAAATGATCTTTTTGTAGGAATGTCCCAATGGGGCAGATGAAGTCCCTCTAATAGGAGAGGACGAGGAACCTACTCTAATAGAGGAGGAAAAGGTGGTGAACTACTTGACCAAATTGGTCAAGAAAGATTGATTTCTGCAAATATTGCATCCTCATCTTCGAGTAATACTCAAAAAGATGATGAAAAATTATACACAGAATTTTTAGCTTATAAAGCTTCTCAGAAAAAGGAGGATAATAAACCTTCATATGTTACAATGGTAACTGAAGAAACTGATGAAGTTTATGATCAAAGCTCATATACTGAAAGTATATTACTTTTGGAACAAAAGGATCTTAAATGGAAAGATCAACCATGGATTTTATTACAAAGATATTTGGATACAGTGTCATACACTGCTGTTTCTTATAATAACAGAAATTATTATGAATCCATACTCAAGGTCACAGAATCTTGTGAGATTACACATTTTACGACAGGAAACTCTGCTGTTTATAATTTCAGCAAGGTAATAATCAAGCAGATTATATCAGCTGATTCATGGGGAATATCTACCCTCAAGGAAAAGGAGTTTATATATCCTGACACAAAGATCTCAGTTAAATATAATTACTGGAATTATATTGATGCATTTCATAAGGCTTTCTTATAACCCAAAAAAGAAACATTCTTGTTTCTTCAGGATATGTCCTGATGTATATAAACAAGAAATATCAAATTGGTTATACCAATGGTGGCTATCATATGGTCCATCAATAAATATTCTTCCTGAACAATATAAGAGTTTATATACTCAGTGGATTGAAATTTCACCGCCATTATAGAAGCTCAGAAGGAAAGAAGCATAATTACAAGCATGAATACTTTGCATTTCTTTATGGAATTTAGAATTCCATGGATATGGAAATGGGAAGTAAGAGTAGGTTATACTCCACAAAACATTCCAGCATTAAAAAGGATTTTTTATACAAAATTCTGGAACAAAATGATACAGAAAAATGAAGAAGGTGTTGTGGAAGGACAACAGACAATTGATCATATTAATGAGACTTTGATAAAATACAAGGACAAGATGGAAGAACAGATAAATTATTCAAGTCCATTTCAGCAAATGATGCAAAAATTGAAGATGGTAAAAGGAGATTATATCTCAAAAGAAGACGTGATATCTTTTTATTTTGAAGAAATTAAAAAAGATCTTATAAGGAATTTACACAAGGATGATATGAGTGATTCCAGCTCAGATATATCAATGACTGGGAAAGAAATACTAGCTGGAGAATCTCAGGATCTAGATGATTTGGATGAGGAACAAGTTCAGAGAATGATTGATAATATCCATCAACAGATTAACAGAGAAATCGGCTAGATCTGAATTGAAGAGACAACATGGCAGACACATTGGTCCACCGTGAAGACTTACGGAAAAGGAGATTCCTTGGGTTTTGGCATTATACTGGCCATTATTGTAAACTTAAATTTCATGTACATTTCATGTAAATTTCATTTGTATTCCATTTGTAATTTAGTTTAGAATAGGATTTCGAGTCCGGAATGCTGCCTATAAAAGGGGGCCATTCCTCATTCGAGAGGGCAAGCTTTGGAATACCTTCTCTCTATATTGTAAACACTTTAGAAATAAAAATCTTCAAATTTGCTCGGATATAGCTTGTAAATTGCAGTCTTTCTGTTTTTTATTTTGAGGTACTCTTTCTTTCTCCTTACTTTTATTTATCTTATTATCAGTTTCCTTAGCCTAATGGAAGGTTAAGCATCTCTGTGTTGAACTATGTTGTATATTTAATTTATTTGATATGGTAAGGTATAACGGTCATGAACATCATGAGTTTGCCAGGGGGTTCATACCCTTAATCCCTTCCGGGATGTCTGGATTTGTCAGCTCTGTGATAGATGATTGATCGGTTAAAAAAAAAGTCTTTAGCATATTGAAAAAATTTGTTCTTTTGGGGAAGGTTATGGATAAATCATGCTGAGTTTATTATAATATCTCGAATTTGCGGGAGCCCGTTTTAGCCGAATGCATAAAGGCGTGTTAAGGGCGAGACTACGTACTGAGAATTATAATAAGATTCATAGCGAGACTTAATCTGTGTAAAAATATTCCTAGGACCCTGATTGAATTTTCCAGTATGATGAAGATGATTTAATTTTTATGTTTATTTTTAGTCTTTGTTCCTGTTAATAAACAATTATATATATATATATATATATATATATATATATATATATATATAGACACACACACATGTCGGTGCGTATTATATTTATGTGTGTGCATATATATATATATATATATACATGTATATATGCATGTATTGATATACATAATGCACGTAATTATATATGTATAGGTAACCAGACATGTAATATCTATGAGAATAAATACAATATTAATAAACCTAAGTGATATGTATCTGATGAAAACGCCACTCAATGTTATCTCGACTATTAGTACATTCCTCGTTTCTTATTCTAAACATTCTCTAATAAAGTTATAATTCACATTTTTCACATTTACCACCATGCACAAATTTTCTTTTAACCTTATACAAAATTAAAAATATTGGCATTGTTAGTAAACACTAATTAGGGATTTAGATCCTCTAACCCTTCCATATCTCATTTTCTAGGACCTTTAATGAAGGAATACTAAGTGTACTCTATTTTTTTTATAGTGATGTGGCTAGGGCTGTTTAACAAACCGAACAATTTGCGAACTGTTCGAGTTCGGTTCGTGTATTCGTTCGGTAATTGTCTGTAAATGAGCAAAATTCGAACAGCTGCTTGGGCTCGTTTACCAAAACAAGCTGAACTATTCGCAAACTATGCGATTCGTTTAAACAGTTATAGTGTTATCGAGTTGATCTCGAACAAATTTTAAACTTCGTTTAGCTAACGAACCGAGCCAAATAGTTTGTTTAGCTGAACGAATCCGAATTCAAAAACCTAATATTCGGTTCGGCTCAGTTCGTTAACGCATCTAGTTGTGGCATGATCATATATGGTCGGTGAAAAAATGAAATAGAAAATGGCTAGAGAATCTTTACCTACCGATTACCTTAAAAAAACGCATTACAATATTTAAATTGGTATCATACTACATGTTTGTTTTATTATTCGAATTCATAGTTTATTGTCACAGATTTATTGAATGAAGAAAAAAAATCCAATAGTCCAAAACTCAATCATAATCAAAACTAAATAATCATAAATGTAACAAGAATCCAGACACTAGTTCTCAAGTTTAGACTATCAAAATAGAATGAAAAGAGTATCCTTTTGATACCAAAAGTCGCTTTAACATAGTTGTCGATTATGTTGGCTTACAAAACGTATGTCAAATCTTACATCACGTTCGAAAAGAATTATGAAATACCAATTATACAAGGAACAATTCACCCCTCATTATACTAAACCAAATGATGTAATTAGCTATGGCAAAGTCAAAGAAGAAGGGGCTAAGAGCTTAAGAGAAAAACATATTAGTTCCTTGATAATCATTCTAAAATGGGTGAATAGAGTGCTAGACAATTTTTAAAATTTTTTCGGTTTAGCTCACTTTAACTCAAACGTTTTTTAAAATAAGAAAGAAGAAGATGAGAGATTATGAGTTTGTGACACGTAATTTAGAGTGGTCCAAATCTCATTGATTCTACTATAACGTCATTTTTAGATAAGTATCGTTCTTTTCTTTTTGTAACACTAGACTTTTGCATCAATAAAATTTAAGAAAACGAACGACAAGTTTCTCTCTTTTGAATTTAATCATTATTTTTAGCAATTATTGCGATCTGAATTCTAACTTCGAGATATTTTTTCAAGGGTATATCAATGTTCTTGGATCCAAGAATATTGAGCAAACCAATGGCTGTTCGATTTTGGTCAAGCAAGAGGTCTAACAAAGATTTTTTTTTTTTTTTTTTTTTTTTGCGTAGCTATGTTTTTACAAAAAAGTCTAACAAGGTTATTTGTCCCATCTTTAATTTTCAAACTATGTATTGTGTGTTCTTTGTTTTGTTTATGTCTTTTTGTTTTCAAGAGATTTTAGGTTAATGTGTCTTCATAGACATACACCAATATCGCCACCATAAAAAGATTATACAAGGGGTAAATGATATATACTTGGCCTATTAATTTCTCTTTGTAATCCCAACCACTAAGACATTCATCTTTATATATTTTATTATATTTCCTAAATCATCACAGAAGTTACCATGATAGGTATCTAAAGATCTCAGCATGACATTATTGTTATCTTTTTTTGCATTATATTTAAGAATTTGTTTAGCCATGGAGGGAGGTAAAAAAAAAACAAGTGCAAAAGTCTAAACTATTGATCTAAACAAGTTGTAAGATAACCCACTCCAGTCCTTGAAGTTCCAAACAACATTTATATTAATTTCTTGTAAACACTACAAGGAGCGTTTATATGGTTGGACAATGGAAGGAAGAAGTATCCAATAATAACTGCAAATGTTTCAAATTTATCATTTTACCGTCAACTTAGCCAATCAATGCTCTCCTCAACCCCACTTTACTCACCTCTTTTGTGACCACGCAATACGTGTTGAAATTGGCTTATTTCATTTGTACCACATCGGTGGTAAAGAAGTGAATAGGGAATTTTAGACCTATAAATAAACCCCTCCTCTTCTTATGTAAATCATCCCAAAACTTGTATCTTCTTCTACATATAAATAGAAGCAAGCAATTCAGCAATTGTTCGGAGATCAAGCTATCTTGGCTGAAGCTCTAGTGGCAAAGCTTTCGGGTGTGTTTCTCTCTTTATCTCTTTTCTTGTTCTGTTCTCTTTATTGTTGTTTTACTGCTTTCTTTCCTATTGTAGTATAGTATTCAATATTATTTGTCGGGTAGTTTTGTTAGTGTTCTGTCCAGTTCACTAGTTCTGAACTGGTGCATTTCACTAGTTGTGTTGTCGTAGTGGAAAAAATACCCGATTTTCCCAACAAGTGGTATCAGAGACGAAGGTTCGCCCTTGGGCTGTTTGAAATTTGTTGTAATATTGAATACTATATATTGAGTCTGTAATGGCAACTAAAGATCAAGAAGCGAAGGGTGTGATCTCAAATATTCCATCGGGGGTATCGGTCTCCTTGTCATCATGGTCGAGGTTCCAGGTGTCCGGTTTGAAATTGGCGGTGGAAATATTTGATGGTACTGGCCTTTTCGATATGTGGCAAGGAGAGGTCTTGGACTCTCTTTTCCAACAGGGTCTTGATATTGCCATTGAAGGAAAGAAACCAGAAGAGATAGAAGATAAAGAGTGGAGTATCATTAATCGGTTGGCGTGCGGAACTATTAGATCTTGCCTGTCCAGAGAGCAGAAGTATGCCTTTAAGAGTGAAACTTCTGCACACAAACTGTGGAAGGCATTGGAGGACAAGTTTCTGAAAAAGAGTGGTCAGAACAAGCTCCTCATGAAGAAAAGACTGTTCCGATTTGATTACCGACCAGGTACTACTATGAATGAACACATTACTATGTTTAATCAATTAGTAGCAGACCTGCTGAATTTAGATGTGAAATTTGAGGATGAAGATCTGGCTTTGATGTTGTTATCGTCTCTTCCCGATGAATTTGAACATTTGGAAACTACGTTACTTCATGGGAAAGAGAATGTGTCGTTAGATGCTGTTTGTTCTGCTTTGTATAGTCATGAATTGAGAAAGCAGGATAAGATAAAAAAACAAATCAACGACATCAGAAGAAGCATTGGTGGCAAGAGGTCGTCAGCAAAGCCAGACAAAAGGAAGAAGAGAAAGGTCTAAGTCCAAAGGCCGAGCCGTTGCAAAAGACGAGTGTGCTTTCTGTCATGAGAAAAGGCACTGGAAGAAAGACTGTCCAAAGCTGAAAAAGAAAGGGAAGACTCCGCAAGATACAAATGTTGCAGAATGCAAAAGTGATGCGGAATCAGATATCTCTTTGACTGTCTCGCCTTCAGCATCATTACATCCAGATGAGTGGATATTAGATTCAGGTTGTACCTATCATATGTGTCCTATTTGGGAATTTTTCTTTGAATTCCAGGAACTTGGTGGGGTTGTTTACATGGGTAATGATAATCCATGTAAAACAACTGGGATAGGATCAATCAAGCTGCGAAATCATGATGGATCCACCAGAATTTTACGGGATGTACGATACGTGCCAAAGTTGAAGAAGAATCTCATCTCTTTGGGGGCCTTAGAATCTAAAGGCTTAGTTGTGACGATGCGAGATGGAGTTCTTAAAGCA
Source organism: Eustoma russellianum (assembly GCA_036186865.1). Taxonomy (NCBI): domain Eukaryota; kingdom Viridiplantae; phylum Streptophyta; class Magnoliopsida; order Gentianales; family Gentianaceae; genus Eustoma; species Eustoma russellianum. The sequence goes on from AP025057.1 coordinate 28,915,307, forward strand.
ACTTCAGGAGCACTGGTGATGTTGAAAGGTACGAGGAAAAACAATCTGTATTACTACCAAGGTAATACAGTGGTGGGGGCAGTAGCGGCAGCAACTTCTAGCACAAAGAAGGATGCTGAGGCAACGAAGCTGTGGCATATGAGGTTGGGACATGCTGGAGAAAAGTTCTTGCAAATTCTTGCCAAGCAAGGACTCTTGAAAGGTACTAAGGCTTGCAAACTTGAATTTTGTGAGCATTGTGTTCTTGGAAAACAACGAAGAGTGAAATTTGGCACTGCGATTCATAATACCAAGGGTATTCTGGATTATGTGCATTCAGATGTGTGGGGACCTGCCAAGACTCCATCTATTGGAGGTAGGCATTATTTTGTCACCTTTGTTGATGATTTTTCAAGAAGAGTTTGAGTGTATACAATGAAGAACAAAGATGATGTGCTTGACATTTTCCTTAAGTGGAAAGCACAAGTTGAAAACCAGACAGGAAGGAAGATTAAGGTTCTCCGAACAGACAATGGAGGAGAACACAAGAATGATCCATTCCTGAAGGTATGCCAAGACTGTGGCATAGTTCGACACTTCACTGTTAGAAAGACACCACGGCAGAATGGCGTGTCAGAGCGTATGAACAAGACACTTGTGGAGAAAGTTCGTTGTATGCTGTCTAATGCTGGGATAGACAGAAAATTTTGGGCTGAGGCTGTGACGTACGCTCAACATACCGTCAATCGGTTACCATCATCTGCTATAGATGGCAAAACTCCGTTGGAGGCATGGTCTGGAAAACCTGCAACTGATTATGATTCTTTGCATGTTTTTGGTTCTATTGCATATTATCATATGATTGAATCAAAGTTGGATCCACGGGCAAAGAAGGCTCTTTTCATGGGCTTCAATCCTGGAGTGAAGGGATACTATTTATGGTGTCTGGAGGCAAAGAAGACGATTATCAGCAGAGATGTTAACAAGGTAAATCAAGGAGCTGATAGTACTCTACAGCAGGTGGAGTGTACTCCGAAGCAGGTGGAGTTTGAGCAAAGAGTGGTGATCCCAGCATGAAGCACCACCAGTGACTCTCCTATGGCAGAAGAAGAGTCAGATGAAGAAGAGGATTCTACCCAAGAACCTCAACAGCAATCGGCGCCCATTGCAGTTCGAAGGCAAAGACGAGAAATTCAAAAGCCTACTCGTTTTGCTGACATGGTAGCCTATGCACTTCCAGTTGTTGATGACATTCCATCCACTTACTCAGAAGCTATTCTAAGTCCAGAAAGGGAAAGCTGGGCAGGTGCAATGGAAGAAGAGATGCAATCTCTGAAGAAGAACAATACGTGGAAGCTGGCACAACTACCAGAAGATAAGAAGGCAATTGGGTGCAAATGGGTATTTGCAAAGAAAGAAGGATTTCCTCATAAAGAAGATGTTCGCTACAAGGCAAGGTTGGTGGCTAAAGGCTTTGCTCAGAGGGAGGAAATTGATTACAATGAAGTGTTTTCTCCAGTTGTTAAACATTCCTCCATTAGGATATTGTTGGCCTTGGTAGCACAGTTGAATTTGGAGCTAGCTCAACTTGATGTGAAGACCGCGTTCCTACACGGTGATTTGGAGGAGGAAATCTACATGACTCAGCCAGAAGGATATAAGGTTGCCAGTAAAGAAAATTTGGTGTGTAAACTTACCAAATCGTTATACGGACTGAAACAATCTCCAAGACAGTGGTACAAACGATTTGATAAGTTTATGAAGGGTCAGTCGTACAAAAGGAGCAAATACGACCATTGTGTGTATTTGCGCAGACTTCAAGATGGTTCCTACATCTACTTACTCTTATATGTTGATGACATGCTGATAGCAGCAAAGAGCCAAGCAGATATTAACAAGTTGAAGGCTCAGTTGAGTAAAGAGTTTGAGATGAAGGATTTGGGGGAAGCCAAGAAGATTCTCGGCATGGAAATAAGCAGAGACAGAGAGAGGGGTAAACTTTGGCTGTCACAGAAACAGTATTTGCAGAAGGTACTACAACGGTTTGGTATGCACGAAGATACAAAACTTGTAAGTACCCGACTTGCTCCTCATTTGAAACTGAGTAGCCGTTTGTCTCCAACTACTGATGAAGAACGAGAATACATGGCAAAAGTCCCATATGCGAATGCAGTTGGAAGTTTGATGTATGCGATGGTGTGTACGAGACCAGATATTTCACAGTCTGTTAGTGTTGTTAGTAGATACATGCATGATCCAGGCAAGGGTCATTGGCAAGCTGTGAAATGGATTCTACGGTACCTCCAAAATACCGTAGATGTTGGATTGGAATTTGAGCAAGATAAATCACTTGGTCAAGGCGTAATTGGATATTGTGATTCTGATTATGCTAGAGATTTGGATAAGCGACGATCTACAACTGGCTATTTGTTCACTTTAGCAAAAGCGCCAATTAGTTGGAAATCTACCTTATAGTCAACGGTGGCTTTGTCTACAACAGAGGCAGAGTATATGGCGATTACAGAGGCTGTGAAGGAAGCAATTTGGCTTTATGAGTTGCTTAAAGACTTGGGAGTTGATCAGAAACAACTTGAAGTATATTCTGACAGTCAGAGTGGTATTCATTTAGCAAAGAATCAAGTCTTTCATGCACGAACAAAGCATATTGATGTTCGCTATCATTTTGTGCGGGAAATTCTCGAAGAAGGGGAGATACTTCTCCAGAAGATTCATACTACAGAGAATTCTGCAGATATATTGACCAAGGTTGTTACAAGGGCCAAGTTTGAACATTGTTTAGACTTGGTTAATATCTTGCGCGTTTGAGTTGGTACTTCATAGTGCAACATTTGAAAGCTCCACGAAGACTATTTTTTTTGTTGATATGTTTTGTATTTGGTAGGATTTGAAATTAAGCCAAGGTGGAGATTTGTTGAAATTGGCTTATTTCATTTGTACCACATCGATGGTAAAGAAGTGAATAGGGAATTTTAGACCTATAAATAAACCCCTCCTCTTCTTATGTAAATCATCTCAAAACTTGTATCTTCTTCTACATATAAATAGAAGCAAGCAATTCAGCAAGTGTTCGGAGATCAAGCTATCTTGGCTGAAGCTCTAGTGGCAAAGCTTTCGGGTGTGTTTCTCTCTTTATCTCTTTTCTTGTTTTGTTCTCTTTATTGTTGTGTTACTGCTTTCTTTCCTATTGTAGTATAGTATTCAATATTATTCGTCAGGTAGTTTTGTTAGTGTTCTGTCCAGTTCACTAGTTCTGAACTGGTGCATTTCACTAGTTGTGTTGTCGTAGTGGGAAAAATACCCGATTTTCCCAACAATACGCGGCAGCAAGAGGGGGTGGTAAAGCTAGATGAGGGTCACCTGCATCTAGCCTCACCATCCTCTCTTACTGCCACATGTCGGGCGGTCATGCGTAACCGCACCTCCTTGCGGTGAGGGGATCCTATCCCAACGGCATTGGTTAAACGCGATTCTAAGCTGCTACTGTGGTTTACCAATTCAAAGACATCGGTTCACCCATCCTTTTTTGTTTTTCATTTCGTCACGCTTTACCGATCTAAGGGTCTGAGTTAAACAAATTAAAAATTAGATAAATAAATTCCGTTAAAGTCAAAGTGGTTTACCAATTCAAGGATTTTCTTTCTCATCTAACTCATTCTATTTTGATTGAAGTTTATTCAATCTACACTTGCTCATTTGTCATCTAACTCACTCTACTTTGACTGAAGTTGATGAAGTAAATTAGACTAAAACTAGGAGTGTTAACGAACGGAGCCGAATTGAGGACTAAGTTTTCGAATTTGAATTCGGTTAGCTAAACAAACTGTTCAGCTCGGCTCGTTTAGCTAAACGAACTTTAAAATTGGTTCTAATTTGACTCGATACTGTTTAAACGAGCTGAATAGTTCGCGAACAGTTTGGCTCGTTTAACTAAACGAACCAGAATACATGTTCGAATTTGGCTCGTTAACAAATAATTACCGAACGAATACGAACCGAACTTGAACAGTTCGCGAACTATTCAGTTCGTTCAACAACTCTAACTAAAACTATCTACGTATCTTTCAGTTGATTCAATATCTTTTCCACTTACTCCTTTCTCATCTAGCTCACTATTTTTTTTTTTGTTTTTTAGTCACAGTCTACCAATTTAAGGGCATGAGTTAAATAAATTGCGTTAAAGTCAAACTAAGACGGTATCTTTGAGTCTCATTTTCATATAATGTTAGAGCGACAGTTCATGTCGTTATTGTGATATAAATTGAGGTGAAAGAAATCTGATACGCATGCATATATTGTCACCCTTCTACACATACTACTTTCCTCTAAAGGCCAAAAGGAAAAAAGGCTTGTCATGTTGGATTTAATTTAATAAATCCCTAAATAGGACCGTTTAATCGAATCAATGGACAAAGTAACAAAATGCGGAAAAATATACCTTGCTTCATTGTTGTTGTTAATCTGAACATGTACGCTGCAACTGCTCCGACTGATGATGAATCTGGCGTGATCTAAGGATTCACGACCTCCCACCAATCGTTGATACACCCCTTGAATGGAATCAACAATTCACTGCTTTACCCGATAGAGAGGCTAGGCATTGTGGGCTTTATAGAACAAGGTTGACTCACCCTCCCATTTTTCTCTCTCTATGGCCGAATTCTTAATTGTATTTGATGATATAAGGAGGTGAATGCCTCCTCCTTTATATAGAGGGAGAATAGGAGAATCCGAATTGGCATATTCCTTAATGGATAATGTTTCTTTTATCCCAGATGCCTGGAATATACTTGATGCTATATTCAAGTTATCTTTATCCATTATCCAATAGGAATCCTGGTGGGCATATTCCTTTATGGATAGAGATTCTTTTATCCCAGATACCTGGAATATACTTGATGCTATATTCAAGTTATCTCTATCCATTATCAAATATTATCTAATATTTAATAACAAATATTATTAAATATTATTTAATATTTAATTATTGTACCAACAATTATCTACTAGCCACACGTGGGTTGTCGCCCCTCGGAGACCAGATGTCGTAACTTTATGATCGTTGCACTTTGAGCCCATCCATCGCGGTCTCTGACTATTTGACTGTCTACATATTCAGGGTTTCCATTTAGACCACACTATACATCTACGAGTATACCCGATGATCACTTAACATGTGGATGTTTTACGTAACAATAAATATTATTACGTGGCATATGTGACATATAATATTATCATACATAACGTACACCTTATGATTAATTCGTATAAACTTTATCAACGTGCTGCGCATCACACGTATCTCGAATTAATCCCAACAATCTCTCACTTGGACTATGTATGTATCTTAAAGATTATATGTCACTCCTTTTGAGCTCATATACCGTATGTCCTTTAATGTGTCTTTCTTTATCCGGTCCATCAGCAAATGTTAGCAAAAGACTTAAGCCGCACGCCGCCACATTGAATTAGTGACTTATCCCTCTTAAATCATGATGCTAACATTCTACTGAATGACATGGATACTGAAATGGATATGTAGTGTGGAATTAATATGCTAGGTGATCGTACATATTAATTCCAACTTGGCCCTACTTTAGCGAGATCAATAGAATTCAGAATGTATGCCGTAACTGCTTAATGTACATTACTTTTGCAGAAAAACTTTAATATAACCGGAATGTACATTATACTGTATGTCTGAAATAAAAAACTTTATTGAGCACAAAAAAACCTTACAGACTCCCACTAGGATAAAACATCCTCAACTTGACTAAGACCCATACGGCTAACATGCTTGTGGAACATAACCGGTTCCACGGCCTTAGTCAAAGGGTCGGCCACCATGGAGTCTGTACTGATATGCTCAATACTGATCAGACCACTCTGAATTCTTTCTATAACAGCCAGATACTTCATCTCTATATATTTCGCTTTAGATGAACTCCGGTTGTTATTTGAATATAGCACCGCAGCTTTACTGTCACAGTAAATCCTCACTGGAGACGAGATAGTCTCCAATACCTGTAGTCCTGTGACAAAATTGCGAAGCCATATCGCCTGATTGGATGCGTGGAAATAAGCTACGAATTCCGCCTCCATAATGGAAGACGCCAATAAGGTCTGTTTTGCGCTTTTCCATGAGATCACACCTCCGGCTAGGGTAACCACATAGCCTGAGGTCAATTTCATGCTATCATAGCATCCAGCAAAATCGGAATATGTATATCTAGTGATCTCTAGCTTATCAGATCTCCGATACGTCAGTACATGTTGTTTCGTTTCTTGTAAATATTTCAACACCCTCTTTGCTGCGGTCCAATGATCCTTACTCGGATCAGAGAGGCATTTGTCTAACATTCCCATAATGAATGCCAAGTCTGGTCGTGTACATACTTGGGCATACATTATACTCCCTACTACCGAAGCATAGGGAGTATTCCTCATCTCTGAATGTTCAAACTCTGTTTGGGGACATTGCTTGAGACTGAACTTGTCTCCTCTTGCCACGGGGATACTAAGTGGTTTACACTTATCCATGCTATACCGCTTCAACACCTTTCGATGTATGTCTATTGTGAGAGACCTAAGATACCTTGGGTACGATTCCTCCGTATCTCAAATCCCAACTCATATGAGGCTTCACCAAGATCTTTCATCTCGAAATGTTTTCTCAGAAAGGCTTTGGTGTCGCTCAACATGTTTACATCGTTTGTTGCAAGCAGTATATCATCTACGTACAAGATCATGAATATGAACTTGTTCCCACTAAACTTGTGATACACACATTCGTCAATTTGGTTTGCTTCAAAACCGAAAGAGGCAACTACTTTGGTGAATTTTTGAAGTACCACTGTTGAGACGCTTGCTTGAGCCATAGATGGATTTCTTTAGTCGAGAAACCATGCCTTTTGGATCTCCCACCTCGAATTGAGGCGGTTGAACCATGTAAACGGTCTCGTCAAGTTCTCCGTTTAAAAACGCAGTCTTAACATCCATCTGATGTAGCTCAAGATCTAAGTGTGCCACTAAAGCCATGATTATCTGGAAGAAATCCTTCGTGAATACTGGAGAGAAGGTTTCCGTATAGTCTATGCCCTCCTTTTGGGAAAACCCTTTAGCAACAAGTCGAGCTTTATATCGTTCTACGTTGCCTTTTGAATCCCGTTTGGTTTTAAATATCCATTTGCAACCAATGGGTTTCGAACCTTTAGGCAACGAGACGACGTCCCATACCTTGTTGTCGTGCATAGACTTTATTTTTTTTCCTTGGCCTTTATCCACTTTTCTGAATTTCGACATTGCAATGCTTGTTGGACGTTTTCGGGGTCATCGTCCAACATACCAATATCGAATTCGTGTTCTTGGAGATACACCACATAATCGCCATGTATGGAGTTTCTCCGTTCACGAGTGGATCTCCTTAGGGGCACTTGTTCTTGGGATACTGTAGGTTCCTGAACTGCATCAGCTGGTAATTCATCGGGTTCTTCAGTAACTTCCTCAGGAACATGAACTTTTTCATGTGGAGCGTCACTACTGGGATGAGGTACCTCAGGTGCGGGTATCGCTGATGCTATCTCTCCAAAAGATGGTTCGATTCGCATTTCTGTTGCATCTGAGTGTGCCTCATCTAACTCGATGATCTGCTGATGCAAATCATTCCCCCCGGAACCAAAGTATCCTCAAAGAACTTTACCGAATTTGTCTCGAAAAATACTTTACTTGTGGGATCGTAGAATTTATACCTTCGTGACCTTTTCGAGTAACCAACAAAATAGCAATTGACTGTTTTGGTGTCCAGCTTTCTTTCATTTGGTCTGTAAGGCTTCGCCTATGCTGGACAGCCCCAAACCCTTATGTGGTTAAGGCTAGGCTTACGCTTAGTCCATAACTCATAAGGGGTCCTTATCGTTGCTTTAGTTGGTACTCGGTTGAGGATGTAAGCTGCGGCTTTAAGCGCTTCTCCCCAGAGAATAATGGTAGCGTAGTTTGACTCATCATACTACGCACCATGTCCATAAGTGTACGGTTTCGTCTTTCAGAAACACCATTCATGCTTGGTGACCCAGGCGTGGTGTACTGAGGGACGATTCCGTTTTCCTCTAGGTATTTAGCAAATGGTCCTGGACACTGTTCTCCTGATCCATCATATCGACCGTAGTATTCACCCCCACGGTCCGATCTGACGGCTTTAATCCTTTTGTTGAGTTGTAACTCAACTTCAGCTTTAAAAGATTTGAACATGTCTATTGCTTGCGCTTTTTCTTTAATCAAGAATATGTAGCCATATCGCGAATAGTCGTCAATAAAGGTGATAAAATAAGAGTGGCCATTTTGAGTAACCGGATGAAATGGGCCACTAATATCGGTATGAATCAACTCTAATGGACTATTTGCACGACTTGCTCCATATCTTCAGACTTTAGTTTGTTTTCCTTTAGCACAAAATACACACGACTCTAAGTCGGTAAAGTTTAAAAGATTGAGAATTTATGTTTTGACAAGACGTTCTATTCTGTTTTTGGACATGTGTCCTAAACGTCGATGCCAAAGTGATCCTGAATTCTCATGAGTTAATTTTGCTTTAAGGTTTTGCGTTACAACATGCAAGGTTTCCTGATTTGAAGCAACATTTATTGAATAAAGTTTATCAATTTCGGACATTATACCGTGACCAATCAATCTAGAAGCATGATAAAGTTGGAAATATCCATTTCCAAAATAACCGTAATATCCACTTTTATCCAATCGATAAAACGAAATAAGATTTCGTTTAAACGATGGTACTACAAAAGTGTCATGCAAATTTAGATAGAAACCGGATGTCAACAATAATCTGAAATGCCCGATAGCTTCAACCTTTATGCTGCTGCCATTTCTCCAATAGACGTATCTTTCATCGTCTCTTGGTTTTCTATGGCTTAGGCAACCTTGCATAGTCACAGATAGGTGAGTCGTGGCTCCCGTATCGACCCACCAAGTGGCTATATCCGAAACAAAATTAACTTCAGAACAAACTAAGAATGTACCCTTTTTCTTGAGACAAGATATATAACCGGTACAGTTCTTCCTTAAGTGTCCTTCCTTGTTGCAAAAGAAATAAGTCATGCTTTTGGGTGCGTCAGTAGTAGGCATCCCTTTTTCCTTTTGACTTGCCTTTTGCACAGTAACCATTTCCGCAGCTTTGCGTTTCTTACCACCGAACTTGGTGGCGACAACATTCATGATTTCATGCCCTCTTATGCTGCCGTTTCCACAGTACTGTTTCGAGCAAAGTTTCTTTAAGAGATTGCCTGCCTCGGCTTTCTCATTCTTTACATATCTTTGCTTGAGATCGGCTAAAAATTCTTTAACCGTCGTGGACTCAGAAACGTGTATCCTGAAGCATTTGGGAATAGTCTTTTGCATGATCATAAGACACATGCGATTTGATCGCAGCCAGCGTGGCATGTGAGATTTTTCCTCACTGGTACTTTCGTCTTTTAGCATAGCTGGACGATCTATCTGCAACGCAGTGTCTAGATCAGCAATCCCCAGAAAGATCTCAAATTGACCTTTCCATTGCTTATAGTTTGAACGATTCATTGTAGGAATATCCTTAATGTTAGACATTATTACTGAAAAGCAAACAAGAAACGAACTTAAATACACAACACGTGTAATCTTTAAACTACATAAAAAACAAATATCAAAATAGAACCCTGATTACATCTACCAATTGTCTTCTAATATTGGGACTCTTTGGAGTCATCCCAATACCTTCCAACAATTGAGTATAGTGGTCAATATGACGGCTCTCCAAGCATGGGTTAACCACCTTCCTTTGGGCCGATGAGTTAACCTATGCATTTAAAGCTTCGCCGCCGGCCCTATTTGGGTTCACTACCATGCTTATATGTGTTTTCGACAATCACACCTTCCTTTGGGCCGGTCAATGATTGCCTCCAACACATACATGCCCTTCACGATCATAACAAATATAGTGGCGATGATATGATTGCCGCACTTTAAGGGGATCATATTAAAGCCCTACATTTGCTAAGCCGCGTAACTTTATGGTTCTAAATGATCCGCAGTTTCTGACTGACCCTTTTGCACGTACCGTGCATACTTAACCCCAACATCCGTTTTATTTTACTTAAACCAATTTGAACTTAGCTTGATTCCCTTTACGGCTCAAATAAGAACCACCTTGAACCAAGCTTAGTTCTCCTTACGGTTTAAGAAAATAATATCTTTATCAATCAATTTAATAGGTGATATAACCTTATGATGGGTCTCATTGAGTGTGAAATGAACCGATTCAGTAATACCCACTTGCCATAAGGATGTATTACCATTCCACATAATTTTCAGGCCACCGGTGGAGTCACAATGGTCTCGCTTAAGTACCGGCTTTCTTAGACAAAACTATGTGTACGGTGTTTTTATCATAACTCAATGAGTCATCTATCACGAGTATAAACTGCATTGATTGATAAGTGTTGGTTAATTCAGTCAACTTAATCCATCGAATTAACTTGGTTGAACTCGATCAAACCGGGTCAAACAAGATTCGGATCCTTATTGGATTAAGTTCCTTAACTTTATTTGTTTATTTGTTAACATGCATAAACATAAGGCATAAATAAATAAACAAATAACTGCATGCATATAAAGAAATATTAACTGGAAATTAAACTTAACACTTGATTATTATTATTTTAGATTTTCTTTAAAATAATAATAATAGTTTATTATTATTATTATTTTCCTTAATAAACTTAAAATAATAACAATAATAATCAAATTATTATCATTATTATTTACTTTATTTTCCTTTAAAAGAAACTTTAAAATAATAATAATAATAATAATTACTTATTGCTATTACTATTTTTCTTTAATAATAATAACAATAATAATTAAATTATCATCATCATTACTATTTTCTTTAAAAGGAAACTTTAAAATAATAATAATAATAACAATTTATTATTATAATTATTTTCCTTAAAAGAAACTTTAAATAATAATAATATGTTATAAACTCAAACAAAATATAAATAAAACAACAAAAGATTGTATGATATATATCTTCAAAGGTGTATCTAATCTCACAAGAAATTGTCCTATTTATAGGACATGAAAATGTAACATCTTCTTGGGATTAATACCTACTAACACCATGATCCTTAGTGGGTGTTAATAGCCTTAGTGGGTGTTAATATTTGGACATCCACTAACCCCACTAACATACATAATAATACACAATACTCCCCCTTGGATGTCCAAATTTTATAGAATATGCCTCGTTAAAACCTTGCCAAGAAAAACCCAGTGGGATAAAAACTTGGTCGAAGGAAAAAGAGTACACATTCATAAAATTGGTAAGTGTGATACACTGCCTCATTAAAACCTTGCCAAGAAAAACCCTGTGGGATAAAAACTTGGACGAAGGAAAAAGAGTACAGTGTGTATAGTAATCACACTTCCCCTGATGCTGGCAAAAGGTCTTTCAGTTGACGCATTCCAATGTTGTAGACCATCTTTCTAAATATAGTTGCTGGTAGAGCTTTGGTGAACAAATCAGCAAAATTCTTGTTTGATTGTATCTGCTGGATATCAATGTCGCCATTCTTCTCTAGATCATGAGTGTAGAAAAATTTTGGTGATATATGCTTCGTTCTGTCTCCTTTGATATAGCCATTCTTAATTTGAGCAATACATGCAGCGTTATCTTCAAACAAAATCGTCGGAGTCTTCCTTAGTGATGATAATCCACATGATTCTTGAATATGTTGAATCATCGATCTTAACCATACACATTCACGACTCGCTTCATGTAATGCTAAAATCTCAGAATGGTTGGAAGATGTGGCTGTTAATGTCTGCTTCACTGATCTCCATGATATAGCAGTACCTCCACAAGTAAAAACATATCCACTCTGTGATCTTCCCTTATGCGGGTCAGATAGATAGCCCGCATCAGCATATCCAACCAATTGTGACTTAGAATTCTTTGAATAGAATAGACCCATATCCATTGTTCCCCGAAGATAGCGAAGAATATGCTTGACACCATTCCAATGCCTTCGTGTTGGTGTAGAGCTATATCTTGCCAATAAATTCACTGAGAATGATATATCTGGTCTCGAACAATTTGCAAGATACATGAAAGCACCAATAGCACTAAGATAAGGTACTTCTGGACCTAATAATTCCTCATTATCTTCTGGTGGTCGGAATGGATCTTTCTTTACATCTAATGATCTTACTACCATAGGACTACTCAATGGATGAGCTTTATCCATATAAAATCTCTTCAAGATCTTCTCTGTGTATGCAGATTGATGAAGAAAGATTCTATTAGGCAAATGCTCGATCTGCAGGCCGAGACAAAATTTGGTTTTTCCGAGATCTTTCATCTCAAACTCTTTCATGAGATAATTAGCAGTTTTGGTTAGTTCTTTAGGAGTTCCAACAAGATTCAAGTCATCGACATACACTGCAATTATAGAGAACCCATTTTCAGATCTTTTGATAAATACGCATGGACAAATTGGATTGTTTACATATCCTTCTCTAATGAGATACTCACTGAGACGATTATACCACATCCTGCCAGATTGTTTTAGTCCATACAAGGATCTCTATAATTTGATTGAGTATAATTCATGTGCCTTTTGATTACATTTTGTAGGCAATTTTAATCCTTCAGGGATCGCCATATAAATATCATTGTCTAAAAAACCATATAAATATGCGGTAACCACATCCATTAACCGCATATCAAGGTTTTTAGCAACTGCCAGACTGATTAGATATCGTAACGTTATGACATCAATTACTGGAGAATATGTTTCATCATAATCAAGCCGAGGTCTTTGAAAAACCTTGCGCAACAAGACGTGCCTTGTATCGCACAATCTCATTTTTCTCATTGCGTTTTCGTACAAAAACCCATTTATATCCAATAGGTTTTATCCCTTCAGGGGTTTGAACTACATGTCCAAATACTTTGCGACTTTCTAATGATTTCAGTTCTGCTTGGATTGCATCTTTCCACTTTGGCCAATCATTTCTTTGTCGACATTGTTCAATGGATCTCGGTTCAGGATCCTCATTCACAATTTCACATGCAATACCATAAGCAAAAACATGATCAATAATAACCTTTTGTCTATCCCAATTTTCTCCCGAACTTACATAATTCAAAGAGACTTCTTCAAAATTTTGTTCACTTGCTTCTTCAGGAGCAACTTGTTTATCAATTTTAGACTGATCAGTTTTAATTTCTATAGCGCTTTCAGGTTGTGAACTTCTTTGCTCTTTTGGAGTATTCTCTTCGGGAGCATTAACTTGCACCCTTCTCTTTCGAGGGTTTTTATCTTTTGCACCGACATGGCGTCCACGTTTTATACTTGCTTTTGTTATACCATTATCATGTCTTTCAGAGACATCAAGCCGAATTGGCGTATTCATCGCCGGAACGTGGGATTTTGTTGGGATTTTTTTATCCTTTGACTATCAGTAAATGCGTCAGGCAACTGATTTGCAATATTTTGTAAATGAATTATCCTTCTTACTTCTTGTTCGCATTGATTTGTTCGTGGGTCAAGATGAGAAAGTGAAGGAACGTTCCATGTAATTTCACGCCGTTCTTCAGGAAACGGTATTTTCTCTCCCCCTAACGGCAGGAAAACTTTCTCATCAAAATGACAATCGGCATATCGTGCCTTAAATAAATCACCCGTCAGGGGCTCAACATATCTCACAATAGATGGAGAATCAAAACCCACATATATGTCTAGACGTCTCTGAGGACCCAGTTTTGTCCGTTGTGGTGGAGCAATCGGAACATAAATTGCACAACCAAAAATCTTTAAGTGTGAAATTTCAAGCTGCTGGCCAGATACCATTTGCAATGGCGAATATGGTTGAAATGAACTGGGTCTAAGCCGTATTAATACAGATGCATGCAGAATTGCATGTCCCCAAGCTGTCATGGGTAAATTAGATCTTAAGAGCATAGGTCTAGCAATCAGTTGTAAACGTTTTATAAATGACTCTGTCAGGCCATTTTGAGTATGCACATGTGCCACTGAATGCTCAACATCAATCCCAATCGACATGCAATAATCATTAAAAACTTGGGAAGTAAATTCACCAGCATTATCAAGACGAATAGATTTAATTGGATAATCCAGAAATTGTGCTCTTAAGCGTATAATCTGAGCAAGAAGCTTGGCAAATGCTACTGTTCTTGTCGAAAGCAAACTCACATGAGACCATCGTGAAGAGGCATCCAATAAGACCATAAAATATCGAAATGGTCCACAAGGGGGATCAATGGGTCCACAAATATCTCCTTGTATTCTTTGTAAAAACATAGGAGATTCAACATGAACCTTAATCGGAGATGGCCTCTTGATTAATTTTCCTCGTGAACAAGCAACACACACACAATCACGAGGTAAAAGAATCTTCTGGTTCTTTAAAGGATGTCCATGTGAGTTTTGTACAATTCTACGCATCATTACTGATCCCGGATGGCCAAGTCGATCATGCCATAACATGAATAATGTTGGATCATTGAACTTCTGGTTCATCACAATATTAGATTCTATTGGATGTATAGTCGCATAATACAATCCAGATGAGAAAATCAGGAATTGTTCTTTTACAAGCTTCTAGCCTGATTCTTCGTATGTAATACATAAAAATTCCATATTCCCTTTATTCATGGTTTCAATATGAAAACCATTAAGACGTATGTCTTTGAAACTCAACAAGTTTCGTTTCGACTTGGTAGAAAATAATGCCATATTGATCAATATATGTGTACCACCCGGTAGTATAATAGTTGCTCTTCCAGTCTCCATAGCCCTCAATCAATGATGTAGTGCCCGAAATTGTACTAACATTTGCTTTTGTCAATTGCAATGTCGAAAAATATTTTCGATCGCGAAGAATTGTGTGTGTCGTTCCACTGTCAACTAGACTGATGTCCCCACCATTCATCTTGAATATATGTCTAGCATAGCATATACAAATTTTATAATTAATTTAATTACAAAGAATCAACACATAAATAGAAGTTATAATGTAAAAGACAACGAAATTTTATTTATGCAAACAAATAAGTTTAAATTGAAACAAAGGTGCATGCTAAGACGTCATAAACAAAATGAAAACTTATTCAAAAAAAACATGACTAATAACTAGATATCCTACATAATTATGCTTGACCATTGTTATTTGTAACATCGTCCACAAACTAGATTCCATTGCCATCCATACTCGAGCCTATAAGATAATCTTCAAGATCTAAATCATCAAAATGATTGGGGATTATGTCATCATTATCTGCTATATTTCCAAAGTCTGCAAAATTACTTTGTTTTCCCTTGCCTTTATCCTTCTGGGATGCCTGATAAAGATCAACCAAATGTATTGGTGTACGGCAAGTACGAGACCAATGCCCGTGAGATCCGCATCGATAACATGTCTCATCGTGATGCTTAGCTTTTGCACCATCTTTTGCAGCTTTTGCCTTTTCATGCGGCTTTTCATTATGTTCCCACTTCTGGTGGTATGGTGTAAAGCTTTTACCACGGCCACGACCTCTACCGCGGCCACGCCCACGACAACGAGCACGTCCTCTACCACGACCATTAAAAGTTACATTCGCTTCAAGGAATGGTTTTGACCCGGTCGGGTGAGAAGTGTGGTTTTTCATCAATAGTTCATTATTTTGTTCAGCAACTAAGAGACATGAAATGAGCTGGGAATATTTTTCAAAATTTCGTTCCCTGTATTGCTGCTGCATGAGCATATTCGATGCATGAAAAGTAGTGAATGTTTTTTTCTAACATGTCAGCATCAGTGACTTTATCACCACACAACCTCAATTGAGAAACAATAGAAAACATAGCAGAGTTATATACATTGACTGTTTTATAATCTTGCAACCTCAGGTGCAACCAGTCATATCGAGCCTTTGGGAGGATAACACTTTTATAATGATCATATCGTTCCTCTAGATTTTCCACAATTCTCGAGGCTCTTTCACCCCAAGATATTCGGATTTCAGCCCGTCGTGGAGATGATGACGAATGAACATCATGACTTTAGCCTTATCTTGTTCACTAGCCACAACATCATCCTTAATTGTATGCCCGAGGTTCATGGCCATCAAATGGATTTCAGCATCAAGAACTCATGCCATGTAATTTCTTCCGGAAATATCAAGGGCAGCAAATTCCAGTTTGGTGATGTTCGTCATTATTCTGATTAGACATAAAGAAAATATATTATATTCCGTGAAAAATGCAGATAGATGCAAGATAAAGGCACTGAACTGATGTTAAGTACAACGAAAAAAAAATATAATCACAGATCACTCTCCGAAGTCTAAGACCAGTCGTTCCAAAAAAAAGCGGATTGTCGCACGCAGATCACATATATATTTAGATGTATGAATCAATTTATTTATCACTTAAAAGTAATTCAGGTTAGCACCTGAACAAAGAAACAATACCATCAGAGAGCTAAATATGAGCATGAACCCCCAACATGTGTTTTCACATGTTTTAATAAGTACGGCTAAGAAGAAAAAAAACGTGCAAACTTTAAAAAAAAAATCCAACCTCAATAGTATTAACATATACAAGCTCAAATCTTTGGATAAAACCATTTGATCAAAACACATCGCAGTTCTTTCATACCACATAGATAACATGAAAAAAACCATATATCTGCACATCTTCAAGTCCAGATCAATACAAATTATAGAAATCAACACACATTCAACAAAAAACAAAAAAACTACAGATCATCAATATTTGAACCACCAAACTATAGATTAAAATGTCTTGATTGGAACAAAATACACAAACATGAAAAAAAAAACTATAACCAGAAGAGGAAAAAGGGCAGGTTCTTTAGCAGAGTGGATACATAAAGAGAAGAAGAAATCTGTTATAGTTTTTGTTGTTAACCAAATTCCACGAAATAAGGAAACTGTTATACAAAACAGTAAAAAAAAACTAAATGATATACCTGAGCATACATGAGCTGCATTTTTAGTTTTATAATAGGATATGCAGTAAAAAAATGCATGAGCTGTATACCGTAAGAAAATATTTTAAATTTCTTACCACGATGAATCTATGTAAAGCGTCGTGCTGATAACGTGTTATAAACTCAAACAAAATATAAATAAAACAACAAAAGATTGTATGATATATATCTTCAAAGGTGTATCTAATCTCACAAGAAATTGTCCTATTTATAGGACATGAAAATGTAACATCTTCTTGGGATTAATACCCACTAACACCATGATCCTTAGTGGGTGTTAATAGCCTTAGTGTGTGTTAATATTTGGACATCCACTAACCCCACTAACATACATAATAATACACAATATAATAAAAATTATTATTATTTATTTTATCTAAAATAATAATAATAAACAAATAAAGCTGAAAATGAGTAGCGGGTCGGACAGAAACCCGCCTGCCCAATCTGATTTTCCAGTTCTTTTTTTAATTGAATCCGAATTTGGGCCGAAGCCCTATTGTGGAACATGGCCAAACCGGGTCAAACCCGGATACGGGCCCAGACCCCTGCAAGAAACTGCCGCCGAAAAATTATAGAATTTTGGCCAAGGGAAAGAATCGAACCCTGGAACTTCAGCCTTTTTGTCTTAGCAAGGGCCAGTAATATATTTATATTAAAAACTTTAGAATTTCAGAAAAACTCAACACCCTGAAATCTCGCTGGGGTCGACCCAGCGACTTTCAACATTAATACCAGGA
This sequence comes from Eustoma russellianum, assembly GCA_036186865.1. NCBI lineage: Eukaryota > Viridiplantae > Streptophyta > Magnoliopsida > Gentianales > Gentianaceae > Eustoma > Eustoma russellianum. The sequence goes on from AP025057.1 coordinate 28,933,111, forward strand.
CACTGGCCACTAGACCAGCTTCTGTTTTGGTCTGTCTAAAAGGCACCTTTACATACAAGAGGAAAACCAGAACCCTTTTATTATTCCAGAAAAACGTTTTGACCCCCAAAAATTTCCATTTTTCGAGCATGAACAGATTAACATAATGATTTGATTAGGCCTCCTCTGATACCACTATGTTGGATTTAATTTAATAAATCCCTAAATAGGACCGTTTAATCGAATCAATGGACAAAGTAACAAAATGCGGAAAAATATACCTTGCTCCATTATTGTTGTTAATCTGAACACGTACGCTGCAACTGCTCCGGCTGATGATGAATCTGGCGCGATCCAAGGATTCACGACCTCCCACCAATTGCTGATACACCCCTTGAATGGAATCAACAATTCACTGCTTTACCCGATGGAGAGGCTAGGCAGTGTGGGCTTTATAGAACAAGGTTGACGCACCCTCTCATTTTTCTCTCTCTATGGCCGAATTCTTAATTGTATTTGATGATATGAGGAGGTGCCTCCTCCTTTATATAGAGGGAGAATAGGGGAATCCTAATTGGCATATTCCTTAATGGATAATGTTTTTTTTATCCCAGATGTCTGGAATATACTTGATGCTATATTCAAGTTATATTTATCCATTATCCAATAGGAATCCTGATGGGCATATTCCTTTATGGATAGAGATTCTTTTATCCCAGATACCTGGAATATACTTGATGCTATATTCAAGTTATCTCTATCCATTATCAAATATTATCTAATATTTAATAATAAATATTATTAAATATTATTTAATATTTAATTATTGTACCAACAATTATCTACTAGCCATACATGGGTTGTCGCCCCTCGGGGACCAGATGTCGTAACTTTATGGTCGTTGCACTTTGAGCCCATCCATCGCGGTCTCTGATCATATGACTATCTACATATTTGGGGTTTCCATTTAGACCGCACTATACATCCACAAGTATGCCCGATGATCACTTAACGTGTGGATGTTTTACGTAACAATTAATATTATTACGTGACATATGTGACATATAATATTATCATACATAACGTCCACCTTATGATTAATTCGATAAACTTTATCAACGTGTTGCGCATCACACGTATCTCGAATTAATCCCAACATGCCAAACTACAACGGAGTGAATAACAGGAAAAACCATTCTCTGGAGGTCAGCAGCAAAGACAAATCACAGCAAATAGCCATTCGTAAGAATATTGCTTACCCTAAAGATACATACATACATATCATTACAATAACCTTAAACCCGGTGCCCCCAAAATAGAGAGATTCAAGGACCATACTACTGAACATAAGAATGGGGGCAACCAAAAGATTTAGTACAACAAAATTCTAGGGAATGCAAGAAATCCCAGCTCAATTTAGCTGGATATCTGCCCATCCAGGTTTCTACACATGAAAGGGAGTGAAAAGATTCCGGTTTTGCTGCCAATTCTGCATAGAACACTTGAAAATCAAACACGCCATGAAGCCAAAGAGAAAACAAGTGGAGCAAGTCCATCAGCTGTTCGGCTCATCAATGATCAAACATGTTAGACATTCTGCACTTTTGGTAAAACTTTATCCTTCACATCTTTCTGACTCTGCAATGGTAAACTTTATGGTTAAGTTCAGTGAAAGAGAAAAGTTTAGAGCAATATCCAGAATTCCAGATAGACTGAGAGCCAGAGAAATGGTAACTGACTTGGAAATATGAAAACTAGAAGGGGCAGAATAACGGTAAGAAATCAAAACATGGGATTTTAAGCTGGAGGAGTTCCATCAGTGTTATAAGGTTGAAACGACCAAACTAGCTACAACGCAAACTAAGAAGGCGTTTGGTTTAAACTTGGGTATCAGTATTGGAATCGGAATGATAGAGTTAGAATGAGAATGTGTATGAGCTGTAAACTCATATACGTTCGATATAGAAACTCGAATGGGTATCATTATCATACACACTGTTTGAAACACATTTATGAGGGAATGTGAATTAAAATGCATGCACACACATGGTGGTGCCCAGTGGTGGCACGTGGTGGGTTACAATGGTGAGGCGGTGGTGTTGTGGTGCCGATGGGGTGGTTGCGTGGTGGTGACGCGATGATGTCAGTATAGTGGCATGGTAGTGGCGGCAAGGTGGTGACATGGTGGTGGAGTGACGACGAAGTGGCGGCGCTGCGACGGGTGACGGCAGCATGGGGCAGGAGGGCTGGCAAGGTGGCGACGAGGTGGTGGCACGGTCGCGGCACGCTGTATCGCACCGGAATGGAGGAATGAGTTTTGATACCACAGCTTCACTCATGTATCAATATGTGGGTTTGATACTCAAGTAAAACATCGATTTATTACCGTACACTTCAAACAAATACAATGAACGAGTACCATTTCTTGATACTCATTCTTTAATTCTGAAACCCGCCGACTAAACGCCCCCTAAGTTCTTCATGGAGCGCGTCAACTAAATGCTCCTCGTTCAAGAGTGGCATGGTATCACAGTCAAAAGCCATCCTTGTGATGTATATCATCAATCACAGCCCGGCCAGACATGTCAAACACATTCTGCTTTTAAACAACTTGGTTATAAGAACCCATGAGAAGAAACGAGGCGCATTGTATGTGTCAATCGCCATTTAATAAGAAAGAAAATGGAAATTTGAAGCAGGCAGTTCTTACGCATTCTGTATTTGAAGCAGTAAGGTTGAATTTCCCTTCAACAGAAAATCGAAAAAAGTTCTTTCTAATGGGAAAAACAGGTTGTAACACCATTCGTTCATCACAGGTAACAAATCCCAAAGAACATAAATCAAAAACTAGGCTTAGAAGGTTTTTTTTTTTTTTTTTTTTTTTTTGAGAATTATTCTGCTTGGCAGTTTTTCTTTTTTATTTTGTGAATTAAAATTTTTATAGAAGTTAATACAGATTTACAACTGCGGAAATAGGCTAACCAAGGTTGCCTCAGAAGTACACATTCCGTGCATCCCTAACTACTAACTACTTTGCTTGGCTTGGCAGTTATTCTCATAAAACAGCTTATGTTCCTCTTGACGTACCCATCTATTTTACCTCCGACAAAGTTACCATATGCTTCCTCATTGAAAATACAAATGCAGATTGAATAACATACCCAAGCATTCACAAAAACTAACATAATACCGTCGTCTTAGATCAAAATCGACCAAAAAAAATCAACCTACACAACAATAAACAACAACATATGCCTAGTATATTCCAATGAAAACAAAAACTATTGCTAAAGTCTAGGGCATAGAACACTAAAGACTTCTTCTTCTTTTTTAACACTAAAGACATCATCAAATAACAACTCCAGAATAATAAAGTGATTCAAAATCAAACTTGCAGCAACAAGTTACTATTAGTCAAGATGGGGACATTCTTGTCCTACTTGCGATATTTATTCAATTCCTAAACAACTAACACTATAATAACAACATTTTCTTATTGCTTTAAAGGCTCTTTTTTTATAGCGGAGTGGAGGGGGAGAGATAGAAGTCGAATGTATGCAACCAAATTGAAAATATACAGAGATTGTTTTCGGATGATCCATAATAAAAATTTAGTTAAAATATTGTGTCGATGAACTACTACTTCACGTTACAAAAAAATTAGCCCAGAAAAAAGGTTATCTTTGCTTCCAGGCTGGCATAACATTTACAAGTGCTTGCTAAGGACGTTTTCATAGGCTATTCCATCTCCATGGAAGTAACACAAAGGCTACAATAAACTTAAGATAATGAACTAATTATTGAAATATATGAAATAAACATCAGAAATATAATCAACTAATAGCATTGATTATGTCAAGAAAGTAAAAAATAGAAAAGAAAAACAGAACATACCATTCCCTTGCTTTCATAGTAATCATCTAACGCCCACTGATATCTGGACTGATCCAACCCGAACCAATACGCCACGTGCTCATCTAAACTCGCGTGGGCTACGAACCAATAGACAAACACACACAAACCAAATTAATTTATCATCTTAAGAGAGAAAAAAACAACAAAAATCCCAGATTTGTTAAATTAAAAAAAACCCAAAAGAATGAAAGAAAAAATGGTCCTACCATGTTGAACTTTTGCAACTGCATCCCAAAAGGACCCAAAAGCAGAATGAGACTTCACCGGAGGCTTGGATGTGTAGAATTGGGAAGGCGGAGCCTGAACCGGAGCAAGAGCAGGAGGAGAAACAGACTGAACAGGCGGTCGAACCGAAGGAGAAACAGACTGAGCCGGCGGTCGAATCGTATGAGAAGTAGAAGGAGAAGGAGGGGGTTTGTTTGGGGAAGCGAAATCGGGTCTAGAAGAAGGGGTAGGTGAAGGAGTAGGAGGAGTAATGAAGACAGTGTAAGGGCCGATCTTTCCGATCCTCGGAGGTGGAGTCAATTCAACGTTCACCGGCATCTTTTGTAGTTTTGGTCGAGGGAGAAAAAATTGCAGCGAATCTAATGTTTCCCTTAGTCGTTTGGAGATCGAAGAGAGATGATTCGGTTGGGATGAGCGAAGAAAAGAGAAGGTAGAAGTTTTCGGACAGGAAAAGAGAGGGAGTGAAGCAGTGGAGAGTGTGAAAGTACACGTCGAATGTCTGGGCAACGGCCTTAGGCCATCTAGAGAGCACCAAAACACCTATTTGGTACAAAATGTCACTCTAATCAAGCACCAAAGCTTGCACCAAATTTGTGAAAATGAATAGTGTTGCACCAAATAGGTGCAACACTATTCATTGCATCAAATCACTATTCATCCTCCACATCATCATTTTAATCATATTAATTTAATTTTAATTTCGTTATAATAATTTTAATTTTGTTAATCTCATTATAAGAAAAAAGAATTCCGTTAATTTTTTTATAAAAATTTTAATTTCGTTAATTTTGTTATAAGAAAAAATTATATAACAAAAATCTGGAATGAATACTTACATTAAATTTACATGAATGTTAAATTTGTGTTAAAATATTTATAATAATGAATTAAAAATAGAATGATAGAAGAATCTTTGAGCGAATGTTCTTATTTGGTGTTAGATTTGGTGTTTGTGGTTGGAATACTTTTTACTGTTTATTGCACCAAATAGGTGATTTGGTGCAAAATTTGGTGTTTTGGGTTGGAGATGCCCTTAGTGACGGTTTTATTGTTTTCTTTTGTAGTTGTTTTGTTTTTCTTCAAAAATTCTTTTTCTAGTTTAGATGGTTTCCCCCCTTCAAATGGTCCAACCCAAACCGCCGGATTTTGTTGGCAAAAAGTTGAACCCTAACCCAAAAGGCCCCTACTGTTCCAGTCCCAAAGAGCTCCGTGGAGGATGTAAATCAAGAATCTAGCGGCCTCCTAGATTGTGTGAGATCTTACACAGTTACCACACAAGGTGTCCCACACAAACCAGGCCTTTGGCCTGACAACAGAGGAACACCCACACTATGCGCATCCCTAGATTCGAACCCATGACCTCTTACTGACAATCTCCAACCGCAGGATCTCATTGCTATGTCCGCGAGTTTTTGTTAAAAAAATGTTTTCGTCACACTAGCTTTCGTGTTTGTGCAAAGTCTGAGATAGGATCGGATCGCTTTGCGATCTGATGTACGTAGTTTTATCTTACACTTGTGTGCAAGAGACTGTTTCTGCTGTTTGAACTCATGACATAAAAATCACAAAACATCAACCTTATCAATTACTTTAAAGTCCCACCATCGTCCGTGGGTTTTTATAAATGATATAAAAAGAAGACAATGTTTCAACAAACATAGCCACCCCGAGAGCTTCTTTCTTCTTTAGCATAATCATAAGAGGATCAAATATAAGCCAGACGTGATTGCATGATTCAAATCTTATATATCTGCCGAACATGACTTTGTTTACACATTTAGTTTTTCCTATTGAATTGTGTCACTGTGTTTGTTTGACATTTTTTTCCTTGTTTGTATCTATAAAAAGAATTAGGAAAGTTAAAATGAAGGATGCTTATTGAAATATGTAACGTTTTGATAAAGTTAAAAGATGTTTAAAAAAAAGGTTAGAAAGGTATTTTATACTTTATATATGAAACAAAACAAGAAAACACACTGAAAAACATAGATCTCTCACATAGATCAATCTATGTATATTTCAGTCTCTAAAATGAGGCATAGATAGATCTGTGTATGACCCTACAAAAATACATCAGTTTCTCAAAGAAGAGGCACAAATTGATCGATGTAGGTATGTTGCAAAACTTGAAACCACACTATAAGACATCAATCTCTCAACCTGAAGACATTGATCGATCTATGTGTACATCAATGTCTCAGAGAAGAGACATCAATCAACTGATGTAGGTAAGGTGCTAAACTTGAAATCACACTGTAAGACATCGATCTCTCGACCTGAAGACATCGATCGATTAATGTGACAACTGTCTCTAAATCATGAGACATTGATCGGTCGATGTAGCTCATAATTAAAATTTTTATAGCCATTGGAATAAAATCTAAGGAAAGCTGAAAATGTTTTCTCTCTACAATTTTACTCAAATCTTTTGTGGACTTCCCTTAACATCTATAATGCTTTCTTCATGTCTAAGATATTCTAGGGTGGCTATGGATCATCAAATCTACCTATAGGGCGGCTAAAGACTATTTGGACATCTTCAAGACACTTTATTGAGTTGAAGTCCTTATGGAAGCTGTATAAACGTGGCTCACACCCTCTATATATTGAAGAAACTCATATAAGACATTTACACACTTTCATCATCTTCAATCTTCATCCCCATTATTGTAAAAAGCTCTCAAATGTGCAAACGTGCTTAAAGCTCATTAAGCTATTGTTGTTTGTTTTTATTGTTGTATTATGAGAGTAAGAGTCTAACACAAGAGAAGCTATACATCTTTGATATCTTGTTTGTGATTTAGACTTATTAGAAAGTGTAATTTCACTTCTTCCCAAAAACCCATTTGGTGAAAGTTCTTTGGTAGAGCTTTGCTGATGTTGTGAAGAAGCAAGATTTGGTTCTTGCTTGTAGCTATTGTTGTTGATGTTGTATAAAGTGTTTGTACAATAAGTTGAGGTTGTTGTAGTTGATGTTGTATAAAGTGTTTGTGTAGTAAGTTGTTGTTGTTGTAGTTGTTGCTTGCACTAATTGTTAGTGTAAGTATTCTTGTTGTTCTTCATGTTCCTTTTTGAAAGTAATAAGAAAGTTGCTCTTGAAAATCCATTTTGAAAACAAACTGGTAGTGGAGTATAATCAAGAAGATTCGAGCCACTCTAAATTGTGTCATAAACTCATTATCTCTGATCTTCTTCTTTCTTATTTTGTAGCATTTGAGTTGTAGTGAGCTAAAATGAAAAATTTCTAAAAATTAGCTAACACTCTATTCACCCCCTCCCCCTTTGGAGCGATTATCACGGACCTAACAATTGGTAGCAGAGTCTAAATTTGATTGCTTGCCAATTTTTGTAAGTAGAAAGGTTAAAGATTATTGAAAAATATGAGAATGACCACTCTACCTCATAGAGCTCAACTCTCAAACCATCTACTATATTCAAGCACCAACACCAAGATTTCCTTGTCTAATGCTCAAAACTATCCTTATGGAAATATAGGATTAATGCATATTTGTCTAGATGTGGTTATGACATATCTAGAGTGGTTATGGAGGGAATACCTTCACTAACTAGGTTGGATGAAAATGGAAGAATAGTCATGAAGGAGTAGGATGACTACAATGATAAGCATAAGAAGAATTTTGAGCTAGAAGAGAAAGCTCCTGAAATCCTCCACCTCTCCCTCTGACACAACGAGCTAATAAAGGTTCAAGGCATCTTCTCCCCACATGAGACATGGAAGAAGCTTGAGGAGGTAGCAAGTGATGGTCATCAATGAAACATAAATGAAGATGATCACGATGATAGAAAAGCCATGCGCATCATAGCTTTTGAAGATGACAAAGAGGTATCTCTTTTAACTTCCTTATTTGATAAATTACAAGATAAATATATTACTTTACAAGAGGAATTTGAAAATCTTGCACTAAAATACAAGCATGCTACAAAGGAACTTAGTTCATGCAAATTAGAAAATGAAAATTTGCATAGGTCTTTTGTTTTACTCTATTTAAAGCATAATGTCACCTTAGAAGCATACATCTTTAGGTCTAGAAAACATAGAGATTAATAATAAATGTGTTAAACTTGAAGAACTTCTTAAGAAGACATGTGAGAAGGTTATACATGAAAAACCTCTTGGTAAACAAAAAGTAGTCAATATAAAATCCAACCTAGGGTTTGAAGCTTCTGTTATTTCAACCAAGATAAGATTGCCTACGATAAAATAGGCATCTTTATGTGAATCATTTAAGGCTAAATTTATACTTCCAAAGGAAATGCTTAGGAATTTTAACAAAATTTCTAAGTCTATGATGCTAACTAAACCTTCCAAGTCTAAAAACACACTATCACATCATGCACCTGTTTGTTTCTTTTGTAACCAAAAGGCTTATATGATAAGTGTTTGTAGAGCTAAGAAAAGCTCTATGCATCATTGAAGACCTAAAGGCATGAGAACTAAACAAAATGAGCTCAACAACAACAAGGTACCTACAGATAGAAATTTGTCTTTTATAGGACATTGGAATCTATGGAGAAGGAAAAGTGGAAGAAATCAAAGACAAAGAGCACTTCCATATCAAGTTTAAAACCAAAGATGGTGCGGAAGTCTAGTGTGGTAACGGAAGAGGCTAGACCCTTCGAGTTGAAAGAGTTGTTAAACCCTCTAACTTTCCTTTTAGTCCCATAATATATATAGAAACATGATCTAAATTTGATAAGTGCTACCTATTAGTGTGATGATAACACTTAAAACACTTTTGAAAATGATAAGATATTTACAAAAGAAATATAATATTTGATGTTTTTGAGATTTTTGAAAAGAAAACAAATGTTTATCTTACAAGGATTTATCGTCAAAACTCTTATGCCAAGTTTTGGAGTTCATCTATTATGTGGAATTGATGACTTATATATGCTGGTTACAAAGTTTCTAGGAACATTTGAAAGTACCAACGTATCAAAATATTTACAAACTATGATGACATATGTATAAAGCATTGATAAGTAAAGATTTAAGTTTTATATTAGGTGTACATTCTAAAGACTTTATAAGTTCTTCATTTTTTCTTCATAGGAGCATTATGCATACTTAAAGTAGTAAATGGTTCCTTTACAACTTGATTGACTTATGTGGCTTGCTTGATTCTTTGAAACTAGTTGATTTTGTTTTATTTACTTGGGTATGTTTGTTGTTAGGAATTACAATGCATGATTATGAGTCTCTAAAAAGACTTGAGAATGAAATTCCCACAAGATTTATCTTTCAAGAGAAATAAAATTTGAAAGTTTTAAGGTAACACCAAGATATTTGTGAAACGGGAGGATATTTTTCACCACGTCTTGGTATCTAAACTTCTCAACAAAACTGGATAGGGAAAAGGAAAATTAGAATATTTCTAGGATAAGATCCTCTTGAGGTTTCTTTGTCCAAACACTTTAAGTGAAAAAATCGAGTGTTGGTTGATCATTAATATGGTCTAGTTAAGGAATAGTCTTAATATGACTTCCTACAAGCCGGTAGAATCCCTACTCTAAAATATTTATGATATTTAAGTTCAAGGTCTTCACAATTAACACCAAAGATGATTTAGAAAGATCTACACTTTAATGGATGATTAACATGTCAAGAAGAGCATATAGTTGAACAATTCTCTTAATAACTTGAATATTTCAATTTAAGAGGATTTCCATGTAGAACTTGAAGACTCAGATGTTTAAATGATAATGTTTATTTGAACATTTATGTGGATCATAAGCAAAGAGAAAACCTCTAAGATATATGAGTACTTTCAAATTTGGAACACATGTAATTTGGTGGGTCATCCAAGCTTTAACTTAAAGAAGAATGGATAATGAAACCAAATAAGGAAGAAATCTTGAATTATAGCTCTAGACTATTATGAAGATATGGATGAAACTTATGCCGTACCCTGCAAGTTTAAAAGTTCCAAGAAGCCTTCTCAGCTATATTTGGTGCAGAAAACCAATTATATGTCAAGTCAACCATCTTGAATAAATATATTCAAAATGAATATATGGAGCTTAATCTTTCAATATTAAAAATCTTGATGAGTCAAATCATGCTTCAAGGTTAAAGCATCATTGTACAACTTGAACCAAACTCCTATAGTTTGATATAAGAGGTTAAGATATATTTTTTAAACAATGTTTCCCAAGGAGAAAATCATACATCATATTTTTCATCCATAAACATTATAATGATCATCTCTTAGTTAACATCGATGTTGATAATGTATTTGAGTCTAATATAGAAATGTTTGTGAAAGATTTACATAAGCAAATGCATGATAAGCCTAATAAAAGTACTATGAGAAAAATTCAACTATCTTCTTCAGTTTTATACAATGCAAACTTGAAGTACATTTGACCCAAACTAAGTGCAAAAACACTTGCTTACATGAAAAGTTAGAAATGTTTGAATATGATAGGGGCTAATGCTAAACTTGGAAAATGTGATATCAAACGGTTATAAAATAATTTTTTCGGTATATGTAGCTCAACCACATTTTGAAGATTATGATTATCTAAATCATATCTGTAAACTTAAAAGGCTCTTTATGGGCTTAAAACATAGAGCTTGGTATGAGAAAATTGAGCAACTTCCTTCTTAAAATGGTCTTTTAAGAGGAAAACTTGGTACCATCTTGTTTATTAAAGAGAAAGGAAGATGCCATTTACTTGCTCAAATATATTTGATGACATTGTATTTGGTATTACTAATAATTTTCTTTGTACGCACTTTGCTAAATTAATGGAAGAAGAATTTGAGATGAGTATCATAGGTGAGCTCAACTACTTTCTTGGGCTTCAAATCAAGCAAACAAAGGATAAAATATACATTTCTCAAACAAAGTACACCAAGGATCCTTTCAAAAAAAAAATACAAAATTTGAGGATAGAAGGAGTGTAAGAACACAAATGAGAATAAGTACAAAGCTTGATAAAGGTAAAAAAGGAAATCCAGTCAAGGTAACAAAGCATAAGAGTACGATTGATAATGTACTTTGTTTGACGGCTAGCCTGCCAGATATATCACATGTTGTGTGATTATGTGATATGTTTTAAAGTATGCATACGGAATCGTATCTAGTTTCCTTAAAATGTATGTTTAGGCATTTAAAAAGTACGTTGAACTTAGATTATGTTATCCTAAGAATGAGTGTTTTAACTTAAGAGAGTATAAACATTCGAATTATATTAGAAATCTTGTTGATAGGAAAAGCACCTCCGGAACATGTCAATTTCTTAAGATTGCTTGGTTTCTTGGTTTTCAAATAAACAACATAGTGTATCACTTTCCACAGCAGAATCAGAATATGTGTGTCGCACGCCTCGTGTTGTGCACAATTACTTTGGTTGGATGAAAAGTACCTTAACCGACTACAATGTTAAGTTTGACAAAATGTCTATCTTATATGATAACACCTCAGCCATAATTATAGCTCAAACTTGGTTCGTCATAGTAGTACCAAAAATATGAAGTGAGGCATTACTTCAGTAGGGATTGTGTGCAAAAAAGGTTGGTATTAATTAATTAGCAGATATATTCACAAAATCTCTTCCCACTAAAGCATTTGAATCAATTAGAACAAGATTAGAAATGATAAACAAAGATTGATAAATCAAAACTTCAGAAAGTCAGAAAACATCCTACATCAATCGATTGATGTAGCTGTTTGAGATACTGAAGTATACATCAGTCTCTAAGACTGATCAATTGATGTAGACATTAATCTTCAATATAGATTGGTGGATGTCAGCAATTACTAGGCCTATAAAAGGTATCAAAAATACGAAAACACTCCATTCTATCTTTCTCATTCCAATCGAAACCTTAAGTCAAATGCCCCCTTCTCCAAAAACAATCGCTCTCTTCAAAATTCTAGCAAAATATTTCAATTTTTCTCCAATCAGCTTGAATTTTACAGCCCATACTTCATCTTGTTTATCTTCCTCAAATTTTTCTACTTCCTACAACTCCTAAAAATTTCAAATCTTTGAAAAATGTCAACAAGGAGCAAAAATGTCACAAAGAGGCCTAGAACCTCCCAAGGAGAAGAAGAGGAATCAAGCAACCATCCTCAGATGTCTTAAGTCCCCACGGCACCAAGAACCAAGGGCCACAAGAACTGATTTCTCTCAAGCACAAGTACTATATGAAATAGAAATAGACTTCATCATCATCATCCATATCCAGTACATCCCAACGACAAAAAATGCTATCGCTAGGGTCTGGGGAGGGTAATTGGTAGGCAGACAATACCTCTATCCCAAGGGATAGAGAGTCTGCTTTCAGTGAGACTTCCGGCTCTATATGTATCTGCATAAATAACATAATAATAGAGATATCATGTGCTAGTGTGTTAGTGAAGGAATTCAGGAAATACAATGAATAGGCTATCAATATTAAAATAAACATAACGTGTATATGTACATGTAATGCAAAACAACGGTTAAAATATAAACAAACAAGTGCAAAGTCAACTTAAAGCGTAGATAGTGTCTACGTCTATCTATGGCCTTAAATACACTCTAAGGTGTCCCTATATACGACCTATACCTCGTTAACCTTAATCTTATATCTCCATGAACTCCTATCCTGGACCATGTCCTCAGAGAGGTGCAAATCTAGTAGGTTGTGCCTAATCTGTTCATCCCAAGTCAGTTTGGGCCTGCCTTTACTTCTATTCCCCTCTACAATGAGGCTTTCAATTGCTCTGACCAACGCCGTTGTCTGTCTCCGCTTGACATGCCCAAACCATCTCATTCTTCCCTCCCTTATCTTATCTGCTATACTAGTCATGCCTAACTTTTCTCGAAACACCTCGTTTCTGATCCGATCTAGCCTTGTATGGCCGCACATCCACCGCAACATCCTCATCTCTGCCACTTCCATCTTCTGCAATTGTGACTTCTTGATGGCCCAAAATTCTGTCCCATATAGCATTCCCGGTCGCACTTCCACCCTATAAAATTTTCCCTTTAATTTATTTGGGAAATTCTTGTCGCACAGCACCCCTGAGGCCGCCCTTCATCTACACCAGCCTGCTTGAACTCGATGTGCTACATCACTATCTATATCCCCATTCTAGTGTACAAATGATCCTAGGTACTTGAACTTATGTACCTGTGGTATCACTTGACCATCGATGGTGACCTGGCTATTCTCCCTGTCGGCTACGCCGCTGAAGTCGCAGTGCAGGTACTCGGTCTTAGAACGGCTAATTTTTAAGCCTTTTCTCTCTAAAACACTTCTCCACTGCTCTAGTCTCATACTCAGGGTATGTCTACTCTCTGCGACTAATACAATATCGTCAGCAAAAAGCATACACCATAGAACTGCCTCCTGTATCGGCTTTGACAACTCATCAAGGATAACTGCAAAAAGAAATGGGCTCAACGCAGACCCTTGATGGAGGCCTACCTCCACCGGAAAGAAGTTCGTATTTCCCACAGGCGTACGAACGGTTGTTGTCGTCTTAGCATACATATCTCTAATTATGTTTATATACTTCAGAGGTATCCCTCTTGCATCTAGGCTATCCCAGATCAGGCTACGTGGCACACTATCATATGCTTTTTCAAGATCGATGAAAACCATATGTAAATCGCGCTTCATCTCTCTATACTTCTCCATCCTGAGAATGTGTATTGCTTCTGTAGTTGACCTTCCTGGCATAAAACCAAACTGGTTCACCGTAACCCGAGTTTCTCTTCTAATTCTAGTGTCGATTACTCGCTCCCATAACTTCATGGTATGGCTTAGCAACTTAATCCCTCTATAGTTCCCACAACAGTGTGTCTCCTTTGTTTTTATATAGGGGGACCACGACACTTTTTCTCCACTCATCTGGCATCTTTCATGTTTTGTAAATACGATTGAACAGAGTAGTTAGCCATTGAACCCCTTCCTGTCCCAAATACTTCCACTCCTCAATGGGTATGTTATCTAGGTCAACCGCTTTAGCTCTTCCCATCTTCTTCAGTGCTATCATCACCTCTCCTTGTGTGATGTTTTGACAGTCGGAGTTATTATGTTGTCGTTGTTGGTTAGTGATGCTTTCTCCTTCTTCGTAGTCAGCACTATCGTTGTTGAAAAGATTGTGAAAGTATGTTTGTCATTTCAACTTGATGTCTTGTGCTTTGACTAACACATGACCATCTTCTCCTTTTATAAATTTCCCGCCTCCTAGGTCCTGCCTCTTTCGATCCATAGCTTTGGCAATCTTGAACATATCCTGCTCTCTGTCTCTTGTTTCCAGTCTTTCATACATCCTTTTATAAGCTGCAGTCTTTGCCTCTGTCACTGCCTTCTTCGCCTCCTTCCTGGTGATTTGTAATTCTCCTTCAATCTCACTTTCTCTTCCCCATCTGTGCAACTTAACAGCTCTCTAAAAGTCATTTGTTTTTCTTTTATTTTTTTGCACATCCTCATTCCACCACCACGTCTCTTTATGTACGGACGTCTTTCCTGTTGTTACCCCAAGCGTTTCTCTCGCCGCGTGAGTAATCGTAGTCGATATAGTCTCCCACATCTGATTTGTGTCATCACTCAGACGATCTAGTTTTGCGGAGATGACCTGTCTCTAAATATATTAATTTTTTTCGTCTTTCAAACTTCCCCATCAAATCCTGGGTGGGAATTTTCTAACCCCCTTACTCAGCTTTTGGCTCAATGCTACAACTACCACTAATAAACGGTGTTGCATCACCGCTGTCTCCCCTGGTATAACCTTGCAGTCCCTCCACAACCGTCGGTCTTCGCGCCTCATCAAAAAATAGTCGATCTGTGTCTTACGTCCTCTACTTCTAAAAGTGATCAAATGCGATTCTTTTTTCTTAAAAAAAGAGTTTACAATGCCTAGGTCATGGGCCACTGCTAGGTCTAGCAGATCTCTACCCTGTTCGTTTCTATCTCCATGACCAAACCCGCCATTTGCTGACTGAAAACCATCGCTATCCTTTTCAATGTGTCCATTAAAATCCCCTCCGATACAAATTCGTTCCTCCCTGGGTATTGACTTTAACACTCCGTCTAAGAAATCCGAAAACCTTTTCTTTTCTTGTTCTCTTAATCCCACTTGGGGTGCGTAGGCGCAATCACTCACTGCCATTACCCTCCTTATTTAGCACTAACTTCAACACCATAATTCTATCATTATATCTAATCACATCAATTACGTTCGTATGTAATTCTAACTTTACTAGAAATTCTACCCCATCTTGGTCCCATCTGACCCCGAATATAACAACTTATACTCATTGCACTCTTACCTTTATTCCCTTTCCACATAGTCTCTTGGAGGCATGCTATATCTATCTTACATCTCTTAAGTGTATCTATAACCTCCAACAATTTACCACTTAAGGTTCCTACGTTCCAAGAGGCTACCCTTATACTATCTTCCTTTTCCTTCCCCTTACTTACACCCCTCTTCCTTAGACATGGTCTCATGGAAAAATCATGACGTCTTCTATCAATTTTGTAACTAAAACTAAAAATCTAAGGTATGTTACTGATGTCAAAAGTTTGAAACTAAATGTAAATAATCAAAATTTTCTTCAATGATAATAAGACAAATAGAATTATATCACCTGGTTGGGTTGTGTCGCACCAAGATCCAATATCACAACATATCTAGATCTATATTTTCTCCTCTGCACTCTAATCTCACGGCAAAGGCTGGTGCCGATTTAGATCTAACCAGATCTCAGCTTTACCGAGGTTACGGCGTTGAATCAAGACCAATGCACAAATTTGCTTCCTGCCTAAGTCGGGGAAGCTGGTGGAGCAGGAATTTCAATAGAAATTTCGGTCACAGGAGTGAACTTTCTAAGCCCAAAAAACCAGAGCAAGCAGAAACAAGAACAAAATACTGCCTAATTCAGTTTTCCATGGCTCATGGTTCAGAGAATATAAAGGAGCCTTGGAAGAAACTATACCCCTTGTAACTTTAACTACATCTCTTTTAGGGCTCAAGACTTGTTTGACAAATGAGAAACAAACAAAAGGTCCAAAATTTCATTTAAATTACTTAAGATTAAAGACATCTTAAGTAATAATGAGTTGAAACCAATCATCGATTGGCTGGATAATCAAAATTGGAAATCACTTTGGGATGAATCTGAAATGGACCACACGTCTACAGGACATACTCGTTTGTTTTATGCAAACCCATAGGTAGAATACTTGAATGGTTTTCCGTTCTCTCTAAATTCTATGGTTAAGGGCATACATATTGAATGAGAGGTGAAAAATGTGAATAAGATACTTGGGGTACCTGATGAATTATTGCATGAATTTGACGTTTGAAAATGGGATAATATCGTTATAAGTTCACAAAAGATAAACTAAAACCTTCCATGGCTTTCACCCCACAAAGAACGCAAATGACATGCTCTTGGTATATTGTGTGTTACTTGCCACTGTCATTTTTTTTTGTCTCAATGGTAAGTCAGCCAAGCTCTCTAGCAACCTAGATTTCTACATTGCTTATTGAATCGTCAATAGGTAGTAATTAAACCTTAGGGAAATCTCCTTTGTGAATGTGATGGAGGTAGCCACAAAGAAAAGTAAGGCTCTTCCATTTAGCAATCTCATTTATCGATTGCTAAGTACTCAAATTTTCCTTTGGATGCATCGGATGAAGATAAAATCACAAATAAGAATATTTACGCCAATGCCAACTTCCAACAAATAGATAAGTCTCTCAAAGAAGTGCAACATGGAAGGGGTCAAGAGCCTGAGTCCGAAGAGAGTGATGAAGCAGAACAAGAGCAGCAGGGTACCCTTCCGCACACCTCCGTACCCAACCTTACCCACTCCTACCCTGCCAAGTTGATAAAAAAACAGTACCAATGGAGGAGGATTCAGTATGTATTTAATGTTGAGGTCAAGATCGAAGAAATAAATAAGACTCCAGATCAATTGGAAGAAAACAGATTAAAGAGCATATTCACATCGATGTTCTTGAGGTTGAAGTAGCCACTCTCAGAAACAAATTTAACACATTGGAAAATAGTTAACATCCCAAAAGATCAAATATCAAAAGTTGAAATCCAAACTTAAGGCGGTCGTCTCTAGGTTTTGCTTTTCGTCAAATGAAGAATCTTAGTTAACCCCCATCCTATAGTCTTGATAGGTTAGACTACTTTTGATATGTTTTACACATTTTAACTATTGTATTAACTCTTATGGCTATGTTTACATATTATTCAGCGGTTGCTAATGTTTTCAAAAGAGGAAGAAGACGTATATGCCTATGGATATGCCTGATATGAATAGTATGTGTGATAAGTATGATGTGTATGCTCGGTATATGTGGTATGTATAAGTAGCTTGTATATTGTTATATGTTGGAGAATATATGATGAATTGTATGTTGCTAATGTGACATTTGAGTATGATGTATGTACAAAGAATTCTTGTTTTGATGGGAAGTGTTGAAATGGAAATAAAGAACTTAATGTACACATGTCTATTTTTTGGGATGCTCATATAGTGAGGGAGAGCGTTGAAGTAACCTTAAAGAATATTTAGTTTTCATAATCATGAACTGAGGGGGAGCATAAATGCAATTTCTAAGGTGGAGATTTACATTTTAGCATAAAATCGAGTTTTGAAAGTTTTAAATAGCTCAAATATCATTTTTTTCAACAAAAAGTAAATTTTAAAAAGCATGTGGTTTTAAAATCATCCAAAAGTAGAGATTGTTGGAATCTGTAATATTTTGATGAAGTTAAAGAGATGTTTGAAAAAGGATTAAAAGGCATTTCATACTTTGGAAATGAAACAAACTAAGAAAAACACACAGTGATACATAGATTTCTTACATAGATCGATCTATGTATGCTTCAGTCTCTAAAATGAGACATAGATCGATCTATGTAAGGAACGTACAATAAAAACCACATTATCCAACATTGATCTCTGAGATTGAAGCACATAGATTGTTCGTTGTGATATCATCTCTAAGTAAGATACATCGATCGATCAATGTGGTTAAGATTTAAATTGAACCACACTGTTCAATATCGATCTCTCAAACCAAAGACATCGATCGTCATTGTACACGCTAGTCTCTCGGAGAAGAGATGTCGATCGATCGATGTAGGTAAGTTGCAAAACTTGAAACCATACTGTAAGACGTCGATTTCTCAACCTACGAAGACATTCATCGATCTATGTGTACATCAGTATCTCAGAGAAGAGACAGTGACCAATCGATGCAAGGAAGATGCAAAACTTGAAATCACACTGTAAGACATCGATCTCTCAACCTAAAGATATCGATCAATTGATGTGACAAAATCTCTAAAACATGAGACATTCAGTCGAGAGGTCATGTTTTGCACAGTGACCAGTGGATATATATGCTGTAAAACCTTTCAATTGGAAAGTTCATGTTTTTCACACCAAAAGAAATTTCTCTCTCATCAATGTTTTTCTTTTTAATAGCTCGCTTCATATGCTCAAAAGCTACTTATGTAGCTTTCCTGACATAGTATTAGAGCTTGGGATATTCTTTAATCCCTATTTGTCTACTTCTATCACCCTATCTCCATTGATTCTCGTCTTGTTTCTTAAGTTTTCTCAGTCTTATTCAGTCACGATGACCATTGAAATTACTCCTTCGAGTTTGTACTATCTTCACCATAACAAAAATCCTTTGTTAGTTCTAGAACAACCACTTCTTCATGGCAACCAATACCATGCATGGTCCAGAGCTGTTTGCATGGAGTTGATCTCGAGAAAAGAGCTTGCATTTGTCGACGGAACGCTGCCTATGCCTCGCCGAATATAAAACAAATATGCTATTTGTCAACAATGTGGTGATGTCCTGGCTTCTAAATTCAGTTACACCTTGGATCGCTCAAACCATGATATGGATTGACTCAGTAGAGAAAGTGTGGTCTGATTTTAAAGAGCGCTTCTCTATAAGTGATCGGCTTTATCTATCTGAACTTGTTGAAGAAATTCATGCGATCAAGCAAGATATACTCAGTATGTATGTATGTACATATATATATATATGCGTATATAGTAAATATATGTATATATATGATATGTATATACAAATACCCAGACATACAGTATGCCACACACACATACACACACACATATATATGCATGAATGCATGTAATATATACACAACGCGCACTTATATACATATATATATATATGCACATTATATATAGCATATATATACATGTATATATGTATGTGCATACAAATAAGCATATGTATACATATATACAAGTGTGTGTGTGTGTGTAAATCAATATTAGAATTGGACTCAAACAAGGCCAAGCATGGACTGATTCTGGCGTTAACCAACGGAAGCCCAAAAAGAGGAGATGAACATGCAACCAAAGTAACATCAAGACAATCTTTGACCATGAATGGAGAGAAGAAATCAACGGGAATATCAACACGGTGAAAGACAAGAAAATCGTTATAGTTATCATTTTCTTTTAAGGTTGCCCTTGTTAGCGGTGAATGGAATGGATAGTAGACGCTATGCCTACCAAGTACGTTACAACTAGTAAATATTTATTTCTTAAAATTCAAGAGTAAAAGTGGTAGACTAATTTTGTTTAAGGATGCATGAGAAACTCAAGAGTTTGACAAGTTGCAAGTGCTCTGAAAGTTAACTTTCTCTATAAGACTGGAGTTGACAATGTGTTTTTGTTTTTATTATATGTAGAATTGATATCCGGGCCACTACCAAACAAGGCTAGTTTTGCTTGTTTTATACTACGTATGTGATCTTTGTTTCTTATTAGGTTTGCATCTAGTTTATGTATGATTAATTGATTTGTCTTGTGTTCTAGAAGACGAGATAATGAAAATGCTGACACTCTTAAAAGAATAAAGAAGATGAATATCATTACTGTTAGAATAACTAAAGACATGTAATACACTTTTTTCTTTATACTTTGTGGAAAAGAAAAATTTATGCATGGATTTAAATGTATTTAAATATGGCATGATTTGATTTGGTGTCTTAATAAGGATGTTATATTTAAACCATGATTATGAGGTAGTTGGTTTTGTTATTTGACTTGGGATTTCATGCTAAAGAGAAATTCACCTACAAGTTCAAATGCGAAGCATGATAGTTGTGTATAATATTGAAAGCATTCTATGGCAATTAAAAATTTAAGAATTAGAGATGTGATAGTTTTTTTTAATTTTTGAGAATATAGATTCTTGTTGAAAATGAAATAACTAAGACTATTTATTTTTGTGGTTATGATGATGGTATATATGTGAACATGAAAATTTTTAGTCTTATGTATTTGATGTCTTTATGGTTATGCTAAAAGAAGTTTGGGGAAAAAAATAGAAATCATTGAATATGGATTCATCGGCATTATACTAGGATTTAGTCTAACTTCATGTAAGTGTTTCTAGTTAGACTTAGTTACCCAAGTTGTTATTTATAGAGTTATTTTCAAGAATGAGAAATCTATTATGTATTATACAACTTCTAAAGTTAGGAGGTTGAAGTAGAAATTAGATCAATATTAAAATGATTGTTAGTTTATTATTCTACTTGGTTGAAGGTTTTGTTTGAGCTTAGTGTATGATAGGCTCTCATGATGCGTATGAAATTAATTTCATTTTTTTATTGATAAGTTTTTTGTGATGAATGATGATTATGTTCATTTGAGGAGTTGGTTCATAAAAACATTATGTTGTGTTTGAGTTTGCTGGTTTGGTTGTTAAAAATAGAACTAGATGTTTTCATGATCGTTTATATTTAGTCTTATGGACTAACAAGATGTTTTGTTGAGTGATTCAATGATATGAATCACTCATGGAAACGACTTGCGAAGGTGCTAGAACTTGATGAATAACACAACATTGTGAATTTCTCATTAGTTTCTTTGGGAAAAATCATACACAGCGTGAGGCCTATGAGAGTGACCTGGAAAGAACTAAGTATAAGTTAGATCTTGTAACATCGAGGGGGATGAGACTTATCCCATTTGATGTGAACTCTCCATGGCAGGAATGCAACCCACTATTAGTAGAGATCCTACAGACGGGGTTGAATGTGGTAAAAACAAATCATAAAAGGGGTTATACTCAGCACTATGAAACTTGTCCCTCATTATGGTGTTGTTTAAGATAGTGCTGGCTGTAAGTTTTTGGAGGTGAGATTTTAAAAATCACTTAATGAAATTCATAGTCATGATTATGGTGGTGTGAGCAGTGTGCACCTGATGAATTTCACCTATACAAGTGTGGAGGTGATGCCGCTTCCTATGAAAGTTTGGAATAACTCACTTAGAGCGCTTATGAAAACATAGGTTGAGTGCATGGACGCGCACCACACTGCAAACTTGGATGAGGTTAGGTAATGACATCTCTTTTGATTGTTCATATAAACAGTAGTGGAATATGCTTCAAGACATCGTTCATCTTATTCTCATTTATAATTTCATTTATGCTACTGGCGATTCAAGATGCAAGGCACTGTATCCGTTATGTGTCATTATCTTCGCTTAATACCAGAAAAATTAGTTTGTAATTGTTGATGAATGCTCTTATATAAATGTTAGATCATGTGGAGAATTTCTGGAAAAAAAAATAAAAGTACTTTAGAAAGACTCTAAATTTATAAAAAATATGTAAGAACGTTGATTGGAGAATGGAGAGAAACTTGGTTTGCATCAGCTTTTACCTGCCTTGAATTCAAGGCTTGGCTAGTCGCTATACCCTGATTTCAAGATATGGTCTGTCAAATTCCGAACAGGACCAAACAATTGACGACAGAATTCGACGACTGAATCTGAAGTTTATGTTTTCTGACTGAATGAAGCACCAAACATTCGGCAATCGAGTTTGCAAAACGTCCGGCGATAGAGTTTGGCGACTTCAGAAGTGCTGTCTTTTTTTTTTTTGAAAAGATGCAAACTTTTGCATCTTGGTATATGTTTTCAATGTTGAATGGTCATAGACTAACTTTGAAAGTTAAATTATGTAAAGGAGTGTTAAATTAACATGTTTTTTGTGAATCAAAGTCTGTAAATATAAGGATAAAAAAGTCTTTTGATATGCTTTTGAGAAACTACTTTCTACATGTTTTGTGATCCTTGAAAACTCTTTGAATCTTTTAACATCTTGGTGTTTCTCATTTTTCTTTGTTAAATCTCTTTGTGTATAATATTACATTTAAACCATAGACACAAACTTTATTCTTCTTTAGGGACTAGGCCGATTGCAAAATCGGATTCCCCACTCCTTAAAAAACTGCTTCAAATTCGGGATTTCTTAGTCCATGCACAAGCAAGCAATAAGGCCACTCTCGGCCTTCTTGAATCATGGGTTGTTAATGATACATTACAATCCAAATTCGCTTATGAATTCTTTCGGCCCAAAGGACTAAAAGTTCCTTGGGCTGGCATTGTTTGGGACTCCATCATTATCCCTAAACATGCTTTCTGTCTCTGGCTTGCAGCACTTGAAAAATTGCAAACTAGGGATAAAATGACTTTCGTGCATGAAAAGTCTTGTGTACTTTGAGGTACATTTACGGAAACTTTACAGCATATTCTGTTTAAATGTACACCTGTGTTACAGGTTTGACATTCGATAGCTGTCTAGATTGGCATGCCTACTAATCTCCCTAATCTCACCAGAACTTTAGCTTGGGCTAAAGCTAGACTACAGAAAAATCAACTAGAGTTAAGGCTGTAAAAATTTGTATTGTTGCAGCAGTGTATTACATATGGCAAGGCATGAACAAGAAAAATTTGAAGACTTTGCATTTATTTCCGTTGATGTAACCTGTCGCATCTGTACACACGTATATAGAGTTATGTATAAGTCATACCCTCACTTGGCTAGTTAGCGCTACTGTCTAGTACAAATTATGGACTTTTGATTTTTGGACAATGGTATGCACATAGCATGTTATGTGTATACAGTATAATTATTTGGATTTACATGTAAATTTTGCTAGCCAGCCTGTTGGCTTCGTACATTTTGTTCTTGCTATGGCTTAAATGGCAAGCAGCCTGCTTCTTCGCCATCTTTCGACCATTGTACTGGTTGCAACCCCATTATGGTGCATTTTCTGGTCAAGGTTTGCCTTCGCCATTGGGTATTTTCTGCATTGTTTCCAAAAAAAAGAAGTTTGATAAAACATGAATATTACTCCTTTGAGTTCTCTTCTATTTTTCTTGTATTTCTACTTTATGTTAGTGATTTATTTGTGTTGATCATCTTCTATGTCCTTCTAGCCTAAATTTTCAAACACCGATCTCATTCTATCATCCCCTTTAATTCCAATACTTCGTCCGTGTTGTAGCCGTAAAAAAAAGAAATAAAAGAATATTAATCAATTAAATGTAATTTATTATTTACAAATAATTGAATCCTAACCATAACCCCCATCATCCCATGATTTCCTCCCCATTTCCCCTAATCCCTCTTAAAACTGCCCATTATCTCCACTAAAAAAATTAATATTAAACATCATAAAATGGCTCAGCCGAGCCTTGCACACACACAAACACACAATCACGCCAACAAAAAAAGGGACTCTAACTTTCTGCTGAGAGTAAAGGGGGAAACAGAGGGAAGAAGAAAGAGAGAAAAAGAGAGAAAGAAAGAGAGAGGGAAGGAAAATAAGGAAGAGAAGCTAGCCAACCCACATCAAATCCAACTCCGTTGTTGTCAGTGAATTCTCATTCAAGAGGTAGGTTGTCGGATTGCTTTGGATTCTCTCGCATTCTGTTTGGGAATTATTTGATTATCATCGCATGTTTATCTTTTATATATTTATCGCGAACCCTTTATGTTTTGGTATGGAAATTGCGTGTTTGGCCTTAGATATAGATCACATAGCACGAAAATAGGTTGGAATGGGTTCGGGTTGTCGAAAAACGCGCACAGAGGCGGCGCGTGTAGCACACGCACGGCGGCCCGCGCTTCCCTGCGCAGCGCGTATTGTTCACGCGCTGACGTGTCACGGAAAAAATGTCGGGGGCGTTAAAATAAGACCAATGGAATGGTTTGAGATTAATCGGAGTTAAAACGAATAAGTAATGAATTTTTGAACAAAATTAAGAATTAAATAAATAAAGGAAATAATAAAGAAAATTTCAAAAAAAAAGAGAAAAAGGGCCGGCTGGCCTGTTTTTGGCCAGCAGGCCAATCTCAGCAACCGGCCTTTAGACCAGCAGGCCAAGAGAAATCGGCCCAAAATGCACAGAAATAAAAAAAAGAGAACAAGGGACTGGCGGGCCAGACTGCAGCGGACCAGCTTGCCAGCCACAGCAGGCCAGTCTCAGCAGCGGCCCAAATCGAACTAAAACAAAAAAAGGGTATGGCGCTGGCAGGCCGGCCAGGCCAATGGGCCACGGCTGCCAGCGAGTCGGATTGCAGAAAGGGGCCAGAAAACAAATATAGGCCTGTTGCTGTAGAAAAGGATTATTAAAGTAGGTAAAGGAGTTAATTTATTTATTAATTAGTTAAATTAAACTCAGTATTTAAATAAAAAAGAAAAGAGAAAAAAAATAGTATCATGAATCCTAATAATGGCCGCGGTCGAAAGAAAAAGATATATATATATATATATATATATATTATATAATATAATGAAATTGATGATGTATATACATATATATAATTAATTAATGTAACATTATTAGTATCTAATAAATAAGAAAAATTTAGAAACCCATTAAATATATTAAAATAAAGAAATAAAAATAGTAGGGAAGAGAAAAATAATTAATTAAAATATTTAAGTGCTTGAAAACCTAGGAAAAATGAAATAAAGTATAGAAACCTAAAATAAAGTCTAGAAAGATAAAATAACGGTAGAAGATAAAATACAGTAATGAACCCCACATAACATAGGGTAACTACGCAATATAGGTAATACACAATATAGAACGGAGCATGCAACATAGGACAAACGGAAGTGTGCAAGTGTGACGCATTCATGGCACGAGCATTGCATTTGGCCTATGAGCCATGTGGCCTGATGAGGCGTGTGATGGGTGTTGGTAATAATGGTTACCTTCACCTAATAGGACCCAGAACATGCATAGCATATCATGGAAAAAAAGAGCATAACGTGTGATATTAAATGACTGCGTGTGACATGGAGATAGAAGTGCATGCATCATGAACTTGCGCATTGCATTTATTATTGTTGTGATTATTTGTCTTGTTATTAAGTTGTTTCAGCGCTACGTTTTGGGATACGAATCGGGTCGGGTATGTGTTATTTTCTTATTTATGCTTTAGTTGCTTTATTGTTTATCTGTTTATGCTTTATTGCTTTATTTATCTGCTCCATGCGTTATGTGCTTTATGTGTCTACCCGACTCAGTATGTGACAGTCCCTTTTTGGGAGAGATGGGTAACCTACGGTGACTCCCATCACTCACCCTCCCACCACCCCTCCACAAGTGAGCAGGATTAAGAGTATATATATTTATCGAGGATGGAACAAATTACGCGAGCTGGGAAGAGTGAGATGGGCTCGAGAAGGGATCTTGTTGACTGGGAGCTTGTTCTTGGGATAGTCAGATAGACCTCTACCTAAGTTTATTATTTGATTTTAGTATTTCATACTTGACTTAGCGAGTTTCGTTAACCTGTGTACTTGAAGTTATTCTGATGGATTTAATTTAATAAATACGTTTATTTCTTTATTTATCGTTTCCGCAAAAAATTTCTACGTCAGTTCTGACGTGCAAAGAAGTTTGAACGACGCTTTGTAGTCCTCATAGTAGGCTACGGCGGGTGCACTGTTGCTAGGGCTCGGGAGCGGGGCGCTACAGGTGGTATCAGAGCCGAGGCTCCAGATCCGCATTGGAAACGCAGGATTAACTAGATCACCTCGACATAAGCTACGATCTTTTATGAAAATGACGATTTTACCCTTAAGCCACAAAATAGGGTTAAGTTATGATATTAGACTTAAGTTATGATCGGGTTAAGGGGAACGTGAGCGTTCTTTTTTCCTTTAGTTATTTATTGTTTTACCCTTGGAACTTCTACACGCAATCCCTAAGCCGTGAGAAATTCCCAAAATACCCCTAACTTAGCCTATATTTAAATAAATATTTTGACCGTTCTAAATTCCAGAAAAAAAATACCGGCAAGACGTGAACAAGCCGGCAATAGAGGAAACTGTGGTGAAAACCACCCGAATCAGGGGATCATCCCCAAGCACTTGAAGATGTCATAGTCACCATGACTAACACCTTCACACAGTAGCACCAGCTGCTGAACTAGCAAGCACCACCTCCATCACCACCGCAGTCGGAAGTGAGATTCTTCTACAAGATGATGCAGATGAGTGGTGGCGCATCACAACTGACACAATTGTTCATTTGGATCTAATTTCGGAATGAATTCAAGAGGTATACGTAACGACAGTACGATCTTCAAGGAATGACTTTATACCCACGGCGGAAATGTAGATTTAGGCCATGATATTAGAAAATTAAGTTACGACTTTGCCCTAAGTCACAATCTTAGACATAAGTGATGATCTGAACATAAGCAATGATCATGAACATATGTACTGATCTTAGTTACAAGCGATGATCATGAACATAAGTCACAACCTTAAACATAAGTAACGATTCTGATATAAGTACTGAATGTAGTCATAAGTGATGATTAGACACTAAGGATGATTTTAGAAATAAGACATGATCTTAGACCTAAGAAATGATGATACTAAGAACAATTCTAAAAGTAAGTTACAACCTTACTTTTAAGGAGACGATGAGTTACGAAATACATACCTAAGGTATACCATACAATTTTACCTAATTAACTCAACTAAGTTGATAATGACCCTTTGCATATTCCATTAAACGTGTCTATAATAGTTATGAGTGAATAAGTGTATAATTAAAGTACATAAATAGTAATGCGGATCGGGATGTACCCCAACCGGTGATTGACACATCAGTTTGAATAGGTCATGCGATTTTGGGCTGTTTCATCATAACAGATGCAGCATGGGACTCGGTATCATTAAGGCAAAGTAAAATGAGCACATATCCCTACTTGGACATTAGCATCAGAGCAGACTTAGGTCTAAATAGAGACAATAATTGCTAAGAAATGAATTATTATGGTATGATAGGTACTAAGAGAGGATTTATAGAGAAATGATAGAAACTAAGTTATAATCAGTAGCGTTTAGTAAGAGAATCATACGAATGAATTTAGTATAGGGTTAAGATGTTGAAGTTTAGAGTTATTAAGTAGGACGACTATATTAGTCTCATTAAAGACACTGATCGGTAGCAAAAAGCAAGAATCGGCTATAACAAGTACATGAGAATCATGAATCTTTACAAACTTTAGTTAAGTGTTGATTCATAGAAACGTCGAATTACTTGACTTGAATTTATTAGGCTTGAATTAAAATAGAGCGAGCATGAACAAGTAGTGGCTGCTTTTCATATGAACTAGAATAAAATTAGTGGTTCAAATAACCCAGTAACGAGATACCGTGGATTAGTGTGGTGTGCGGAAGCATGGTGAATTAGAACACCTTAAGTCGATCGATAATTGAGTGTGTCATGCTAGGATTGGACCAATTAAAGTGAAAGATTTTATCATGAGTAGGCAAATGTTAGACTGATAAGAAACTGTACATAGGAGGTATAATCCGAAAAAGGGGTTAATCTACAAAATTATACGAAATAGTGAACTGACATATTTTTCAAACAGATAAATATTTTTATAAGCACGTACACTAATGTATAACCATATTTTAACAAGTACTTTAAAAATGTTTTGTCATCAGAAATACCTTATTGAGTCTATTTTTTATATAACCTACCAACCTTTACAATGTAAATTCATTTACGTACTTGCATATTAACATAACAAAAATTTTAAATCTTTTGATGACCTTAAAGAGGAAAAAAAAACTTTTAAAATATTGATGTTCTCAAAAGAAAAAAAAAAACAATGTGTTTACATAATATATTTCTCACACAATATTTCAAATTTCTAAATTTTTGTTGTATCATTTTTTTGAATCCAAAATTAATTGACGACTATCGATATCGCAATCAGTTTATCTGCTAAAGTGTTTCGAAGTTATTTATTCTCTTGCGATAAACTTACTTAACTTTTGGAAGGAAAAAAAGTAGCTTTCAAGATATATATTCTTTTAGAAACGAAAGTTATCATATTCAAATTGTTTTAGAAAACTTTACATTATTATGTTTTCAACAGTTTTAATGTCATTTCACCAAAATACTTTGCGAACAAGTTATGTCATTTTTTTTATAAGAGGTCACTTGAAAACCGCTTTGTGAAAACAAGTATGTTACTTCGAATCTTGTTTAAGAAAAATATTAGGAATGGTAGTATTTTAAAACGACTAAAGTTATATTTCAAAGTATAGTCACATAGCTCACGTTTTATTAGAAGAAAAGTATGTTCGCATACATATTGCGTATATTATGCTGATGTTATTTCAAAGAAATAAGGGCATGATCATATATTTAGTTTGTAAGTATATAGAATTGATTTCGAGGACTTGGTTTTGCGTAAAAAGTACCATGTGGGCGTACATCAAGGATATTAGTTTGGTTAATTATCTAGGGGGATGAATCATATATAATGAGTTTAAGAATCCAGAATTGTAGACTGCGATAAGTTGAATAATAAACGTCTAGTGGTATAATGGAAAGCATGACATACTAATTATAGAGAGTTAAGTTAAGGATTGAGCCCCATAAGGACTATATCATTTTGTGGGATACTAGCGATGACTAAATTGAATCATACTGGAGCAAAACGTATTCTAAAAATACATATGATTCAAGAGATGAGTCTTGTGGATAAGGCGTTAAGTTAAAGATTGTAGTACACCTAAGAACTGATTTACGAGAGTTGCTGATGATTGATATAAGAAAGTTATAGACCGATGACTGTGTTGTAGAACACTTAGTATAACGACAATACCCTCAAGGTTGATTCGATAATCATAGAGGGATTATGAAATGATCTTAATAAGCAAAAGGACAACGGATCGAAATTACATTGTCGGTGTACAAAGAGTGATTTTGAGGCCTTAGCCTGTGATAGAGAAGGAAGTGGTTAGAATGTTAGAAAACACAATGAATGTTTTAGCTTGATCATTATCTAGGTGAATAGATCAATTAGAACTAAACTAAGTGTTGACTATATAATACGCAAGTTTCGAGGACGAAACTTTTTGTAAGGGGGTAGGATGTTGTAGCCGTAAAAAAAGAAATAAAAGAATATTATTTAATTAAATGTAATTTATTATTTACAAATAATTAAATCCTAACCATAACCCCCATCATCCCATGATTTCCTTCCCATTTTCCCCAATCCCTCTTAAAACTGCCCATTATCTCCACTAAAAAAATAATATTAAACATCATAAAATGGCTCAGCTGAGCCTTTCACACACGCACACAATCACGCCAACAAAAAAAGAGGACTCTAACTTTCTGCTGAGAGTAAAGGGGGAAACAGAGGGAAGAAAGAGAGAAAAAAGGAGAAAGAGAGAGAGAGGAAGGAAAATAAGGAAGAGAAGCTAGCCAACCCACATCAAATCCAACTCCGTTGTTGTCAGTGAATTCTCATTCAAGAGGTAGGTTACCCTCCCCTCTGTCGGATTGCTTTGGATTCCCTCGCATTCTGTTTTGAGAATTATTTGATTATCATTGCATGTTTATCTTTTATATATTTATCGCGAACTCTTTATGTTTTGGTATGGAAATTGCGTGTTTGGTCTTAGATATAGATCACATAGCACTGAAATAGGTTGGAATGGGTTCAGGTTGTCGAAAACACGCACGGAGACGGCGCGTGTAACACACGCGCAGCAGCCCCGCGCTTCCCTGCGCGGCGCGTACTGTTCATGCGCTGACGTGTCACCGGGAAAAAAGTCGGGCGTTAAAATAAGACCAATGGAATTGGTTTAGGGTTAATCGGAGTTAAAACGAATAAGTTATGAATTTTTGAAGAAAATTAGGAATTAAATAAATAAAGGAAATAATAAAAAAATTTCCAAAAAAAGAAAAAGGGCCGGCTGGCATGTTTTTGGCCAGCAGGCCAATCTCAGCAACCGGCCTTTAGACCAGCAAGCCAAGAGAAATCGGCCCAAACAGCACAGAAATAAAAAAAAAGAGAACAAGGGACTGGCGGGCAAGACTGCAGTGGACTAGCCTGCCAGCCACAGCAGGCCAGCAGGCCAGTCTCAGCAGCGGCCCAAATCAAACTAAAAAAAGGGGTATGGCGCTGGCATGCCGGCCAGGCCAGTGGGCCACGGCTGCCAGCGGGTCGGATTGCAGAAAGGGGCCAGAAAACAAATAAAGGCCTGTTGCTGTACAAAAGGATTATTAAAGTAGGTAAATGAGTTAATTTATTTATTAATTAGTTAAATTAAACTCAGTATTTAAAGAAAAAAAAGATAAGAGAAAAAAATATCATGAATCCTAATAATGGCTGCGGCCGAAAGAAAAAGATATATATATATATATATATATATATATAATATAATGAAACTGATGATGTATATACAAATATATAATTAATTAATATAACATTATTATTATCTAATAAATAAGAAAAATTTAGAAACCCATTAAATATATAAAAATAAAAGAAATAAAAATAGTAGGGAAAGAGAAAAATAATTAATTAAAATATGTAAGTGCTTGAAAGCCTAGGAAAAATGAAATAAAGTGTAGAAACCTAAAATAAAGTCTAGAAAGATAAAATAACGGTAGAAGATAAAATACATTAATGAACCCCACATAACATAGGGTAACTACGCAATATAGGTAATACACAATATAGAACGGAGCATGCAACATAGGACAAACGGAAGTGTGCAAGTGTGACGCATTCATGGCACGAGCATTGCATTTGGCCTATGAGCCGTGTGGCCTGACGAGGCGTGTGATGGGTGTTGGTAATAATGGTTACCTTCACCTAATAGGACCCAGGACATGCATAGCATATCATGGAAAAGAAAGAGCATAATGTGTGATATTAAATGACTGCGTGTGACACGGAGATAGAAGTGCATGCATCATGAACTTGCGCATTGCATTTATTATTGTTGTGATTATTTGTCTTGTTATTAAGTTGTTTCAGCGCTACGTTTTGGGATACGGATCGGGTCGGGTATGTATTTATTTTCTTATTTATGCTTTAGTTGCTTTATTGTTTATCTGTTTATGCTTTATTGCTTTATTATCTGCTCCATGCATTAGGTGCTTTATGTGTCTACCCGACTCAGTATGTGACAGTCCCTTTTCGGGAGAGATGGGTAACCTACGAGTGACTCCCACTCACCCCCCGACCACCCCTCCACAGGTGAGCAGGATTAAGAGTACATATATTTATCGAGGATGGAACAGATTACGCGAGCTCGGAAGAGTGAGCTGAGCTCGAGAAGGGATCTTGTTGACTGGGAGCTTGTTCTTAGGATAGTCAGATAGACCTCCACCTAAGTTTATTGTTTGATTTTAGTATTTCATACTTGACTTAGCGAGTTTCGTCAACCTGTGTACTTGAACTTATTCTGAGGGATTTAATTTAATCAAGACGTTTATTTTTTTTTGTCGTTTCCGCAAAAAATTTCTACGTCAGTTCTGACGTGCAAAGAAGTTTGAACGACGCTTTGTAGTCCTCGTAATAAGCTACGGCGGGTGCACTGTTCCCGATGCTAGGGCTCGGGAGCGGGACGCTACAGTCCGTCCAAAAAATACTATCCAGTTTTTATTTTATTTTTTACTAAAAATATTGTCAATTCTCTTTTAAAAAATGTTTAGAAGTCAAAGTTTCCATATATCCATTGCAATTATCGCTTACATGAATTCTTTATTTTAAGTAAGGGTAGAATATGAATAGTAGCCCGAAGAGTTTTATTTCCTTACATTGTGTTTAAATCAAACTAAGATAATACTTTTAAAAAAATCGACATTTCATTTTTTAAATATTGATCGAGTGTGTGGCTAAGAAGCTTGCAGCACTAGATCATCATAGCACGAGTTTATTATAGTTACATACGCAGTCGAAAAGTATTAAACCTTCTTGTAATCCCAAAAAGAACAGTGGTCATGCTAGTTGAAATTGTGCATTAGGCTCGGTGAACAACTGAGAGTAGCTGTAAACGAGCCGAACGAGCTGAGTATCGTAGTGTTCAAGTTTAGTTCATTTAATTTATCGAACAAGCCAGACTTGCTCGTTTATTTAAACAAACATATTTAATTGTTCAAATTCGGTTCGTTTAACTCACGAACAACATTAATGAGCCGAACATCTTAAACGAACGGTGTCACTTACCGAGTTCGAACAAAAAAAGTGGTTCAAACTCGGTTCATTAACCTTTTAGCCGAGCTGAGCTGAGCTTAAGCCGAACGGGGCAAACATACCGAACGGCTCGGTTCATTTACATGTGGAGATCAAATTTGGACCTTTTAGATTGAAGATTTTAACCAGCACATTTGACTGAGAACTTTTCATTGCATTTCACAATTTACCTTGTTAGAAAAATTACAATGCCCATATAAGATGGTACTTTTGGCACACAAAAACGTAAAAAAAAATTTTATTAAGATAATTTGAACTAAAACGCAATCATATTTAAACAAGAGAGAGCTTATGAAATGGGTTTTGAAATACATTACCATGTCGCTGCTCAAGTGAAGCACTTCAAAATGCCATAAGTTTGCTCTTATCATATTAGAGGTATTACCTCAATCCTCTACATGTCTATTCCGGTTTAGATCTGGAGAAGCTAAAGGTGAGGCAAGATACGAGGTCTCCAATCACGCGTCGTCATGTGTAAAAAAACAGTTTTTTTTCTTTAAGAAAAAGAGCAGCACCCCATTCTTTAAAAAACTGTTTTTTTACACGTGACGATGCGTGATTGGAGACTTCATATTTTCCACCACTGCCAATCATCCCTTTAACCTTATTTTCTTGAAAACAACAATATGTGAATGAGAAGCAGGCTATGCAATTACTATCTCTTGTAAATTTTCCCACAGATAACATATTAAAGCTTAGGCTAGGAACATGCAAGACATCTTTTAGAATTATTTTATCTCTGATTACTGCTGAGCCTATACAATAACTTCTAAGGAAGTTCCATTAGAAATTTTTAACTTTTTTTGGTACTGTAAACAGATTATAAGACTTCAGAAGGTTACCACTACTTGTCATATGGTTAGTTGTACCAGATTCTATGATCTATGAACTGCTGGAGCTCAGCTGGACGTAGCCCACCATTGGAGCTTGAATTGATTCAGCTCGGCCACGTTGTTGCTCAGCAAATTGATCAGAGTAGCAATGTGATCTTTGGTAGGGACCTCAGTTTCAGCTACCTGAGTCGAGCTGAGGTGTGTATGTTAGAATTTATATAGTAAATTCATTACCCGAGGATCACTTAAGAGAACACAAAAGCAAACTAAATAAATGCGGAAGTGTACCTTGCTCCATTGATTATGATGTGGTAGTTCTGACACGTGCGTCAACTGTATCTTCCAAGGGATTACACGATCCCACCAGTTGTTGAATTTACTAAAAGGTATCAACAACTTCCACTACTATACTCGATGGAAAGAATAGATAGTGTGTATTCTTCTCAAGAGTATTTGCTAAATATATATATATATGTATGCGTGCCTTCAGTTGCACGAAACAAAAGCTACAGAGCTTTGGCAAAGAAGTTTGCTTAAGCAAAAATGTCGTTCTACAGCTTTCTGTTTTAAATAATGTAATTCATGCACTACAAACACTCCTTTATATAGCAAGCAAAATGAAACTGAAAGTTTAATACGTAAATCAATTTTACGTTTGCAATGTAAGGAATGCAATTGCTGAATGAACCGTTTGAAAAACGTTTCCCAAAATTATTCCTATTAATGTAAACGTTTTGCTAAAACGTTTTGCAACGATCAATTTTACATTAATATATATATAATAAATATATATTAAATAACAAACACTTCGAGAAGAATACTTGTGGGCTCTTGTCCCTCAGGGACCAGATGTCATTAATAATACGGTCTTGACTTTACGAGTCCTACCATCAAAGACTATAACCGTACGACTGTCTACACATTTAGTGATCCATTCAGATTACACTATGTATCCACTAATATACCAGAGTGATCACTTAACGTGTGGATACGTACAAATATTACGTAACATTAGTAACATATAACATATAACATACATAAGTCCACATATGTTTGATATGTAACTTTAGTCACACGTGTCTCATGCACTACACGTATGAGCATATCAAATCCAACAATCTCCCACTTGGACTATGTATGTTTATGTTACTTATTTGAGCTCCTTTACTGAATGTCCAATAGTGTAATCAACTTAGTCCGGTCCACTCAGTCAATGCCAATAAGAGAAACAAGCAGAACGTCGTCACACTTATGGGTGACGGGTCCCGAATCATGAATCATGATACCAACATTAACTGAATGACATGGATGCTAGAATGGATGTGTAGTGTGGAAATTACATGCTATGTGAGCACACATCAATTTCCAACTTGGTCCTACTTAATGAGATCGACAGAATTCAGAATGAAAGTCGCAAATAATGTACAATCCTGAAACTGCAGTAAACTGAAACTGTAATGTACATTATAATGAATGTCTGAAAAACAATATTCTTTATTGAGCACTACAAAATGTATCAACAGGCTCCCACTAAAGTTGAATATCTTTAGCTGTACTAATACCCATACGAGCCACATGCCCGTGAAACACCATAGGTATTACCCCTTTGGTCAAGGGATCGGCCACCATAAGATCTGTGCCTATATGCTCAATACTGATCAGACCATTCTGAATTCTTTCTTTAACAGCCAGATACTTGATGTCTATGTGTTTCGACTTAGACGAACTCCGGTTGTTATTTGAATATAGCACCGCAGATTATTGTCACAATAGATTTAGAGGTCTCTGAATAGTCTCAACAATACGCAGCCCTGTGACAAAATTACGAAGCCATATCGCTTGACTGGAAGCATGGTAGCATGACACATACTCAGCTTCCATGGTAGATGATGCAACTAGCGATTGCTTTGCACTTTTCCATGAGATAGCACCTCCTGCCAGAAAAAGATGTAGCCGCTGGTAGACTTCATGCTATCCTGACATCCACCGAAATCGGAATCTGTGTACCCAATGATCTCCACTTTTCAGATTTCCGATACGTCAGCATGTAGTGTTTTGTCCTTTGTAGATATCGCAGTACCCTTTTGGCTGCTATCCAGTGATCCATACCCGGATTACTGAGGTACCTGCCCAGCATTCCAGTGATGTATGCAATATCAGGTCGTGTACAAACCTGGGCATACATGATACTCCCTATTGCCGAAGCATATGGAATATCCTTCATTTCCGATCGTTCAAGTTCTGTTTTGGGGCATTGTCTTAGACTGAATTTGTCTCCTCTTGCCACTGGGGTATCAAAAGGTCTGCAATTTTCCATGCCAAATCGCTTGAGCACCTTATCGATATATGTCTGCTGTGAAAGACCCAAGATACCTAAAGAACGATCTCTATGTATCTTAAGTCCTAGCACATATGACGCTTCACCAAGATCTTTCATCTCAAAATGTTTATATAAAAACTTCTTGGTGTCACGTATCATATTAATATCGTTTGCTGCAAGCAGTATGTCATCAACATACAGGACAAGAAATGCAAACTTACTCCCACTAAACTTGTGGTACACACACTCGTCAACCTGATTTGCCTCAAACCGAATGAGGTGTAATGACTTGTGCGAACTTAAAATACCACTGTCGAGACGCCTGCTTAAGCCCATAAATGGATTTCTTAAGTCGACAAACCATGCGTTTAGGATCTCCCACCTCAAAACGAGGTGGTTGACCATGTATATGGTTTCATCGATGTCACCGTTTAGAAAAGCGGTTTTAACATCCATTTGATGTAACTCAAGATCAAAATGTGCCACTAAAGCCATGATAATCCTGAAGAATCCTTCGTCGACACTGGCGAAAAGGTTTCTGTATAGTATATGCCTTCTTTCTGGGTAAACCCTTTTGCAACAAGTCTGCCTTATATCGTTCCACATTACCCTTCGAATCTCGTTTGGTTTTAAAGATCCATTTACAACCAACCGGTTTCGAACCTATGGGTAATGACACGATGTCCCAAACTTTGTTGTCATGCATAGACTTAATTTCTCATTCATAGCTTCAATCCACCTTTCTGAATTTTGACAATGTATGGCCTGATGAATATTTATTGGATCATCTTCCATCACGCCTATGTCAAATTCGTGTTCTTGAAGATATACCACATAATCATCTGATATGGGTTTCTCCTTTCACGAGTGGATCGTCTTAGTGGTACATGTTCTTGAGGTATTGATGGTTCCTCTTGCATCAGTAGTTCCTCGTTCATCAGAAACGATTTCCACAGGTTCCTGTGGACAAGAACTACTAGGGATTAAATCGTTAGATGCGTGTGTCTGTAGTGGAATCTCACCAACGATTGGTTCAATTCGCATATTTACACCATCAGAACGATTTCATCTAATTCAGTGATCTGCTGATGCAAACCATTTCCCCCCGGAACCGAAATATCCTCAAAGAACTGTGTAGAATTTGTCTCGAATATACTTTTGCTAGTGGGATCATAAAATTTGTAACCCCGTGACCTCTCGGCATAACCAAAAAATAGCAGCTGAGCGTTTTGTGTCAGTTTTCTTTCACTTGGCCTATAAGGCCTAGCTTCAGCAGGACAACCCCATTTGGAAATGAAGTAGATTGGGCTTTCGCCCAGTCCATAACTCATATGGAGTTTTGTCAGTTGCTTTAGTTGGTACGCATTGAGGATGTAGGCTGCAGTTTTAAGCGCTTCTCCCCAGAGGGACAATGGCAACGTAGTTTGACTAATCATACTACGAACCATTTCCATTAATGTGCGATTGCGCCGTTCAGCTACACCATTCATGGAAGGCATGCCTGGCATGGTGTACTGTGGCACAATTCCGCACTCTTCTAGGAACTTAGCAAAAGGCCCTGGACATTGTTCACCTGAACCGTCATATCGACCGTAGTATTCACCTCCACGGTCTGATCTGACGGCCTTAATCCTTCCATTGAGTTGTAACTCAACTTCTGCTTTATAGGTTTTAAACATGTCCAAAGCTTGCGCTTTGTCTTTGATCAAGTATATGTAACCATAACGTGAATAATCGTCGATAAAGCTAATGAAGTATGTATGACCATTTGGGTAGCTGTATGAAATGGTCCACTGATATCTGTATGAATTAGCTGTAGTACACTCGACGCACGTTTGGCTTCATATTTGCGGACTTTGGTTTGTTTTCCTTTAGCACAAATATACATGATCCGAAATTGTTGTGTCTAAAGGATCGAGAATGTCGTTTTGACTAGACGTTCGATTCGTTTTTCGAAATGTGGCCTAAACGTCTATGCCATAACGTTCCTGAATTCTCGTGAGTTAACTTTTGCTTACGTTTCGAGTACTTGTTTGCAAGGTTTCTTGAGTTGAAGCGACATTAATAGAATAAAGCCTATCTGTTTCGACAATTACCATTACCAACCAATTTAGACGCAAGAAATAATCTGAAGGTCCATTCCCAATATCACAAAAATAACCATCTTTGTCTAAACGATAAAAGGAAATTAAGTTTCGTCTAAAGACGGCACAATATAAGTTTCACAGATCTAAATAATAGCCAGTAGTCAGCAATAGTCTGAAGTGCCCAATAGCTTCAACCTTTGCCCTGCCATTTCCTGAGTAGATATATATCTCTCAGCTGGATTTGGCTTTCGATGGCTCAGGCAACCCTGCAAAGACACAGATAAATGGGTGGTTGCACCCGTATCAATCCACCAAGTGTCTTTAGGTACTGAAACAAATTAATTTCTGAATAACCAAAGCAAAAGATGTACCTTTCTTAGCAAGCCAAGAACGAAAACCGGTACAGTCTTTCTTCACATGTCCCTTCTTTTTACAGAAGAAACATGCGGGGCCCTTATCCGACCCTTTGACAGCAGTCGGTTTTGCCCTTTTATCCGCTTTCTGCAGGCCTTGATCTTTAACTGCTTGTGTAGCCTTACGTTTCTTTCCACCATTCTTGCTTTTGGTGATGGTGACATGTACACTTGCAGCGGTTTCGTTCTGAAGCCGTTCCTCTTCCTGAACACAGTGAGCGATCAACTCATTCACTGACCACTTCTCCTTCTGGCAGTTGTAACTTACCAAGAAGTGGTTAAACTTAGGAGGAAGGGAGTTAAGACCATTACCACCAGCATGTCATCAGACACGTAGTTTCATGCTCCTTAACTTAGAAACCATATGAGACATCTCCATGATGTACTCCCAATGCCACCATCACCACGATACTTGTTTGAGCAAAATTTCTTTAAGAGATTCCCATTTCGGTTTTCTCATTCCTCATGAATCGTTGCTCAAGTTAAGCCAAAAATTCCTTGGCCGTGGTGGATTCAGAAACAGACCCCTGAATGCCTCAGGAATAGTCTTCTGCATGATCTTCAGACATATGCGGTTGGACTTCAACCAGCGAGCCATAGTATCCTTCTGCTCACTAGTGCTATCATCATGTAGCACTGCTGGTTGGTCCATCTGAAGCGCAATGTCCAGATCGGCTAACCCCAGAAAGATCTCCAATTGATCTTTCCAAGCCTTAAAGTTTGAACCATTCAACATCGGAATATTATTAACACCGGAAAAGATTGCTGAAATAAAAGGAAAAACAAAGAACAAAATAACACATAAGTCAATATCAACTGCAATATAATTTAAGTTCAAATCAAGTATAGAACACTTCCATCTCCCAAAATCTTTCAATGTTAAGTGCTCTTTGGAGTCTCCTTAACATTGTCCAACAATTGGGGTGTAGAAATTGATGCAACGATACACCATACGTAAATAGTCACCTTCCTTTGGGCCGATGAACTAGTCACGTATTTCTTTATTATCGCCGGACTTTTTCAATTACTACGATGTGATATATGTGACTTCGACAACTACGTCTTCCTTTGGGCCGACTAATAGCTGTGCGAAGCACATACACACCTGTCACAAACTTAACAATTGCACATGCGATGATATGATTGCCGCACTTTAAGGGGATCATATTAAAGCCATACATTTGCTAAGATGCGTATCTTTATGGTTCTATACACCATTGCAGTTTATCAATTAACATGAAGATTTATGTTTGACCGTAACGTATGCATCCAGACATACGCCTGGTTGAACCCTTGCATTTTCTTCCAATTTTGAGATGCCACTGAAATTCTCAAAATCAAGAAAATAACACCCCATCGATAATTCTTAAGATCAATGAAGATTTATCAATCAATGCCGCTTGCGACATATCCGAATGATGAAACATTATAAAGGTCTGAAGTGAACCGATTCGGTAATACCCAGTAATCTAGACAGTATTGCCATTCCACACAATTTCCATGCCACCGGTGGAGTCACTATCTGTAGACGGTCTCGCTTAAGAATCGGTTTTCTAAGACAGAACCATGTGCATGGTGTATTTATCACAACTTCTTATTCATCTATCACAAGCAAATATTTTTGATTGATAATGTTTGTCAAAATGAGTTCATTTTTGCTCAAACCGTCTAGCCAAACTGAATATTGCAAAATTTCAATCACATAATGAAAATTTGCTTAATCAAATTTACATAAATAATATAAGCATAACGAAAACTGTTGTTATGCACGAAAATATGTAATGCACTAAGTGTATGCTTAATTTGTAATTTGTGCTGTAAATAAATGCACCTAATAATTACATAGAACATCATTTGTACGTATATGAAATTATAGTAATGAAACGTACGCTAATGTCACACACTTACTAAATACATGATTGAAAACTCCACTTTATATGCATCAGTAGAAAGATTGATCTGAAGATAGAAGCCAGTCTTTACTGATTTTTTTTTTTTCCTTCTTCTTGGATATCCATGGGATAACGTTAGAATTGACTGGCAACAACATTGGGCAATACCCTCAAATTAAGTATTTATGGACAAGCTTCCACTTTTCAGGCCGAGGATACCAAAACTGAAAAGTAGTCCACTTAAAAGCAAAATTGAGGTATACAATAAAATAGAGAATAGCAAGCATATGACTTTTCATTCTTTGCACTTCTCTACCAATTACAGGTCAGGCTACTGCACAAAATTCTAAATTTGAGTTGCTTCCTAAGAAATGTATATTCCAAACACTTTCTGTTTCTAATACAATTTTCCTAGGTACAGCAATGTCCCAAATCGACAGAGTAAGGCTGAAGATTTCATGTATGTAATCTGAAGCTAATGCGACATAAGATGTGCAGCATACATTTACTGACGCTAATTTTGAAAAGAAAACTTCAGCAATAGAAAAGAAGCTTCAGCAATGCAAAAAAAATATGCAAAGCAACAAAAGAAACTTCACCAACGTTTCTATCTTAATGTTATATGCATAAACATGAAACAAGAAAACAGTGTCGTGTTCTCATTAAGCGTGCTCTGATACCACTTGTCAGAATTATATAGTAAATTCATTACCTCGAGAATCACTTAAGAGAACACAAAAGCAAAGTTAATAAATGCGGAAGTGTACCTTGCTCCATTGATTATGATGTGGTAGTTCTGACACGTGCGTCAACTGTATCTTCCAAGGGATTATACGATCCCACCAGTTGTTGAATTCACTAAAAGGTATCAACAACTTCCACTACTATACTCGATGGAAAGAATAGATAGTGTGTATTCTTCTCAAGAGTATTTGCTAAATATAATATATATATGTATGCGTGCCTTCAGTTGCACAAAACAAAAGCTACACAGCTTTGGCAAAGAAGTTTGCTTAAGCAAAAATATCGTTCTACAGCTTTCTGTTTTGAATAATGTAATTCATGCACTACAAACACTCCTTTATATAGCAAGCAAAATGAAACTGAAAATTTAATACGTAAATCAATTTTACGTTTGCAATGTAAGGAATGCAATTGCTGAATGAACCGTTAGAAAAACGTTTCCCAAAATTATTCCTATTAATGTAAACGTTTTGCTAAAACGTTTTGCAACGATCAATTTCACATTAATAATATAATAAATTATATATATTAAATAACAAACACTTCGAGAAGAATACTTTGTGGACTCTTGTCCCTCAGGGACCAGATGTCATTAATAATACGGTCTTGACTTTACGAGTCCTACCATCAAAGACTGTAACCGTATGACTGTCTACACATTTAGTGATCCATTCAGATTACACTGTGTATCCACTAATATACCGGAGTGATCACTTAACGTGTGGATACGTACAAATATTACGTAACATTAGTAACATATAACATATAACAATATAAGTCCACATATGTTTGATATGTAACTTTAGTCACGTGTGTCGTGCACTACACGTATGAGCATATCAAATACAACCGTGTTGTATTTTGCCGAGTTGCTCCAAGCTGTGATGTGCTGCCAACCTGATGTCCAGCAACACATAGGCCCATGATAGAAGGTCGGCCTTGGACTTTGGCAAATGGACCCCTTTCGGTAGATTCCTTCAACTTATGACGAGATGTTAATTTTTTTCTTTCTTTTTTTTTTTTTTGAGCTAGACGATATTTTTATTTTTTTTATTTTTTATATTTTTGAAAATAGATGGGATGTTTTTACAATCAGCTAAATTATAGAGGTAGCGACAAATTCTTTTGATGCTAGAAGTAGCTATAATTGATGGTTGGCTAATTTAACAGATTGAGATAGAACCTCTTCTGGTTTTTCCATATTATAAGGAGAAAATAGCTTTGTCCATCTATGCATCACTAGTTATTCTATTAGTTTTTAATTTTATTCAGCTCCTGTCAAAGCTAAATATAATTGTATTGATATAAAAATCACAAATTAAATATGAAATTGCGAGTGACACTAGAAGCAAGACAAGAATTCTAACCTTAAGTCACGTAATTCTCTTTTACGAGGCGTCGCACCTGAATTCACTTTCCAGCACTCATATCCACCATTTTATTCATTTCATCAGAAAAAACCTTTTAAAATTTTCCGTTTAATTTAGTTGTAAAATTCTTGTGACACAGCATCTGTGAGATCGTCCTCCACCTACACCAGTCAGTCTAAACTCGGTGTGCTACATCATTATTTATGTATCCATCCTGCTATACAAATGATCGTATATATTTGAACTTACTTACTTGTGGAACCACTTGAGTCTCGATGGCGAGTTAAATATTCTTACTGTCGGCCGCACCGCTGAAGTCACAGTGCAGATATTCGGTCTTAAAATGATTAATCTTTAGACATTTTTTCTCTAAATCACTTCTCCATTGCTCTGTTCTCCGTTGTTCTCCATTGTTATCAATTATCATGCTTCTATTGTATTTTACGATTAATGATAATGGGAAAAACTTCATGTGATTGAGAGACGAAAGCAAGAGAGAGAGAAAAGCAATGCAATTGTACAGATGGTCCGTCACTCGTGTTGATGGGATTTATTTCCTCAACTGTGAAAATTTTTGAGCATTCAATTCTCATCAGAAACTCGGAAAGAGACTTCAATGTCTATCAA
This sequence comes from Eustoma russellianum, assembly GCA_036186865.1. Lineage (NCBI taxonomy): Eukaryota > Viridiplantae > Streptophyta > Magnoliopsida > Gentianales > Gentianaceae > Eustoma > Eustoma russellianum. The sequence goes on from AP025057.1 coordinate 28,975,901, forward strand.
AAACATCAAGAATAAATATTTGTTGAAGCTAAAGGCCAAATCTCCTTTTTTAGGACTTCAATTACTCCAGCCCTATAGAATTGTGTGGATAATACAAATTAGAAACTCTTCAATTTCCAAAGCTGTTAAAACATTGCTAAAACTCACAGAAGATGGCAAACTGAACCAGCAATATTAGATTTTACTATACATGAGATTTTACGATACATGCTTGTTAAGTCCTTAAAACACACTAGAAGGGGGTTGAATAGTGTGTTCACCAAGTATGGATATTTTCTGGATATTTTTCATTTTGAATGCAACCAATACTTGGAAGTGTTCTTTAAGAAGAATAAAAACTTGCAAAAAGGTAAAGAACACAAGGATGTATAGAGGTTCAAGTCAAATGACTCTACTCCTCTACCTTCTTGATTTTTCACAAGAATGATTTTGAAAAGGGGATTGTTATTTCTATGGAGGGAAACAACAATCAAAACAAAATCCAACAAGTTGGAAAACTAGGCCACACGCCTAGACCACAACCGAGAATTCTAACCCTTTGAAGTCTAGCCTCCAAAGATCTTCTTTGCTCTCAAAGAAATTTTGTAGGGAGAATAGTGCACCACAACACTATAAACTAACCATTCAAAGTCTAGAAAACTCAAAACAAGAAACACCTTTGCTTCTTGACCAGCAATCTACACAGCCTCTCACAATCTTCACTCACTAAGAAGAAGACTCTTCTTCCTTTACAACACAACTCTCAACAATAAAGTAAAATGTATAAGATTACAACTATTTTGAGAGCTTGAAACTTGAGAGAAATTTGAGAGCTTGAATAATGGTAGAAAGTTATTGAGAGAAGAGAAAAACCCTTCTTTTATCACTTTGAGAATTTCTTCCCATTTGAATCCACCTGCAGAGCTCATAATGGGTTTTGGCATCTTGTGTTGGTGTGTCCTCATCATTGGAGATCTTCCCTTGGCATGTAGCAACGCTTTTGGAGAGATTTCAAAAAGAAAACCAAGAACGGAAACCTGACATCTTCAGGTTTGAGGGAGGACTTGTGAAAATAACACTAAAAGAGGAGGGTACAAAGAGTCAACTCATGTTAGAAAGTGAAGCATAAGACCTTTGTAACGTTGGTCACATGAAGCACCTAATGTTTTAATGAACAGGCGTTCGAAGTGACATGGAGCGCTTAATGTGAAAATGAACAAGCGTTCGAAGTCACATAAAGCGCCTTACTTGGGCAGCTAAAAGCGTTCGAAGTCACATGAAGCGCCGAATGTCAGCCTTCATGCTTGTTCGAACTAATTCTGATATTTCTCAAAAAGTACTTGGTGTACGTGCCCATTTGGGGGGGGGAAGTACTTTTGACTTGGTGGTACACATGAAGCGCCTAATGTAGGCGTTCAAAGTGTACTGCCCCTTTTCTCAGAACACATGAGGCGCCTAATGTAGGCGTTTGAACTGTTCGGGCTTCCATACAGTTCACATGAAGCACCTAATGTAGGCGTTCGAAGTGTACGGGCTTCCATACACTTCACATGAAACGCCTAATGTAGGCGTTCAAAGTGTATTGGAATTCACCAAGGTACATGAAGCGCCTAATGTAAGCGTTCGAAGTATACTGACTTCCAACCACTTCACATAAGACGCCTAATCCATCATTCGAAGTATAAACTTGTGCAAATCATCAAAACTTAAACTCTGTTTTAACATTCTACCTCTTTTTGATGATTTCACAACATGCAACTTTTTAAAGTTAGCTCCCCCTTAACTTATGCTCCCCCTCACTTGGTGTAAGAAAAAAAATAACTTGGAAAGAATAAAGTGATGATGCAATTAACTGAACAACATTAATTGAAAATTAGTAAAATACCAAGTCAAAGTTTCTTGTAAAGGAAATGAAATTTTCACATAGCAATAACAACAAAAAAAATTACATTATCACCACTAGCACCTCCTCTTGGAGCTATGAGTCCATTGAAACCAAAACCATCATTAGTGGCAAAATCAGCGAAGCCGCCCATGCCCATGGACCCTTCAACATCGCCAGAGCCGCCTGCACCATCACCACCACCACCACCACTTTTCCCCTAAATCATCAAAATTAGGGAGAAGAGCCCACGGACTGATCTGCATGAAGGCATTTTTAAATGCATTCATGCGAAATTCATTTCGCACATGCCGAGCTTCATGCTCAACATCACGAAGATGCAACTGTTGAACAATCCGTTCAAGAGAGGCTATTCATGATAGCAACTCAGATGAATTGCTACCACCTGTATCTTCTTGATTTCCTTCATCAACCTCATCAGCAACATCAGGAATGGTATTGGCTTTGTGTTTCTGAGAGTCTATGGCTTGGGCAATGTTGTAGTTGTCGTAGAAGTCAGTCTTGGCCACCATTGTCAAATCACCATCGGATATATCAATACCCTTGCACTTCATTAAAATAGTGACAATGTTTGCAAAAGGCAAGGCTTTTGAACCTTTCTGTAGTGCTGCCATCGTGACTTCAACAAGAATACATGCGAAGTTAAGCTGAGTCTGGTGTTTGATACGATAAGCAACATAGAAATCCATGTTGCTTGGATTTCTATTTGACTTACCGTTTATACAGTAAGTGACTACATCCAGCAAAATGCGGTCCACCAGAGTCATGTTCTGAGTCTTCTTGGAAGGAAGTACCCCAGATCGAACTTTACGTCCTGCTCACGAACACCATACTTGCTGCTCCAGTCAAAGACAAAGAAATCTAACAGTCCCTCATTTCTGACTCCAAGAACATCAAATATTTCTTGGATAGAAAAACTGAGGGGTGTACCACCAACAACAGTATTCAGAGAGAATGGCTGGGACTCTGATTGTGGAGTTATCCACATGTTTGCGTAAAAGAGCATGGCGTGATCGCGAGAGAAATTCATCATATCATCTCGAGACCAGAGAGGCATCCAGTCTTGATGATCCAGCAGGGAGATGACCTGATGAATGTTATGATTCTCTGTAAAGTCAGTAATCCGAACAAGTTTAAGAGGCACCACTGGTCT
>AP025057.1:28979258-28989799 GCA_036186865.1 Eustoma russellianum
TGTCAACTTTACCTCTTGAAAAACCATTATTAAGAAGAAAAGTACTTAACCTCTCGTACCAAGCTCTTGGAGCTTGTTTGAGGCCATAAAGAGCCTTTTTAAGTTTGAAGACATGATGTGGTGAATCATGACATTCAAACCCGGGAGGTTGTGCAACATACACTTCTTCTTGAATAACACCATTCAAGAAGGCGGATTTAACATCCATTTGGTAAAGTTTAAAATCCCTATAACAAGCATATGCTAATAACATCCTAATAGCCTCAAGCCGTGCTACGGGTGCAAATGTCTCATCAAAATCGATACCTTCTTCTTGACGGTATCCTTGAGCAACTAACCTAGCCTTGTTTCTAGTGACATTACCTTGATCATCCATCTTGTTACGAAAAACCCATTTCGTACCAATAATAGGATGATCGTGTGGTTTGGGAACTAACTCCCAAACATCACTTCTTTCAAATTGGTTTAATTCTTCTTGCATAGCCAAGATCCAATTTTCATCAAGAAGTGCATCTTTAATTTTTAGGCTCTATAAGAGAGACAAATGCATTCTCTCTATATTGCCTTCGTGTGGTGATACCCCTATTTAAATCACCTATGACCAACTCGTGGGTGAGAACTTTTGTGCTTAAATGATCTAGGAAGATTGGAGACATCTCCTCCAACTTCCTCATGATCATGTTCCGGAAGTGAACCTTCATCATTCACATGAATCTCATTTCCGGAATGTGATGCATTTTTTTTTGTGTATCAACATGAGTATGAGAAATTTCTATTTGACTCACTAAGTTCATGCACACAAGGTGGAGGAGTACCTTCAATAGGTTCACTCTCAAGTCAATGAAGATGTTTCCATTTGGAGGATCATCAACAATCTCTTGTTGAGCAACCATAGGAATATCCTCAAGAATTTCTTCTTGAGGAGTCACATCTTCATTTTCTTCACAATCCTCATTAAGTTTAGGTTCGTCACTAAGTGACTCATTAAACTTAACATGGATTGATTCTTCCACCTTTTGACTCCTTTTGTTGAAAACACGAAATGCCTTACTATTTGAGGCATAACCTAAAAAGATACCTTCATCCGCTTTGAGGTCAAGTTTGTCCAAAGTATCCTTGGTATTAAGTATGAAACACTTGCAACCAAAACTTTGAAATACCCAATTTGGGAACTTTTCCATTCCAAAGCTCATAAGGTGTCACATTTAGGTATGGTCTCAAATATACACGATTGATCACATGGCAAGCGGCATTTACCGCTTCGGCCCAAAATATTTGGGCAAACCGAACTCATTCAACATTGCTCTACACATTTCTTGTAGAGTTCTATTCTTTCGTTCGGCCACACCATTTTGTTGAGGAGTTCTAGGCGTCGAAAGGTCATGTGAGTATCCTTTGGATACACAAAACCTTTCGAAATCACCATCAAACTCACCACCACGATCACTACGGATGGTCTTAATGGTGTCACCCACGTGATTTTCCAATCGTCTACTTAATTCATAAACTCACTACATGCATCATTTTCTTAGCTAGAAACATCACCCATGTATAACGAGTATAGTCATCTACTACCACGAAGGTATAATGTTTACCACCCAAACTTTTTGTTCCAACATCCCCATACAAATCCATATGAAGCAATTGTAGGGGTTTGGAGGTGGATATATTTGTCTTGGGTTTGAAGCTTGTTTTCACAAGCTTCGCCTTTTGACAAGTGTCACATAAGTCATGGTTTTCGAAACTCATTTTTGGAAGGCCTCGGACTTTATTATTTTCGCAAATAAATTTAAATGTTTTGAAACATACATGTCCGAGACGTCTATGCCATAGTTGCGTCAAATCATTCTTAGCAACTAAGCAAGATACATTTTGAGAAACCAAATCATTGATGCTAAGTTTGTAAATATTTTGAAACGCAAAGCCTCAAATAAGATATCATTACCCTTTTTCACAACACACTTTGTTTTCAAAAACGTTACCTCATAATTAGCATCACATAGTTGACTGACACTTATCAAGTTAAACTTAGACCTACAACATATAAGACATCACTAAGAGAGAAGGAATCGTTACCCACAATACCATGTCCTTTGATTTGGCCTTTGCTACCTCCAAAGTGGACAACTCCTCCATCTTGCATAGTGAGTCTATGGAAGAGACTTTGTCTCCCGTCATATGGTTGGAACACCCACTGTCCACGACCCATTTGACCTTCTTGTCTTCGCTTTCTCCATTGAGTGCTAGGGCCTACAAATGAACCATATGAAGTTGGTACCCTTTTTGTTTTGGGTCCTTGAAGGTTAGTTACCTTCATTTCGCCTTTCGGCACCCACAAAGACCTTTTATTTTTAGCCCTACATACTCTTTCTACATGACCTTTCCTATTGCAATAAAAACATGTAGGAGTATGTTGTGAGATTGTGCATGCTTGTGCGAATGCTTGTGCGTAGGCACATTTCGTGATTCCTTTTTAGGAACAACCTTCTTTGGAATCGAAGAAGGTTTTTGTTTCACGACATGGACCAAAGGTTGTGACCTTTGGTGCATTTGCCTTTGCTTAGGCATGTGCCTTGTTTCTTCAAGGAGGTTTTAGACTCCTTGACTTGTGCTTGTTCCTTTTTTTCCCTTCTTAGATGCATACATGGCACTAGGCTTGATTTTAGCTTTCATCCTAGATGCATCCTTAACCTCTACTTTGTAGCACTTACCCTTGAATCATTTTTCTTCTCATCAAGGGCTTGAGCACATGATTTCATCAAATCATGTTTCTCTTCAGTGCAATCACATGCATGGTCAAAAATATATCATGCTCAAGTTGTAATGCAATGTGATCTTCTAATGTCATTATATTCATTTAAGCATGCTCTAAATTCCTTTTGACACGTTTGTATTTTAAATCTAAGAGGTCATTTTCTTGCACTAAATCATCTCTTTCATCAATTAATCTATAGTGAGATGAAATTGCATACCTCCATGTCATCATCAATGGCCATGAGTGCAAAGAACTCCTTGTCTAGATCATCTTGAACCACACCCGTGAGTGCAAGATCATCATGCGTCGCCATTGTCGCTCTCGGACCGGAAAGAATGCTCTCCCAATGGGCTACTTCCGCTTGCAAGGCCTTCTTCCTTTGGTAGATGGCCTTCTTATCCTTGAGTTGCGGCTCCTTCACCCGACAATCCTTCATGAAGTGACCAAACTTCCCACACTTTATATTTGTTTCTTGGTCCTTCACCTTGTCCTTGGAGAATTTTCTTTGATGAATCTTTTAGCTTCATCCTCATTCTTTCTCGCAAAACGTCGGAATCTTCTAACAGAAGTCCGACTTCGTCATCCGAGTCCTCCGACTCGCAAGCAAGAGCTTTTGTAGAGTGGCGAATGGGGTCGTTCTTTCTTGATCAAGATGAATCTCATAAGTGATGAGATTCCCATATAGCTCATCCAAGGTGATGGTCTCCAAATCCTTGGACTCCTCAATGGCCGTACTTTGCGTTCCATTCTCTTCCTAAGCTGTTTAGGAAGCAATGATTGAGATCCTCTTGTTCTATTTTCTTGCCAACCGCAGTGAGAAGGTTGACAAGTTTGGTGAATCTTTGATGGACTCTTCGATCTTTTCACCTTTGGGGACAGTGAAGTTGTAGAATTGTTTGATCAACTGTCTCCTCTTTGCCTTCCTCACTTGAGATGTTCCTTCATGGATCATCTCAGCTTTGTCCAAGCCTCATGAGCGGATTGGACTCCTTGAATCTGAGCTCTCTCATTTGGAGTAAGAGAGCTATTCAAAATAGCAAGAGCTTTGCTATTTATGGCAAACTGTAACTCCTCTTCAGGAGTAGGATCATCAATATCAAAAGGAATGATGGAACCTTTTGAACCTTCTCCATATTCGTACCCACATAACGAAGATATGTTTCCATGTTTGATTTCCATAGTGGGTAGTTGAGAGGATCAAACATAGGAACTTTGACATGGACACTTGAAATAGAAGGGAGAAGTGTCTCTTGCCTCCTTCTTCTTGAGGCATCACCACTTGGGGAACTAGCATCATCAAAAACAAAGGGATCCATACTCTAATGATCAAATCTTGTATTTGAACTCAAATAACAAGATTAGGTCTGATACCAATTGTTAGGTCCCTTAGAACACACTAGAAGGGGGTTGAATAGTGTGTTCACCAAGTATGGATATTTTATGGATATTTTTCGTTTTGAGTGCAACCAATACTTGGATGTGTTCTTTAAGAAGAATAAAACTTGCAGAAAGTAAAGAACACAAGTGTATAGAGGTTCAAGTCAAATGACTCTACTCCTCTACCTTCTTGATTTTTCACAAGAAGGATTTTGAAAAGGGGATTGTTATTTCTATGGGGGAAACAACAATCAAAAACAAAATCCAACAATGGAAAACTAGGCAACACGCCTAGACCACAACCGAGAATTCTAACCCTTTGAAGTCTAGCCTCCAAAGATCTTCTTTGCCCTCAAAGAAATCTTGTAGGGAGAATAGTGCACCACAACACTATCAACTAACCCTTCAAAGTCTAGAAAACTCAAACAAGAAGCACCCTTGCTCCTTGACCAACAATCTACACACCTCTCACAATCTTCACTCACTAAGAAGAAGACTCTTCTTCCTTTACAATACACTCTCAAAAAAAGTAAAATGTACAAGTTACAACTATTTGAGAGCTTGAGCTTGAGAGAAAATTGAGAGCTTGAATTGGTAGAAAGTTAGAAGAAGAAAGAAACCCTTCTTTTATCACTTTGAGAATTTCTTCCCGTTTGAAACCCCTGCAGAGCCAATAATGGGTTTTGGCATCTTGTGTTGGTGTGTCCTCATCATTGGAGATCTCCCTTGGCATGTAGCAACACTTTTGGAGAGATTTCAAAAAAATGCCAAGAAAGGAAACCTGAATCTTCAGGTTTGAGGGAGGACCTGTGAAAATAACACTAAAAGAGGAGACAAAGAGTCAATGATGTTAGAAAGTGAAGCATAACCTTTGTAACGTTGGTCACATGAAGCGCCTAATGTGTTTAATGAACAGGCGTTCGAAGTGACATGGAGCGCTTAATCTGAAAATGAACAGGCGTTGAAGTCACATAAAGCGCCTTATGTGGGCAGCTAAAAGCGTTCGAAGTCACATGAAGCGCCTAATGTCAGCCTTCATGCTTGTTCGAACTAATTCTGACATTTCTCAGAAAGTACTTAGTGTACGTGCCCATTTTGGGGGGAAAAGTACTTTTGATTTGGTGGTACACATGAAGCGCCTAATGTAGGCGTTCAAAGTGTACTGCCCTTTTTCCCAGAACACATGAGCGCCTAATGTAGGCGTTCGAAGTGTTCGGACTTCCATACACTTCACATGAAGCGCCTAATGTAGGCGTTCAAAGTGTACGGGCTTCCATACACTTCACATGAAGTGCCTAATGTAGGCGTTCAAAGTGTACGGGCTTCCATACACTTCACATGAAGCGCCTAATGTAGGCGTTTGAAGTGTACTGGAATTCACCAAGGCACATGAAGCGCCTAATGTAAGCGTTCGAAATATACTGACTTCCAACCACTTCACATAAGGCGCCTAATCCATCGTTCGAAGTACAAACTTGTCCAATCATCAAAATTTAAACTTTGTTTTAACAAGGCTAACATGAGATTTTATTATACATTACATCCATGCATGCATGAACGCATATGCATTTTTGAGCCACCTTTTTTTTTTCTCATCAGGAAAACTCGTTTTGCTTTATAATTTGGGCCTCTCGACGTTTTGTGTTGATTTGGACGTTTCCCATTTTCAAAGGGAGAAGGCCCGGCTGGTTTCCCTTGCTTATAATCTTACTTCTTCATTTATTTTACGATTGGTAGTTGGTTTTCTTGCACCAAGTAAGAAAATCTTGTCTTTCCATTTTGTGAAAAATCACAAAACCCACTTGAGTTTAAAGGTTTTGATGGATGTCACACGAATCCAGGAACAAAATAGTAGAGAAATGTAGAAAGAGATCTACCCCTAGTCCTATTATCTCAAATTACTATCCTGATGTATGAGGTCGGGCCTTCGAACAACTGGTAAAGTTACTGCTATGTGACTTTCAGATTATGGATTCGAGGTGCGGAAATAGCCTCTTGCACAAAGTGTAGGTTAAAGCTGCGTACATCAGATCGCGAAGCAATCCGGCCTCTCTCCCGACCCTACACAAACGCGAGAGCTTTGTGTTAGGTCCGAAATACACTCTAGAGGGGGGGTGGTGAATAGAGTGTTTGGCTCTTTTTGCGGAATTTTCTCTTTTGTCTCAACTCAAAAAGGATATTCAAAATCAGAGCAAGAATTGGAGATGAGAGATAATGAATGAGTATACCGGATATAGAGTGGTTCGAATCGTAAATGATTCTACTCCACTACCACTTTGTTTCCAAAGTGGATTTTCAACAACTACTCTTCTTATTATGAACAATAAGAACAACCACAGCAACACTTACACTAACACTTTGGTGTAAGCAACAACAACAGCAACTTCTTGCACAAAACACACTTGTGCAACTACAGCAACTACAGCTCTTAGCAAGAACAACTTCTTGCTTCCTCACTACTTCAACAAAAGTTCCCTCAAGAACTTCTCACAGTGGGTTGAAAAAATATAGTAAGGTTCACACTTTCTCACAAGTCTAAGCACAAGTAAGAGATCAAATATTTATGGTTCCTCTTGTGCTTGACTCTCTTTCTCTCAATATACAATAATGAAGATCAAAGAAAAGCTAGACAAACTTTAAACAAATTTACAAGTATGAGAGAAATATACAACAATGGAAAATGAAGCTAGATGATGTTGAAAGTGTGTCTTTGCTTCATCCAAGCCTTCTCTATTTATAGATGAAGTTCACCACGTTTTTGAGGCTCTCCACCAAGTCTTCATCTTCAAAAATGTCAAGATAATGCCCAAATAGTCTCTAGCCACCCTATGGAGTGATTTGATTTTGGATAGCCACCCTAGAAAATCTTAGACATCTATACAATAGTCAAGGAAGCATGTAATAGGTTGGATTAAAGTCCACAAGAAATTTTAGCAAGATTGGAAAGAGAAAACATCATAAATCTCCCTTGGATTTTGTTCCAGCGTTCAAAAAATTTGAATTCTGGAGGACATCGATCGATCGAAGTCCCTGGAAGGGAGAGATCGATGTCCTCAGAAGATTGCAGAATTTGAAACTGCCTGACATCGATCGATCGATGTCAGGGGCTGAAGTGACATCGATCGATCGATGTCACCTGGTTTAGAGATCGATGTGTTCTGATCAACATCGATCGATCCATGTCAGGGGCTGAAGTGACATCGATCGATCAATGTCCTTGTGGTTGAGGGTTCGATGTTCTCAGATTGACATCGATCGATCGATGTCAGGGGCTGAAGTGACATCGATCGATCGATGTCCCCAGCTTGAGAGATCGATGTCAACCAGTGAGTTCCAATCTCAACCATCTTTGGACATAATGTGTTTTGCCCATCTTGCATCAAATATCAAACATAAATTTAACTCATTCAAAACATCTTTTCATCATCAAAACGTTTTTACAACTTAACAATCTCCCCCTTTTTGATGATTTCAAAACCACAATTCAAAAGATGTTTTTACATGATATTTTTTCAACTAAACTTGATATTTTTACAAACTCCCCCTTAGTTCATGCTCCCATCAATCTACTCAACATGCTCCCCCTCAAACTATGCATCAAGTTTTGTATTTTCATCATTTCAATATGTAAAGCATATCAAGAGACTTCATGTCATGCTATACAAAACATCATGCCAACAACAATATCAAACCATCAACTAGCACCAACTTATCAACTTAGATATGCATAAAGCAATATCAAACAAAGCCAAAACAAGTCGTGACAAAACCATATCAAGTTCAACTAGCATGCCAAAACTATATCAAGCCATCAAATATATCATATCAAGCCATCTAGCATACTTCAAATATATCATATCAAGCCATCTAGCATACTTCTCTTCCTTTTTGAAAGCATCAAAAAATATCAAATGAAGGATAAAAATAAGTAGAAAATATCAAGTTTTGAGATACATAGATAAACTCAAACTTGCAAAACTATGCATAAGTAAGAGGGAATGGGGAATCATAAAGTACTACTCCTCATCGGAGGAGAAACACAATCCGGAGAGAGCGGCTTTGAGCTTCGTTTTCAACTTTTGGTACTTGGTCTTTTGGATAGTGAGCTCCGTTTCTAAATTATTTACCCTTTTTGTGAGATTGGCGCTGTCCTTTTCCAAATCATCAATACGGACTGCTTCCTTAGTTAAGTCTTCTCCCCATTGACCAAGTGTAAATTGAAGTTCGTCAATCTCTGCTCTAACATCAAACTCGTCATCAGAGCCACTCCCTTCTGTCATTGGGGCTTTGCCTTTGTCTATTCGGGAGGTAGGACTTTGAGGAGTCGGTTGGCGTTCAATGGTTGGCTCAGTAGGGTGTGGTGGCAATACTGGCTCATTTTCAGCTTCATCTTCCTCAGAGTCATGAGTACCACCCATTCGTTGCGCTTCCTTCCTAGACTTAAGAATTTGCTGGATGTTAGACTTTGAGTAATAATCCTTATTTGTAATGGCCTCTTCGTATTCGTCATCCAGTACTAAATTAGCGTTTCTCAATAATCTATATATCAGATTACTGTAGGGAAGTGCCTTTGATTTCTTCGTAACTGCCTCCAACACATTTTCAAAGAATACTTCCCCAAAGTTTACTTGCTCTCTCATGGCTATGCGGTAGGTAATATAGAAGTCGAGGTTGCTAGGAAGTTTTGCCGATTTTCCATTTACATAGAAGGTAACTATGGCAAGCAAAACTCGGTAAATCAAAGGCATGTCATTTGTGTTTTTCGTGGGGTGGAATCCAAGAAAGGTTTTGACTTCATTCTCGGTCACTTGGTATTTGTGAAAATCCCACTTCCAAGGATCGAAATCTTTGACTCCCTCATCAGGTGCACCAAGAATATCATTAATTTGTTTGGTGTGAAATGAGACTACTTGACCATCAATAACCGAATTTAGAGAAAACGGATTTCCATTTAGATAGTCAGTCCAAAGGTTTGCATAAAACATCCGTGTATAACGAGTAGACATTGAACCCATCTCAGAGGAATCCCACAAAAACATCCATTTTTGATCATACAATAAATCAATGATTGGTTTCAATTCTGCACTGCTCAAAATATCCTCAATTTTGAGCAGTTTCAATGGAATAGTAGACCTATTGATACTTTCCCATTCTGCAAATAATAATTGAGCTCTTTGAGATATATGAGTGTATATACCTGATCCTAGGGGTGCAGCCAGTGCATTCTCATATTCTCCAGTTTTAAGCCAAGAGAAATTTCGAATACTAAGGCTTTCTCTGACCTCACGGATTAGATGTTCTTGGGATGGATCCGGTTGCTTCCGTAGTCCTGCTGTCCTAGAACCCGTTGGAGTGTGTTGTTGTGAAGTTCTTTGTCTTTTTGGATGATTCTTGGTTCTTGGTGCCATTTGAGAGAATTAGGTTATGAAATTCCTGAGTCTAGTGATGGAATATGAGGAATATAGGTGGATGTAGATAGTGTTTAAGAGAAAAATGCGGCTTGAGCAAGGATTTTGCAGTTTTGGGGGATGAAGTAGGTGTTTTTCGCCTGAGAAAAATTAGGGTTCGATGTGTGGAAATGAAAAAATGATCGTCTTTCGCAGTTTTTATAAGACCTGTCCCGCTGACATCGATCGATCGATGTCAGGGACTTCGATCGATCGATGTCCTGAACATCGATCGATCGATGTCTTAAGAGACATCAGTCTCTGAGATTTCCACATAGATCGATCTATGTATGCAGAATTTTTTAATTTTGACATTTTTAACCCTTTAACCATTGTTTATCATTCCTAATCTTGTTCTAATTGATTCGAATGTTTCATTGGAAGGGATTTGGTGAATATATCCGCTAGTTGATCATTTGTTGGAACAAATTCAATGCATACCAATCCCTTTTGGATGCAATCTCTTATAAAGTGATGCCTTACTTCAATGTGTTTTGTCCTACTATGATGAACTGGATTTTGTGCTATACTTATGGCTGATGTGTTGTCACATAGGATGGGAACTTTATCAAACTTAACATTGTAATCGTTCAGGGTGTTGATCATCCAAAGTAGTTGTGCGCAACACGAAGTGGCCGATACATATTCGGATTCCGCCGTGGAAAGTGACACACTATTTTGTTTCTTGGAGAACCAAGAAACTAAGCAATCTCCAAGGAATTGACATGTCCCGGAGGTGCTTTTCCTATCAACAAGATTTCCGGCATAGTCGGAGTCACTATATCCTCTTAGATCAAAACAACCATTTTTGGGATAAAACAATCCAAAGTTCAGAGTTCCTTTTAAATACCTAAAAATTCGTTTAATAGCGACTAAATGCGATTCCTTAGGCATACTTTGAAATCTAGCACATAAGCACACGGCATGCAAAATATCTGGCCTACTAGCGGTTAAATAAAGTA